>CM031898.1:5685958-6205941 GCA_018691285.1 Cucurbita argyrosperma subsp. sororia
TTACGAAAATGCCCCTCCGATCTTTATTAGAGCATCTACCGTGACCATCTGAGAAATATCTCTGGAAACTCAAATCTCAGCCGTTGGATCTTCCCCAAATTTGGATAAGATCTAGACAACGGACAGATCATCACATCCAACGGCTGGTATTCAAAATTAAAGTCGGTAAACCCCTGATCGGAGCGAATTTTCCGACGAATTATCTAGAACGTTCAATCTCTGAATCACGACGAATCTGGAGCTTTCAATGTCAGTTTAAGCTCCTCCTATAAAGTCTGAAGTAGGGGCAACAATATGGAACAAGGCTCGAGCAAGGTTGAGCACCCATTCGAGAGTTATGAGCGTTTAGATTGTGGGTCTCCTACTCTCGGGTTTCTTCCAAATTCGAGCGCAATTCTCCACCATTCCTCCTCAAACTTATTCCTATAGTTTCCAAACAAGATTACCCACAAGTTCTATGAAGGAATCGAGAGCTGAAACATCGTAGAACAAGATACCCAAGAAATCGGAAATCCGGCGTTAGGGTGAGTTGCATACCGAGAACGATATTTGGAAATTAAGGTTCCACACTCAAAGACGTTCCTCCAAACCAATTCCTCCTATAGCTTTAGGAAAGGATATGGAAGAGGTACCATGAAGAAATCGGGCCTTGAAAACCCCTAGAATCGGCTACCCGATAAGAAATCCCCTGTTTTAGCTCCGACGAGGAAAATGATTTTGGACGAACTTTGGAGGCTAATATCTTAGGTTATGATCCACGAAAAGGTATGAAATCAATCCCAAGCTCTTCCTTGTAATATCATCGTTAAGTTTCATGAAGAAATTGAGGGGATTAACGAAGATATCGGGGCTGTGGAAGGCCACTTCCAGACGGCGGCGCAAAGGACGCGCACGTCTACTTCCTGTCAAAAGGAAGAAGATGATGACGTGGCCGGTTCAGTTGAACCGGCCAAGTCAGCCCAAAATCTCGCCTTCCCTTGGTGTTTCCCAATTTTAACCCCCTTCCAGGCCGGTTCTCATGACAAACCTTATGGTTCCAGAAACTAGACACAATAAGGAGTATATGGAAGGAAATGTGAAGTAATTCGAATACCAGAAGCTCAAGAACGGAGGTCCCAAACATCAACGATGAGTTAAGTGGCCACCTTGGACTTTTCTTAAGAAATACTTGTAGGAATCGCTTGGATTTTCATATGAACCCTAAACCAAGTATTACACAAGGATCTATGAAAGAAAAACTCAAAGAACCGTAAGTTATGGCCCTGAACCAACCAATTTACTCGGGATTTAAGGAACATTAAAATAACCCACTAAATGAGCCTGGGTGCCTATGAAATTTTAACGATGAGCATATTATAGCATTTTGAGGTTATGTGTTAAATTTAGTGGTCAATGGATATGGATAAGTAGGTAAACCAAGAAACGGGGCAAAATGACCATAATGCCCTTGAGGATCACTACCTACGGTTCATGACCTAGATGACCTCAAAATGCTATGAAACTCTACAGTAGATCTTACTATATGATGATTGATGGGGTGGTGAAGTTTGAAAGCCACTGGAACTCGTTAAGTAGCAAAACCAAGAATTAGGGGTAAAATGACCATAATGCCCCTAAGGAAGACTACCTACAGGTTAAGCCCTAAATGACCTCCCATGATTATGAAATGTTGTATGAATCCTTATCTCATGATGTTGTATAAGGTAATAAAGTTTGGGAGTCATTGGAAAACGTTAGATAGCGAAACCAAGATATGGAAAAAAAAAAATGTACATCACGATCGACATGACTTTACCTCCTAGGATGACTAAAGAGGTACCCATGAAATAAGAGATTTCCCATAGGTACCCTTTGTTGCTAGTAAGATTCTAAGTTCACAAGGTTACGTTGGGCTATTCCTAAGAAGAACCTTTAAGTTCCAAGCTTGACCCAAGACGTTATGCATAAACCTAGGATCCCCAAGAATACAAGGAAACGCCTAGGTTAATGCAGATGGTATGTTTAACAAGTTGCTAGGATCCATGCCCGGAGTAACCTCCCATCATAAAGTGTACCATGAGATCCCTATTCCTCTCTAGGTGAGATGCCCTGCTATATGTACCACGAGTAGGTGTTAATGATGGACTTATTATTTTCCTCACCTAAATGAGATGCCTTGCAACACGATTTGCTAGCAGGATGCCACGTTTGTGATAATGTCACGTATGCACTCATGGGGAGAAAACTAAGAGTTACTTTGAAAGTGTTTTCAGGACTAAAACACGATATATGACATGACAACCTCTAAGGATTAGTTCCTGGAAACGAAACAAGAAGTCATATCTTAGCTCGAGGTCTAAATATGCTCCATATCACCAACCATATCCTATAAGGTTTATTTTATATGACACAAGGATGAGCTCAAGATTTCAAGTTGGTTGGAGGAAGTTTGGAATATAAGCCAAGATGGAACTTAGGGAAACGCCTAAAGAAAACATGTCAAGATTCAAGACCCTTCTAGAACCCTATAAGGAGCCCATTATAAACTTATGACCTTCTAGAATAACTCATGCTAGTTATTACGATGGGTTCATGAGATCACGAATGTATATAACAACTTACGCTAGAAGAAAAATAAGAATCTTAGAAACTTATAAGATTAAGAATCAAGAACAAGCTATACAACCACCAAGACAAGAAGAATGCTAGGTACCACTAAAAAATAAGGGACCAAAGTCCTCAAGACTCAAAATTCAAGAATGCCAGGTATTACTCTAAGCATGTCTAATTGTGGCCCTTAACTCCCACCATGCGGTGCTTTCTAAGGAGGCCTTTTTCCTCTTCTAGGTGGGATGCCCTGCACCGTGTTTGCTCTGCAGGATGTCATATTTGGCCTCATTCCCCTCATCTAGATGAGATGCCCTGCGCCATGTGTATGATTTGCAGGATGCCATGTTCATGTATGCACCGATCATGCGACCTATATGGTCTATGTTAGATCATGCGACCTATATGGTCTATGTTAGATTATGCGACCATTATGGTCTATGCCATGTTCATGCATGTATCGAACATGTGACCTTTATGGTCTATCATGGGGAGAACCTATGGCCACAATGGAGCAAGAAGAGAGTAAGTTACCCTAGCCATGAATTAAGAATCTTCTAAGACCTCCAACGGTACGTCATGTGTATGACTTAGACTACGCTGCTTGAAACGTAAGAAGCCTTGAGCGTAGGTATTAAGACTGTGTCGCTTGGAACATATGAAGCCTTGGACACAGGATTAACAAGTTTATGTCTAGTACCGTAAATCTTAAGGGGAGTGTCTTGGAGAACGAGTTAAGAAACATAACAAGAACTTACGACAAGAATAAGAACAAGAACAAGAAAACAAAAAGTGTGGTATCCTAGCATATCAAGGACATGATTAAGAGCATACAAGTAGGCTGCTTACTGAGTCTTGTACTCAATCCTTATGTTCTATTTTTTTTCAGGAAATAAGGAGCTGGTCGAGGTCGGGAGCGGACTTTGGAGCAGGTGCCATAGACAAACCTCACCCGTCGTCCTTTTACCCTTTTGTGTCGTCCCTTAACTTGTGTTTTAACTGTTGTGTTGTGTTTTAAAATACTTTGTATAAACTTTATTTTGTTCGATATGTTTTAAGTTTTGGTTGTTTTATTTTGTTGAAAAATTTACCCGTCTTTTTAGAGTCATCGAGTTCAGCCCGGTCGTTACAACCAAGCACTATGTGAGGAACACGACATGATGTTAAATTGATGAGATTTTAATAAGTTATAATAGAAGGGATGGAGGAAGACGTAGTTGTAACATCTTAAGTTAAGGCACTCCAGAAGAAAAAGTGAAAGATCAAAAAGAAGAATTAAGAGATCCAAGGATGGATCAAAGGGCCCAAAGAAGATATTTTCAACCCTTTACTAAGGTTTATAAGGATCCAAAAACAATGGAAAAACAAAAATAACAAGCATAAAGAATAAAAAAAAATAAATTTTGTAATTGTTTAAGAAAGTTTTTGGATTTTTAATTTTTCATGGAGAAAACAATTGAATTTTTATTTTTTATTTTTTATGGAGAAGGAACTTTAAAATGTTGAAGAAGAAAAAATTACTAAAAAGGGTATAAGTTTGGAGTTTTTTAGAATAAAATGTTAAAAAAAAAAATACTAAAATGGTATGAAGTTAAAGATAATTATGAAAATGCTCCTAGCATATTCAATTTTAGAATTGACAAGTTGCACAAAATTGTTTATACTATAAGATCTAACCATTGGATTGAGCCGAAATTTGAATATGTTCAAGAAGACTCGAGATTCCGTAGATCCAACAACGAATATTTAAAATAAAGGTAGGTAGTACCGTCATATGAGTAGATATTTTCGACAAACAGTTCAGAAACTTGGAGTTAAAATTTAGTACGACTCTAGAATGATCAAAGACAATGCAAGCTTCATCTATCAATAAGAAGTTGTGGGCAATGTTTTGGGACAAGAATCGAGTGTTGAGAGTTCCTAGAACTCGAGATTCAAGCTCGTTTTTTTTTTCTTCTTGAATCTCTTCTAAATTCGAGGGGTATGATACACTATTTCCTCTCAAACCAATTTGTAAATCTTCTAAAATGAGTTTTCTAACAAGTTTCATGAAGGATTTTCGAATTAAAAGTGGGCAGAGTATGCAATGAGAGCCTACAAATAGATTGCTTACTGGTTATATTTAATACTCATCCTTTCGACAACTTTTTCTTCCAGGTGTATGGTGTTGTTGGATGAGGCAAGAAGTACTTGAGAGCTAGGTAGCCAAAGAAGAGTGTTAACCCAAGGCGTATGTCTTGTCCATTTATTTCTGTAGTCTGTTATATCATATACATCTTTTGTATCTCGGTCCCGTTCCTTCTTTTAGGAACAAATTGAACACATGTACATGTATATATTTTTACATTAATTTTTGTTGTGTTATTAAATGTTTTTAAATGGCGCAAAATTTTATGGTAGTTTTCTATCCTATTCTCATACATTCATGTTGCGTTGCATAGTTCATTAATCATGTCATGTTTAGCCTTTACTTTATTAGCCTATTAGAGAAAATAGAGTAGATTGAAGTGGTAGCATACCGATTAGCATTACCCTCAGTCCCCTCAAGATTTCATGATGTGTTCCATGTTGCACAAGTATATAACAAACAATACACATGTGATTGACTAAGAGCCGCTCCGGTTGGAGGAAAGATTAATCTATGTGGAAATGTCACAACCCAATGTTTTATGCTTCGAAACTCCGACCGTGGTAAAAACAGAAAGACCAAAAGAAAGTATAAGATAAAGTAAAATAAAATAAAAGATAGATGAGGTAGAATTTAAATCAAAATAGAGACAAACAACACCACAATTAAATAAAAAACGAATCTCATTAGAGGATGGTAATGTTCAAATTTATTTTAAATAGAGAAATGGGTTTGAGATACAATTACAAATTGAAGTACAAATGACTCAAAACATAAAGATAGACCGATTCACCAGAATTACCCACTCTGTGACCGCACAACTCTCGAACACCCCTCAACCACAAATAACAACATGCGAACACCTGAAAAAGAATGGAGAAATGGTGAGTATAAAAATACTCCGTAAGCATCCTACTTGTTGGGTCTCAACACATTCTTAATCTAGCAGGTATGTTCAGGCCTAGTCTCTACTGTTATCTAGGCATCTGGGGCTGTCTTGAAGTTTCAAGTGTTACTTAAGCTTCTCAGGAACAAACTTTAGGTTCACAGGAGGTGGTTCACGCTTTCCTGGCATCGTGGATATGTCAAGCGACAAGTCTCTTTAGGATGTTCTTTGACTTAAGGTAGCTTGCTTTGCCTGTGTAGTGTAAAACCGGTGACTTGGGTTGAGGCACGACGTCGTAGAATTCTCTCTATTGTGTGGTAGTATGATGTGTACTTGTCTACTCATCATTCATGGGAGGTTGGCGGGTGAACTTTCCTTCAGTAATATATAGTCATCTATGGTTGGTTGGTTGGTTGGTTGGTTGGTGGGTGGGGGGGGGGGGGCTGTTACGTAGGATAATCCAATTTAACTTTCAGGTCACACAACCCTAATCATCCCATGCCTGACTCGATAGTAGGGGTATCATAGTACAAACTTGAAAATATGGGTATAAGAGGGGAAAGGGTAGCAGAGACTTTTATGACATCATTAAACTGGTGACACCGTACATACTTGGAGCTCTACTTAGTTCTTAAGGGCATCTAGGCGGTTTAAACCTTGTCTCTCTTTTCTGGGACGACTATGACAAACTCCTTGAACTAATCTACTCTCTAGGTGCACACAGGTCTATTCCTGTGATCACCCGCTCATGATCCTAGGGTATAGGATCTACTAAAAATGTACTGACTTAGGGCAACTTGCAATCACTTTAGCTCTAGTGCCTAGTCTTAGCTTGGTTCTCTTGTGTATGTTCGCTAGGGAGATTATCCTGTCGATCACCTAGAACATGGTTTGTGCAAGCTTACAAGGGAGATATCCTATCAATCACATAATTCACTAAAAACATAAACTAAAACATTCATACAAATAAACAAGCTCAACCGTAAGATTATAACGATCAATCACATGGAGCACAGATCACAATAGTCCATCTTAGAAAGAAAATTTAAAGGACAATTCATCACAAATCTTATCATAGAAGTATTTTGATACTTTCTTACATCTTATATAGCTTACTCATCCTTATTGCCCAACTTGTATTATAGTCCTGAAAACAATATGACCAAAAAATCTTATCCTAGGGATATAATGATAATTTTTCATATTATACATACAATGTATTCTTATAAAAAATTTCCCTTTTGAAGTCTTGAACATGCATTTTCTAGCCATTTAAGATATGAAAGGCTTGCATGTTAGCACATCCTAGTGATCCCTATAAGTATTACTTGTCTAAAGTTTTGTTCTTTACTTACATGGATGATGTATGCCTTCTTGAGCTAGCTTTTATGTGTGTTAGAGGCTCTAACTTTTCTAAAATGTCTCTAGTGGGTCTTAATCCAAGTATAATTTGGGCTAGATCAAAATCGAGCAAAAGTAGCTGAATGAGGGTCAAATAAGCCAAAAAATGGCTTACTACGTGCATACTGTCACAATCGCACAATCGCAACAAAGTGACAGCGATTGAGCGACACTTTTTCTAACTCAGCAAATAAGTCAAACGTGTGAAATTCGCACCTCGCGGACAGTATCGGCATATGCTTGAGCCTCTAGTCAAATTTGAGCAAAATATTTTAGGAGACATGAGTTAGAAAATACTTTGAATTTTTTTTTTAAGAAAGTAATGGTATAAGCTATGGGAAATGCTCAACTTTCAACCAAAATTTTCTCTGTTTCCACTAAAAATTTCTATAAATTTCCTAAATAGATTCTAGAATAAGAGAAAAGATAAGCACCATTCAAATTTCTTTCCTATTTTCCTAATTAGCTCTAGTAGGAAGGCTTTCATAACAATAGTCTAAATTTCTTCCATAAATCAAGGATGAAGATGAGTTGATTTGAACAAGAACCACTTAAAACCATCAACTAATGAGGGATAATTTAATAAGTTTTCACTCATTAAAATGAAGCAAACCTTTATTTAGTTATTTTCCGTATCAAGGAATTTTGAGAAAAAAATCTAGTAGGGAACTGAATTTTATATTCCTTTTTTCTAGCCCATCTTTTCTCTTTGGAAACAAGTTATTCATTCAAAATCTTCCACCTACAAGTTGAAACTCACCCAAACTTATACTAAGTTAGAATTATGGTAAACTACTAGATTTTATTATCCTCCATTCATTGCCTCCTCCTTCGAGTCATCATCACAACTCCTTCTCCAATTCACATAAGAGCCTCTTCCATAGAGTAGTCATAATGTCGCAATCAAGTTATTCAGGTTTTTTTACATAAAGTTACTTCCTACCCTTCTCCTAAAGTTACGGCATACACCTCCTCTAATTCATAGTCATGAACCTTCCCCAAGCATTCTCTAAGTAATCGACATGTCACATCCTCTTAGGCACCTTCATATTATCTCCTTCTCTGAGTCATGCATCAACTTCCTACAAGTCACAGTCATGTCACAACATTAACCTCTTTAAGTCATAGTCACGTTGGATCCAACCCTCCTCCAAGTCACCATCATATCTGTTTCTCCTAGTTGACTCCATGTCTCGTCCTCCAAGTTGCCACATCAGCCTTTTTAAGTTAGAACCATGTCTCGTAACCGACATATAACCTCTCCAAGCCTCTTAGTCTTTACAATGTCGTTGCCTCTCCAAGTCACCTCTATGTCGCCCCCTTAACCAAGTACCTCCATGATGCTTCCTCCCAAGAGCTAGATTATGATGAATGATAGCTAGAAAGAGCTAGACAAACAATAAGCCCTAGGCTCTCATAGTGTCTAGGAATTAACAATATCATGTTGAGACAATTAGGGGTTTGCTAGCTTATCCTTAATTGTGAACTGCGAGAATAAGATCAACATTGGTATTAAATGATGAGATGACAGATCAGCCCAGGGGACTAGATTATAATAAATAATGGTAAAACTTGGACTCGAATCCCAGACATATTTTTCTTTTCATTATTATAATGGACAATATATTGTAGAGATAATTAGGGACTTGCTAGCTTATCTTTAATCATGGACCCTCAAGACCAGATCAACGTTGGTTTTAAATGATGGACTAAATTTCAAAGTAGATGTAGTAGTTTAGCGGTGAGGATCCAAGTTGTGGTCGTGTAGGCCTAGGGCTTGAATCCCAACAATTGAAAGTGAATTGAGTGGTTTCTTAAAAATTACACATGTCAGTGAGTTACCAGATAATACGATCATGTTACTATGCATGAAATGATAAAGGGTTTACTAGTTTAAGCTTAACTTTAAACTATCAAGATGGTCTCTCACACTATGAACAATTTGATGTGGAGACAATTAAAAGTTTGTTGGTTTATCCTTAAACCATGGTATTGAATGACTAGTTGATGGATGACCCCTTTGGGGCTTGTTTACGATGAATGATGGGCTAAAAAAACAAGGTGGGCTGTAATTAAAAACTCAACATATTAACACCCCTTATATAAGGAATGACACCGCTCATACCTTAACCACTCAAGAATTGAATGAAACCACTCAAACATATTAACACCCCTTATATAAGGAATGACACCGCTCATACCTTAACCACTCAAGAATTGAATGAAACCACTCAAACATATTGACAGCAGGATTCGAACCTACGCAGGCATAGCCCAACAGATTTCGAGTCTATCTCCTTAACCACTCAAACATATCGACACCCTTATATGGATGATTCGTTCCTTGTTCAACCGATGTCAGATTTCACAATAAAGCTAAAAATTCGTCAACGGGCAAGCATAGCCTAATAGATTTCAAGACTGTCTCCTTAACCACTCGGACATATTGACACCCCTATATAAAGAATTATTCGTTCCTTGTTCACAACCGATGTGTGATTTCACAATAAAGCTAAAAAATTCTTCGATTCGAACCTAAGCAGGCATAGTCCAATAGATTTCGAGTCTGCCTCCTTAACCATTCAGACATTTTAACACCCCTTACATAAGGAATGATTCATGCCTTTTTCAACCGATTTGAGATTTCACAATAAAGCTAAAAATTTGTCACAAGATTCAAACCTGATTTCAAGTCTAGACATATTAACACCCGTTATATAAGGAATGATTCTCACAGGATTCAAACCTGGTTTTAAGTCTAAACATATTAACACCGATTATATAAGGAATGATTCACAGGCTATCTTTATATAAGGAATGATTCATAGGCTATCTTTATATCAGGAATGATTCAACAACAGAATTCGAACAGAATTCGAACCTGCGCTGTCTCTTTAAGCACTCAAACATATTGACAGAATTCGAACCTGCGCTGTCTCTTTAAGCACTCAAACATATTGACACCTGGCTATCCTTATATAAGGAATGATTTAACAACAGAATTCGAACATGGGCCGTCTCTTTAAGCACTCAAACATATTGACACCCCTTTTATAAGGAATGATTTCTTTCCTATCCAACCTATGTGGGATTTAACAATAAAGCTAAAAAGTTGTGAACAACATGATTCAAACTTGTGTGGGCAAAGCCCAATAGATTTTTAGTCTATCTCCTTAACCACTCAGACATGTTGACACCCCTTATATAAGGAATGATTCATTTCCTATTACACCGATGATGTGGGATCTCAAAACAAAGCTAAAAGGTCACTCTTTAACCACTCGGACATATTGACACCCCTTCTCATTAAAGCTAAAAAGTCGCCAATAGCAGAAATCCTCGTTAACCACTCGGAGATTCGTTCCCTGTCCAAAGTTTAAAAAGTCGTTTCCTTTGAGGTATGAGATTTCACAATAAAGCTAAATAAAGTCATCACAATAAGATTTGAACCTGTGCAAGCAAAACCCAACAAATTTCAAGTCTTTTTCCTTAACAACTCAAACATATTGACACACTTATATAAGAAAAGATTCATTCTCTATCCGATGGGGGATCTCACGATAAAGCTAAAAAGTCATCAATAGCAAAATTCCTCCTTAACCTCTCAGACATACTTATATAAAGAATTATTTGTTCCCTATCCAACAAATGTGAGCAGGATTCCTCCTGAACCACTCGGACATAATTATATAAGGAATGATTCGTTTCCTGTCCAACCGATGTGAGATTTCACAATAAAGCTCAAAAGTGGGATTTCATAGGATTCAATAAAACAATAGTAATTTCATCGAAGAATCAAGAGAAGAAAGAAAAGAAAAGACAGCTTATAAATGGTGATTATCCAAAGCTACAACTAGATGTTCTATACTCTTTTGGCTTAGCTACCGTTGGTTATTCTTTTGCAAGTGATAAACTAATAGGAGAGTAAGTAAGCCCCAGGAACCCCAACTTCTCAACCGTAGATGGGTTACAATCTCCAAGGAAAACAAGCTATTTTTAAAGACTTTTCTAAGGAAGTTGTAGATTTAACACTCTTGGCAATAAGTTAATTAACATCCAAATTCTTGAAGTGTTTAATGTCGTAGCCTTGTCTTTTGAACTTTTTGATGAGTTAGCTCATGTCTCTTTGATGAAAGACCCTTAGTAAGTTCTTCCTATGTTGTACACGATGAAGTCATAAGGAAAAGGGAAAACCGTTGGTGGAATATGAAAGGTCTTTCATTCTTGTGTTTGCGTAGCCTTACTTTGTGTCATTTACTTTAAGCTATGACTAAGTTTGTGGCTACCAAGCACTATGTGAGGAACATGACATGATGAGATTCAAATAAGTAAGTAAGAATAGAAAGGATGGAGGAAGACAAGGTAGTTGTAACATCCAAGTAAGTTAAGGCACTCGAGAAAAAGTGAGAGATCAATTACATGGAGCACAGATCACAATAGTCCATCCTAGAAAAAAATTTAAAGCACAATTCATCACAAATCTTATCATAGAAGTATTTTGATACTTTCTTACATCTTATATAGCTTACTCATCCATATTGTCCAACTTGTATTATAGTCCTGAAAACAACATGAATCAAAAAATCTTATCCTAGGGATATAACGATAATTTTTCATATTATACATACAATGCATTCTTATAAAAAATTTCCCTTTTGAAGTCTTGAACATGCATTTTCTAATCATTTAAGATAAGAAAGGCTTGCATGCTAGCACGTCCTAGTGATCCCTACAATTATTACTTGTCTAAAGTTTTGTTCGCTACTTACATGGATGATGTATGGCTTCTTGAGCTATTTTCTCTGCGTGTTAGAGGCTCTAACTTTTCTAAAATGTCTCTAGTGGGTCTTGATCCAAGTATAATTAGGGCTAGATAAAAATCGAGACAAAAGTAGTTGAATGAGGGTCAAACAGGCCAAAAAAATGGCTTACCACATGCATACTTTCACAATCGCACAATCGCAACAGAGGGATAGCGATTGAGCGACACTTTTTCTAACCCAGCGAATAAGTAAGACGTTTGAAATTCGCACCTCGCCGACAATATGGGCATATGCTTGAGCCTCCGGTCAAATTTGAGCAAAATATTTTAGATGACCCGAGTGAGAAAATACTTTGAATTTTTTTTTAAGAAAGTAATGTTATAAGCTATGGGAAATTCTCAACTTTCAACCAAAATTTTCTCGTTTTCCACTACAAATTTCACTAAATTTCTTAAATAGATTCTAGAATAAGAGAAAAGGTAAGCACCATCTAAATTTTTTTCATCCCAATTAGCTCTAGTGGGGAGGCTTTCATAAGGAATGGTCTACATTTCTTCCATAAATCAAGGGTGAAGATGAGTTGATTGGAACAAGAACCCCCTAAAGCCATCAACTAATGAGGGATAATTTAATAGGAGAAAAAATAAGTGTTGACTCATCAAAATGAAGCAAACCTTTATTTAGTTATTTTCCTTGGAATTGGAGCTGGGAGACTAAAATCCTCTCAATCAAACCCTCAAGAAATCGAGTAAGAAACCTTTGTGTATCAGCTAATTTTGCTAAAAAAAAATCTACTAGGAAGCTGAGTTTTATATTCATTTTTTCTAGCAATCTTTTCTCTCTTAAAACAAGTTATTCAATCAAAATCCTCCACCTATGGGTTGAAACTCACCCAAACTTATATTAAGTAAGAATTATGGAGAAAATTATGGTAAACAACTAGATTTCCTTATCCTTCATTCTATCCCTGCCTCCTCATATGAGTCACCTCCTATCCTTCTCCTTAAAGTTACGTATACACCTCCTCTAATCCATAGTCATGTCCTCCCCCCAGCATTCTCTAAGTAATCGACATGTCACATTCTCTTAGTCACCTTCATATTTCTCCTTCTCTGAGTCACGCATTAACCTCCTACAAGTCACAGTCATGTCACAACATCATCCTCTTTAAGTCATAGTCGTGTTGGATCCAACCCTCCTCCAAGTCACCATCATATCTGTTTCTACTTGTTGACTCCATGTCTCGTCCTCCAAGTTGCCACATCAACCTTTTTAAGTTAGAACCATGTCTCTTCTTCAATCCTCCTCCAAGTAACCGACATATAACCCCCTCCAAGCCTCTTAGTCATTACCATGTTTCCTCTCCAAGTCACCTCTATGTCGCCCCCTTAACGAAGTACCTCCATGATGCTTTCTCCCAAGAATGATGGCCAGAAAGAGCTAGAGAAACAAGAAGCCCTAGTCTCTCATAGTGTTCTTGTAAGGATTCAAATTTTTGTTTTATTTATTTTAGATTTTATGCTAAGATTTTATTTTGTTGCCAAAACGAAAAGATATTATGCTGCATTTATTGTCGCTTGAAAAGGTACGATTTCTAGCAAGGAAATTACTACCTTAATCGAAAAGTCATAAAGACCTTTTATATTCCCATATACAACTCTCCTCCTTCCTTGGAAACAACTTTTGCTCTCCAAACGTTTAGGGTTTTCGAGGGTGTCTGACAGTATGGAAAAATTGAGAGGTTAGCCAGGAAAAAAATGTGTGAGGTGGTTCGCTGGGTTTTCTTCGGTGAGTGGCCGGAGGGAGAAGCGACCGAGGCTATCGATGTTGAATATCGTTGCGCGTCGGTCGGAATAGGCGAGGGGTGTCGTCGCATCGTAGGAATCGGGGTTGTGATGTCGTCGTTGGCGGCACAGCGACGATTAGGGTTTTCGCGAGATTTCGGGTAAGGAAGACGAAGGAAAACGGGTCGGGTTCACGTTTGGCCTCTAGACCAGCCCACGGAACGAACGCGGGCCCTGTGCGTTTCGGCCCAACACGGACGCGAGCTGCAGCCTTGATCTCTGCTCTGCACGCGTGCTCTCGGCTCGACTTGACTTGTACGGCGGCTCGGCTCCGTCAAATCCCGCAGCTCAGCTTGGCGGTTTAATGGGTCGGCTCGGCCGCTCGGCTTGGTGAATCGGTATCACTATAATATATCGATTCCAAGGTTTTTGACCCTTCTGAAGCCGTTTCTGCCCTTAGTTTTACCATCCGAGGTCAGTATGGCTCCAAAACGTTAAAGACAGATTAAATCGATGGTTTATTTTGATAAATAGCATGAGGTTTAGCTATGGTACATTATGAAAGGTTCTAAATTTTTATGTGGTTATCATAGGACATATTTAACCACTTGAATTAGCTCGTTGTGAGTGACTTCAACCAGGACCATCGAGGTAAGTGACCTTACTGTTGGAGTTAGCTTACTACGTGTTGTATGATGGTGCGTGCCTTGTGTCCCCTGCATGCACCATATTTATGTGATATGATTATGTGATGTATAAATTGTGTTCATTGTAGATTGTGTATGTTATGTGATGTATGAATTACGTTGACTGTTGAATGTTTATGTTATGTGAAGTTATGAATGAGATGTTAGTATTATATGTCAATGTATATGTTGATCGATGTCATGGATACACGTAGAATTATCGAGTCGTGTCATGAGATGTTTATGCAACTAGAACGTACCTTCATGCTATGAATTATGTAATGTTATGTAGTATGCCATGTAATGTGGGTCATGTGAGACGCCATGTAATGTAAGAAACGTATATGCGATGTTAGCACTGCTTATGTAATGCCATGTTAGATATGCTAAGGGACCTCATGCATATATGTATGTCACGTGCATCGGGATTCTTCCCCTTTATGTTATGAAAGAATGAAATACGATATTTATGTTCGCCATGATATCATGCGGGCTCTTTTCTGTTCTGTGGTGTCCGGCTACGTGTAACACGTTGTGCCCGACCAAGTCAGGCCCAGGGGGTATGTTTATGAGCCCGCCTGGTGGGTTCATGTACACGTACATGGGCCATGTGTGAAGGAGTACTACACATCCAACCCTACCCGAAATAGAAAAGCACCCAAGGCTATGAAAAGTTAGGTCCCGCTCATATGTTGCATGTGTTTGCATTCCTAACCCCAACAGTGGGGTGACTTACTGAGTATTTCATAAAATACTCAAGCCACGTGCTACCTTCATTTTTCAGGTAAAGGCAAGGTGCCAATGTACGGTTGACGGCAGAGCTGAGGCCACCATGGAAGTATGAGACGGGATATTTTTAGGAGTTTACTCTTATTAGACTATTTTAAGTTTTACATTGAGTATTATTTCATTTGGATTTGTTTCGAATTCAGTATTGAAGAATTATTCTCGGAGTTTAGGTTTATTTTGGATTCATGAATATTTATGAAAGACTCTTTCAAGGTTATTTATGATGAGCTTCCGCTTAATGAGATAAGTATGCATGGGTGACGTCACTAATTAGGTCAAAGAAAATTAGGGGCGTTACAGTTCTATTCCTATATGAAATGAACAATATAATGTTGAGACAATTAGGAGTTTTCTAGCTTCTCCTTAATTGTGATTTGCCAGAGTAAGATCAAAATTTGTATTAAATGATGAGATGACATATCAGCCCATGGACCTAGATTATAATAAATAATGGTAATACTTGGACTCGAATCCCAGACATATTTTTCTTTTCATTATTACAACGGATAATATATTATGGAGATAATTAGGGACTTGCTAGCTTACCTTTAATCATGGACCCTCAAACCCGGATTAATGTTGGTATTAAATGATGGACTAAATATCAACTTAGATGTAGTAGTTTAGTGGTGAGGATCCAAGTTGTGGTTGGTTGTAAAGTCATTACTATCTTCCGCTTTGTGATTCTGTTTTCTCTTTGGTCTTGTACAATTTACCTGAAAGTGAACATTTTCTCCGCAACTTCAACACGTGACGCTACGGTTCTTTGATTTTAATCGATCTTTGTTTGGGTCGTTCCATTTACTTCTTCCCCTTTCGTCAACACTGAGAGATATCAACTACTGTACCTGGGTCATTCCATTTGCTTCTTTCCCTTTGGTTAACACTGAGAGCACTGCCAGATAAATCATGGGTCATTCCATTTACTTCTTCCCCTTTGGTCAACACTGAGAGCACTGCCACTCGGACATATTGACACCCTTATTCCATTTACTTCTTCCCCTTTGGTCAACACTGAGAGCACTGCCACTCGGACATATTGACACCCTTATATGAAGAATGATTTGTTCCTTGTTCAACCAATGTGAGATTCCAATAGAAGGATTCAAACCTTCATAGGCATAGCCCAACAGATTTCGAACCTGCGCATGCAAAGCTCGATAAATTTCAAGCCTATCTCCTTAACCACTTGGACATACTGACACCCTTATATAAAGGATGATTCTTTCCTTGTTCAGCCGATGTGAGATATCAAACAAGACACCTTATATAAATAACGATTCGTTCCTTATTCAGATTACAATAGAAGTGCACAACACAACAGATTTCGAGTCTGTCTCCTTACCACTCGAACATATTGACACCCTTATTTAAATAATGATTCATTCGTTGTTCACAATTCATCAACAGCAGGTAGGATTTGAACCTGCGCAGGCATAGGAGTGGACATATTGACACCCTTATATAAAGAATGATTCTTTCCATGTTCAACCGATGTGAGATTTCAAACGGACACCTCTGAACCTAGCATAGGAGTTGACATATTGACGCCCTTATATAAAGAATGATTCTTTCCTTGTTCAATCGATGTGAGATTTCAAATGACACCTTATATAAAGAATATAGAAGTGCACAGCCCAATAGATTTCGAGTGTCTTCTTAACCACTCGGACATATTGACGCCCTTATATAAAGAATGATTCTTTCCTTGTTCAATCGATGTGAGATTTCAAATGACACCTTATATAAAGAATATAGAAGTGTACAGCCCAATAGATTTCGAGTGTCTTCTTAACCAGTCAGACATATTGACACCCTTATATAAAGAATATTCATTTCTTGTTCAACGGAGTGTTCAACAATTGTATGATTTAACAATCAAAACCAAACAAAACTCGTCAATAGCAGTATTCGAACCTACGTAGGCATAGCCCAACAGATTTCGAATCTGTCTCCTTAACCACTCGGACATATTGACACCTTTATATAGAGAATTATTCGTTCCTTATTCAACCGATGTGTGATTTCACAATGAAGCTAAAAAATTCGTCGATTCGAACATGGCATGCATAGCCCAACAGATTTAAAGTCTATCTCCTTAACCACTTAGACATATTAACACCCCTTATATAAAGAAATGAGGAATGACACCCCTTATATAAGAAATAAGAAATGACACCTTATATAAGGAATAAGGAAAGATTGACACCCCTTATATAAGGAATAAGGAATGAGTCCTTCCTTGTTCAAGAGATATGTGATTTCACAAGGAATGATTCGTTCCTTGTTCAATCGATGTGTGATCTCACAGTAAAATTAAAAACTCAGATATATTAACACCCCTTATATAAGGTATAAGGAATGGTTCGTTCCTTGTTCAACCGAGGTGTGATTTCACAATAAAATTTAAACCTCAGACATATTAACACCCCTTATATAAGGAATAAGGAATGATTCGTTCCTTTTGAATTTCACAGTAAAATTAAAACCTTAGACATATTAACACCCCCTTATATAAGGAATAAGGAATGGTTCGTTCCTTGTTCAACTGATGTGTGATTTCACAGTAAAATTAAAAACATTAACACCCCTGATACCTTGACCACTCAAGAATGGAATGAAACCACTCAGACATATGGACCACCCGTAACACCCCTTACATAAGGAATGATTCATTCCTTGTTCAACCAATTTAAGATTTCACAATAAAGCTAAAAATTCGTCGCAGGATTTCAACCTGATTTCAAGTCTAGACATATTAACACCCCTTATATAAGGAATGATGCACGGGAAGGAATGATGCACAGGCTATCCTTATATAAGGAATGATTCAACAATAGAATTCGAACCTGTGTTGTCTCCTTAACCACTCAAACATATTGACACCCCTTATGTACGGTATGATTCGTTTCCCTTAACCACTTGGACATATTGATTTCAAGTATATAAGGAATGATGCACAGGCTATCCTTATATAAGGAATGATTCAACAACAGAATTCAAACCTGCGCTTTCTCTTTAATCCCTCAAAGGCTATCCTTATATAAGGAATGATTCAACAACAGAATTCAAACCTGCGCTTTCTCTTTAATCCCTCAAACATATTGACACCCCTTATGTAAGGAATGATTCACACCCCTTATGTAAGGAATGATTCACACCCCTTATGTAAGGAATGATTCACACCCCTTATGTAAGGAATGATTCACACCCCTTATGTAAGGAATGATTCGTTTTCCTTAACTACTCAGACATATTGACACCCCTTATATAAGAATGATTCGTTTTCCTTGACTACTCAGACATATTGACACCCCTTATATAAGGTATGATTTGTTTCCTGTCCAACCACTCATAGATTCGTTCCGTGTCCAAAGTTAAAAAGTCATTTCCTTCGAGATATGAGATTTCACAATAAAGTTACATAAAGTCATCACAACAAGATTTGAACCTGTGCAAGCAAAACCCAACAAATTTCAAGTCTTTTTCCTTACCAACTCAAACATATTGACACACTTATATAAGAAAAGATTCATTCTCTATCCGAACGATGTGGGATCTCACAATAAAGCTAAAAAGTCGTCAATAGCAAAATTCCTCCTTAACCTCTCGGACATACTTATATAAGGAATTATTTGTTCCCTATCCAACCAATGTGAGCAGGATTCCTCCTGAACCACTCGGACATAATTATATAAGGAATGATTCGTTTCCTGTCCAACCGATGTGAGATTTCACAATAAAGCTCAAAAGTGGGATTTCATAGGATTCAATAAAACACAATAGTAATTTCATCGAAGAATCAAGAGAAGAAAGAAAAGAAAAGACAGCTTATAAATGGTGATTATCCAAAGCTACAACTAGATGTTCTATACTCTTTTGGCTTAGCTACCGTTGGTTATTCTTTTGCAAGTGATAAACTAATAGGAGAGTAAGTAAGCCCCAGGAACCCCAACTTCTCAACCGTAGATGGGTTACAATCTCCAAGGAAAACAAGCTATTTTTAAAGACTTTTCTAAGGAAGTTGTAGATTTAACACTCTTGGCAATAAGTTAATTAACATCCAAATTCTTGAAGTGTTTAATGTCGTAGCCTTGTCTTTTGAACTTTTTGATGAGTTAGCTCATGTCTCTTTGATGAAAGACCCTTAGTAAGTTCTTCCTATGTTGTACACGATGAAGTCATAAGAAATAGGGAAAATCGTTGGTAGAATATGAAAGGTCTTTCATTCTTGTGTTTGCGTAGCCTTACTTGGTGTCATTTACTTTAAGCTATGACTAGGTTTGTGGCTACCAAGCACTATGTGAGGAACATGACATGATGAGATTCAAATAAGTAAGTAAGAATAGAAAGGATGGAGGAAGACAAGGTAGTTGTAACATCCAAGTAAGTTAAGGCACTCGAGAAAAAGTGAGAGATCAAAAAGAAGAATTAAGAGATCCAATGATGGTTCAAATGGCCCAAAGAAGATATTTTCAACCCTTTACTAAGGTTTCATAAGGATCAAAAAAACATTGGAAAAAAAATAATAATAAGCATAAAGAACAAAAAAAAAAAAAAAAAAAAAAAAAAAAAATAAATCATTTTTCAAATTGTTTAAGAAACTTCTTAATTTTTAATATTTCATGGAGAGGAATTGAATTTTTTATTTTATTTTTTTGGAAGGAGGAGGAACTTTAAATGGTTGAAGAAGAAAAAATTACTAAAAAGTGGAAAAAAATTTAAGAAAAAGTTTGGAGTTTTAGAATAAAATGTTTAAAAAAAAAACTAAAATGGTATGAAGTTCAAGTTAATTATGAAAATGCTCGTACCATATTCGATTTTAAAATTGACAAGCTACACAAAATCGCTCTAACCAATGGACTGAGCTGAAATTTGAATATGTTCAAGAAGACTCAAGATTCCTTAGATCCAACAACTAATATTTAAAATAAAGGTAGGTAGCACCGTCATATGAGTAGATATTTTCGACAGATAATACAGAAACTTGAAATTAAAATTTAGTACGACTCTAGAATGATCAAAGACGATGCAAGCTTCATCTATAAATAAGGAGTTGTGGGCAATGTTTTGGGACAAGAATCGAGTGTTGAGAGTTCCTAGAACTCGAGATTCAAGCTCTTTTTTTTTCTTCTTCTCGAATTTCTTCTGAATTCGAGGGGTATGATACACTATTTACTCTCAAACCAATTTGTACATCTTCTAAATGAGTTTTCTAACAAGTTTCATGAAGGATTTTGAAAATAAAAGTGGGCAGAGTATGCAATGAGAGTCTACAAATGAATTGCTTATTGGTTATATTTATATACTCATCCTTCCGACAATTTTTTCTTCAAGGTTTATGATGCTGTTGGATGAGGCAAGAAGTACTTGAGAGCTAGGTAGCCACAGAAGGTTGTTGACCCAAGGCGTATGTCTTGTCCATTTATTTTTGTAGTCTTTTATATCATATACATCTTTTGTATCTCGGTCCTGTTCCTTCTTTTAGGAACAAATTGAATACATGTACATGTATATATTTTTACATTAATTTTCGTTGTGTTATTGAATGTTTTCAAATGGCGTAAAATTTTATGGTAGTTTTCTATCCTCTTCTCATACATTCATGTTGCGTTGCATAGTTCATTAATCATGTCATGTTTAGCCTTTACTTTATTAGCCTATTAGAGAAAATAGAGTAGATTGATATGGTAGCATACTGATTAGCGTTACCCTCAGTCCCCTAAGAGTTCATGATGTGTTCCATGTTGCACAAGTATATAACAAACAATACACACGTGATTGACTAGGAGCCACTCCGGTTGGAGGAAAGATTAATCTATGTGGAGAAATGTCACAACCATATTTTTTAGGCTTTGAAACTCGTACAGCGATAAAAAGACAAAGACCAAAAGAAAATATAAGATAAAGTAAAATAAAATAAATGATAAATGAGGTAGAATTTAAATCAAAACAGAGACAAACAACACCACAATTAAATAAAAAACGAATCTCATTAGAGGATGGTGCTGTTCAAATTTATTTTAAATAGAGCAATGGGTTTGAGATACAATTACTAATTGAAGTACAAACGATTCAAAACACAAAGATAGACCCATTCTCCAGAATTACCAACTCTGTTTCCGCACAACTCTCGAACACCCCTCAACCTCAACTACCAACATGCAAACACCTTAAAAAAAATGTAGAAATGGTGAGTATCAGTAAGCACCCTACTTGTTGGGTCTCATCACATTCAGGCCTAGTCTCTACTACTATCTGGGCATCTGGGGCTGTCTTGAAGTTTCAAGCGTTACTTAAGCTGCTCAGAAACCAACTTTAGGTTCACAGGAGGTGGTTCACCCTTTCCTGGCATCGTGGATATGTCAAGCGACAAGTCTCTTTAGGGTGAACTCTTATGTTCTTTGACTTAAGGTAGCTTGCTTTGCCTGTGTAGTGTATGTTGGGTTTTATGTCCTAAAACTCATAGTTGGTAAACCAAAACATATTCTATTTTCAATAAAGTTATTATTGTTGTTTATTCAGTAAAGATTGTTATTGAATAAAGTGAACTTTACGATCATTAATCTAAATCCAATAAACTAAGAACACTCTGCTATAGTATGATTACTTGAACTATATGTAGAGACATAAGAGTGGTTCAAGTTTGAGTATATAGTCAAAATGATCTATAGTATAAGGATAAGGCTGAGTACCTTATTCTGGGGACACTATGGATGCGACCCACTTTTGTATATGATATAAACAATGTGATCACCAAATTGTACATGTGGAGACATGTGAGTGGGGGCGTCCTATGCAATGAGTATTGCATAAGATCGAACCATGAAGAAAACAACTCTCACTTTATAATGTCGTTTACTGTTCAGACTGATTTTTCTTTTCATTCAATGACCTAGGTAACTCGATCTTAATCATGAGCTAACCATGAACTCCTATTTATTCGGAATTATCCTTAGATTTGTATGGGTGAGAGTGGCTCGAGTTGGCTCGAGTTTGCCAACTCAATAGGCCTCCCATTTCAGGGGTAAGACTGGGTGAATAGCTGGGGACGTAGGGTGCAAGATGAAATTCGCTCCTACCCACTTTTAGGGATAGAAGAGAGGTAGTTCCCTTAAGTACTGACTCCAGGTCTTGAACAAGGAGCCCCACCCTCTCATTGACCTGAGAGGGATTCGGTTCACTAGTTACGAACAACCTGTGAAGGATCGACTTACTAATCATGGTTATATCAAATGGACAGAAATATATCTATAGTGAGGGGAGTGCAACTACTAGGCTATACTGGAGTGTCCTAGTAGTTAACGAATGGTTATTAACAAGGTTAATGAGTTTAATCGGTAGTAGGGGTATCATAGTAAAAACTTAAAAATATGGCTATAAGAGGGGAAAGGGATGCGGAGACTTTCATGCCATCATTAAACTTGTGACAATGTACATACTTGGAGCTCTACTTGGTTCTTAAGGGCATCTAGGCGGTTTAAACCTTGTCTCTCTTTTCTGGGACGACTATGACCAACTCCTTGAACTAATCTACTCTCGAGGTGCACACAGATCTGATCCTGTGATCACTCGCTCATGATCCTAGGGTATAGGATCTACCGAAAATGTACTGATTTAGGGCAACTTCCAATCACTTTAGCTCTAGTGCCCTAGTCTCAGCTTGGTTCTCTTGTGTATGCTTCGCTAGGGATATTATCCTGTCGATTACCTAGAGCATGGTATACATAATCTAAACATTTGTGCAAGCTCACAAGGGAGATATCCTATCAATCACATGAATCACTAAAAACATAAACTAAAACATTCATGCAAATAAACGAGTTCAATAATGAGAATATAACGATCAATTACATGGAGCACAGAGCACAATAGTCCATCCTAGAAAAAAATTTAAAGCACAATTCATCACAAATCTTATCATAGAAGTATTTTGATACTTTCTTACATCTTATATAGCTTACTCATCCATATTATTGCCCAACTTATATTATAGTCCTAAAAACAACATGAATCAAAAAATCTTATCCTAGGGATATAATGATAATTTTTCATATTATACATACAATACATTCTTATAAAAAAATTGCCATTTTGATGTCTTGAACATGCATTTTCTAGCCATTTAAGATAAGAAAGGCTTGCATGCTAGCACGTCCTAGTGATCCCTATAATTATTACTTGTCTAAAGTTTTGTTCGCTACTTACATGGATGATGTATGGCTTCTTGAGCTAGCTTTTCTGCGTGTTAGAGGCTCTAACTTTTCTAAAATGTCTCTAGTGGGTCTTGATCCAAGTATAATTAGGGCTAGATCAAAATCGAGACAAAAGTAGTTGAATGAAGGTCAAACATGCCAAAAAAATGGTTTACCACGAGCATACTGTCACAATCGCACAATCGCAACAGAGGGACAGCGATTGAGCGACACTTTTTCTAACCCAGCGAATAAGTCAGACGTTTGAAATTCGCACCTCGCCGACAATATGGGCATATGCTTGAGCCTCCAGTCAAATTTGAGCAAAATATTTTAGATTACCTCAGTGAGAAAATGAGTTGATTAGAACAAGAACCACCTAAAACCATCAACTAATGAGGAATAATTGAACAGGAGAAAAAATAAGTTTTGACTCATCAAGATGAAGCAAACCTTTATTTAGTTATTTTCCTTGGAATTGAAGCCCCAAGACTAAAATCCTCTCAATCAAACCCTCAAGAAATCGAGTAAAAAAGCCCTTTGTGTATCAACTAATTTTGAGAAAAAAAATCTAGGGAGCTCAGTTTTATATTCCTTTTTCTAGCCAATCTTTTCTCTCTTAAAACAAGTTATTCAATCAAAATCCTTAATCTCCATTCTATGTAAGAATTATGGAGAAAATTATGGTAAACTACTAGATTTCCTTAATCTCCATTCTATCACTGCCTCCTCATATGAGTCACCTCCTACCCTTCTCCTTAAAGTTACGTATACATCTCCTCTAATCCATAGTCTTGTCCTCCCCCCCTCCTAGCATTCTCTAAGTAATCGACATGTCACATTCTCTTAGTCACCTTCATATTTCTCCTTCTCTGAGTCACGCATTAACCTCCTACAAGTCACAGTCATGTCACAACATCAACCTCTTTAAGTCATAGTCATGTTGGATCCATCCCTCCTCCAAGTCACCATCATATCTGTTTCTACTAGTTGACTCCATGTCTCATCCTCCAAGTTGCCACATCAACCTTTTTAAGTTAGAACCACGTCTCTTCTTCAATCCTCCTCCAAGTAACCGACATATAACCCCCTCCAAGCCTCTTAGTCATTACCATGTTGCCTCTCCAAGTCACCTCTATGTCGCCCCCTTAACCAAGTACCTCCATGATGCTTTCTCCCAAGAATGATGGCCAGAAAGAGCTAGAGAAACAAGAAGCCCTAGTCTCTCATAGTGTTCTATTCCTATATGAAACGAACAATATAATGTTGAGACAATTAGGAGTTTTCTAGCTTCTCCTTAATTGTGATATGCCAGAGTAAGATCAAAATTGGTATTAAATGATGAGATGACATATCAGCGCATGGACCTAGATTATAATAAATAATGGTAATACTTGGACTCGAATCCCGGACATATTTTTCTTTTCATTATTATAACGGATAATATATTATGGAGATAATTAGGGACTTGCTAGCTTATCTTTAATCATGGACCCTCAAAACCAGATCAGTGTTGGTATTAAATGATGGACTAAATATCAACGTAGATGTAGTAGTTTAGTGGTGAGGGTCCAAGTTGTGGTTGGTTGTAAAGTCATTACTATCTTCCGCTTTGTGATTCTGATTTCTCTTTGGTCTTGTACACTTTGCCTGAAAGTGAACATTTTCTCCACAACTTCAACACGTGACGCTACGGTTCTTTGATTTTAATCGACCTTTGTTTGGGTCGTTCCATTTACTTCTTCCCCTCTGGTCAACACTGAGAGAACTACTAGAGTATACTTTCGCTGAGAGCTACCTTTCTTTGGGTCATTCCATTTATTTCGTCCCCTTTGGTCAACACTGAGAGAACTACTAGAGTATACTTTCGCTGAGAGCTACCTTTTTTTGGGTCATTCCATTTACTTCTTCCCCTTTGGTCAACACTGAGAGAACTACTAGAGTATACTTTCGCTGAGAGCTACCTTTCTTTGGGTCATTCCATTTACTTCTTCCCCTTTGGTCAACACTGAGAGAACTACTAGAGTATACTTTCGCTGAGAGCTACCTTACTTTGGGTCATTCCATTTACTTCTTCCCCTTCAGCTACCTTTTTTTGGGTCATTCCATTTACTTCTTCCCCTTCAGCTACCTTTTTTTGGGTCATTCCATTTACTTCTTCCCCTTCAGCTACCTTTTTTTGGGTCATTCCATTTACATTTACTTCTTCCCCTTCAGCTACCTTTTTTTGGGTCATTCCATTTACTTCTTCCCCTTTGGTCAACACTGAGAGAACTACTAGAGTATACTTTCGCTGAGAGCTACCTTTCTTTGGGTCATTCCATTTACTTCTTCCCCTTTGGTCAACACTGAGAGAACTACTAGAGTATACTTTCGCTGAGAGCTACCTTTCTTTGGGTCATTCCATTTACTTCTTCCCCTTTGGTCGACACTGAGAGATATCAACTACTATCTGGGTCATTCCATTTACTTCATTCCATTTACTTCTTCCCCTTTGGTCAACACTGAGAGAACTACTAGAGTATACTTTCGCTGAGAGCTACCTTTCTTTGGGTCATTCCATTTACTTCTTCCCCTTTGGTCAACACTGAGAGATATCAACTACTATCTGGGTCATTCCATTTACTTCATTCCATTTACTTCTTCCCCTTTGGTCAACACTGAGAGAACTACTAGAGTATACTTTCGCTGAGAGCTACCTTTCTTTGGGTCATTCCATTTACTTCTTCCCCTTTGGTCAACACTGAGAGATATCAACTACTATCTGGGTCATTCCATTTACTTCTTTCCAACTGAGATCAGTGCCAGATGAATCATGGAATTTTGGGTCATTCCATTTACTTCTTCCCCTTTGGTCAACACTGAGAGAACTCTAGGCTGAGCTACCTTTTTTTGGGTCATTCCAGTCATTCCATTTACTTCTTCCCCTTTGGTCAAGACTGAGACCCTTTGGTCAAGGCTGAGAGATATCAACTACTGTATCTGGGTCATTCCATTTACTTCTGAGACCCTTTGGTCAAGGCTGAGAGATATCAACTACTGTATCTGGGTCATTCCATTTACTTCTTTCCCTTTGGTTAACACTGAGAGATATCAACTACTGTATCTGGGTCATTCCATTTACTTCTTCCCCTTTGGTCAAGGCTGAGACCCTTTGGTCAAGGCTGAGAGATATCAACTACTGTATCTGGGTCATTCCATGGGTCATTCCATTTACTTCTCTTTCCCTTTGGTTAACACTGAGAGATATCAACTACTGTATCTGGGTCATTCCATTTACTTCTTTCCCTTTGGTCATTCCATTTACTTCTTTCCCTTTGGTCATTCCATTTACTTCTTTCCCTTTGGTCATTCCATTTACTTCTTTCCCTTTGGTGGTATCTTTCTTTCCCTTTGGTGGTATCTTTCTTTCCCTTTGGTCATTCCATTTACTTCTTTCCCTTTGGTCATTCCATTTACTTACTTCTTTCCCTTTGGTCATTCCATTTACTTACTTCTTTCCCTTTGGTCATTCCATTAATTTGGTCATTCCATTTACTTCTTTCCCTTTGGTCATTCCATTTACTTACTTCTTTCCCTTTGGTCATTCCATTTACTTACTTCTTTCCCTTTGGTGGTATCTTTCTTTCCCTTTGGTCATTCCATTTACTTACTTCTTTCCCTTTGGTCATTCCATTTACTTACTTCTTTCCCTTTGGTCATTCCATTTACTTACTTCTTTCCCTTTGGTGGTATCTTTCTTTCCCTTTGGTCATTCCATTTACTTACTTCTTTCCCTTTGGTCATTCCATTTCCCTTTGGTCATTCCATTTACTTCTTTCCTTTTGGTCATTCCATTTCCCTTTGGTCATTCCATTTACTTCTTTCCCTTTGGTGGTATCTTTCTTTCCCTTTGGTCATTCCATTTACTTACTTCTTTCCCTTTGGTCATTCCATTTACTTCTTTCCCTTTGGTCATTCCATTTACTTCTTTCCCTTTGGTCATTCCATTTACTTCTTTCCCTTTGGTCATTCCATTTACTTCTTTCCGGTCATTCCATTTACTTCTTTCCCTTTGGTCATTCCATTTACTTCTTTCCCTTTGGTCATTCCATTCCATTTACTTCTTTCCCTTTGGTCATTCCATTTACTTCTTTCCCTTTGGTCATTCCATTTCTTTCCCTTTGGTGGTATCTTTCTTTCCCTTTGGTCATTCCATTTACTTCTTTCCCTTTGGTCATTCCATTTACTTCTTTCCCTTTGGTGGTATCTTTCTTTCCGGTCATTCCATTTACTTCTTTCCCTTTGGTCATTCCATTTACTTCTTTCCCTTTGGTCATTCCATTTACTTCTTTCCCTTTGGTCATTCCATTTACTTCTTTCCCTTTGGTCATTCCATTTACTTCTTTCCCTTTGGTGGTATCTTTCTTTCCCTTTGGTCTTTCCATTTACTTCTTTCCCTTTGGTCATTTACTTACTTCTTTCCCTTTGGTCATTCCATTTACTTACTTCTTTCCCTTTGGTCATTCCATTTACTTACTTCTTTCCCTTTGGTCATTCCATTTACTTACTTCTTTCCCTTTGGTCATTCCATTTACTTACTTCTTTCCCTTTGGTCATTCCATTTACTTACTTCTTTCCCTTTGGTCATTCCATTTACTTCTTTCCCTTTGGTCATTCCATTTACTTCTTTCCCTTTGGTCATTCCATTTACTTCTTTCCCTTTGGTCATTCCATTTTCCCTTTGGTCATTCCATTTACTTCTTTCCCTTTGGTCTACTTCTTTCCCTTTGGTCATTCCAAATACTTCTTTCCCTTTGGTGGTATCTTTCTTTCCCTTTGGTCATTCCAAATACTTCTTTCATTTTCCCTTTGGTCATTCCATTTACTTCTTTCCCTTTGGTCTACTTCTTTCCCTTTGGTCATTCCAAATACTTCTTTCCCTTTGGTGGTATCTTTCTTTCCCTTTGGTCATTCCAAATACTTCTTTCCCTTTGGTGGTATCTTTCTTTCCCTTTGGTTGTACTTCTTTCCCTTTGGTGGTATCTTTCTTTCCCTTTGGTTGTTCAGATTTCAATAGAAGTGCACAGCCCAACAAATTTCGAGTCTGTCTCCTTACCACTCGAACATATTGACACCCTTATATAAAGAATGATTCATTCGTTGTTCATAATTCATCAACAGCAGGCCTTGTTCCACTCTTTGAACCTGCGCAGGCATAGGAGTGGACATATTGACATATTGACATCGGACAGCTTATGCGTATATATTCTTGATTATTTCCTTGTGAGATTTCAAACGTATGGACACCTCCGAACCTACGCTTGACACCCTTATATAAAGAATAATTTGTTTCTTGTTCAACGGATGTATGATTTCACAATCATAAGCAAACAAAACTCGTCAACAGCAGGATTCGAACCTGCGCAGGCATAGCCCAACAGATTTCGAGTCTGTCTCCTTAACCACTCGGACATATTGACACCTTTATATAGAGAATTATTCGTTCCTTATTCAACCGATGTGTGATTTCACAATGAAGCTAAAAAATTCGTCGATTCGAACATGGCTGGCATAGCCCAATAGATTTAAAGTCTATCTCCTTAACCACTCAGGCATATTAACACCCCTTATATAAAGAAATGAGGAATGACACCCCTTATATAAGAAATAAGAAATGACACCTCTTATATAAGGAATAAGGAAAGATTGACACCCCTTATATAAGGAATAAGGAATGAGTCCTTCCTTGTTCAAGAGATATGTGATTTCACAATAAAATTAAAAACCATATTAACACCCCTTCTATAAAGGTATAAGGAATGGTTGACACCTCTTATATAAGGAATAAGGAAAGATTGACACCCCTTATATAAGGAATAAGGAATGAGTCCTTCCTTGTTCAAGAGATATGTGATTTCACAATAAAATTAAAAACCATATTAACACCCCTTCTATAAAGGTATAAGGAATGGTTCGTTCCTTGTTCAACGGATGTGTGAAATAAGAAATGACACCTCTTATATAAGGAATAAGGAAAGATTGACACCCCTTATATAAGGAATAAGGAAAGATTGACACCCCTTATATAAGGAATAAGGAATGAGTCCTTCCTTGCTCAAGAGATATGTGATTTCACAATAAAATTAAAAACCATATTAACACCCCTTCTATAAAGGTATAAGGAATGGTTGACACCTCTTATATAAGGAATAAGGAAAGATTGACACCCCTTATATAAGGAATAAGGAATGAGTCCTTCCTCGTCGAAGAGATATGTGATTTCACAATAAAATTAAAAACCATATTAACACCCCTTCTATAAAGGTATAAGGAATGGTTCGTTCCTTGTTCAACTGATGTGTGATTTCACAGTAAAATTAAAAACATTAACACCCTTGATACCTTAACCACTCAAGAATGGAATGTGGACAGATTTCGAGTCTATCTCCTTAACCACTCGAACATATTGACACCCTTATATGAACGATTCGTTCCTTGTTCAACCGATGTCAAATTTCACAATAAAGCTAAAAATTCGTCAACAGGCAAGCATAGCCCAATAGATTTCAAGTCTGTCTCCTTAACAACTTGTACATACTAACACCCCTGTATAAAGAATTATTCGTTCCTTGTTCAACCGATGTGTGATTTCACAATAAAGCTAAAAAATTCGTCAATTCGAACCTAAGCAGGCATAGTCCAATAGATTTAAAGTCTATCTCCTTAACAATTCAGACATTTTAACACCACTTACATAAGGAATGATTCATTCCTTGTTCAACGGATTTAAGATTTAACAATAAAGCTAAAAATTCGTCATAGGATTCAAACTTGATTTCAAGTCTAGACATATTAACACCCCTTATATAAGGAATGATGCACAGGCTATCCTTATATAAGGAATGATTCAACAACAGAATTCGAACCTGCGTTGTCTCCTTAACCACTCGAACATATTGACACCCTTTATGTACGGTATGATTCGTTTCCCTTAACCACTTGGACATATTGATTTCAAGTTTATAAGGAATGATGCGCAGGCTATCCTTATATAAGGAATGATTCAACAACAGAATTTGAACCTGCGCTTTCTCTTTGAGCACTCAAACATATTGACACCCCGTAGGCTATCCTTATATAAGGAATGATTGAACAACAGAATTCGAACCTGCGCTGTCTCTTTAATCCCTCGAACATATTGACACCCCTTATGTAAGGAATGATTCGTCTTCCTTAACTACTCAGACATATTGACACCCCTTATATAAGGAACGATTTGTTTCCTATCCAACTGATGTGGGATTTAACAATAAAGCTAAAAAGTTGTGAACAACAGGATTCAAACCTCCGTGGGCAAAGCCCAATAGATTTCTAGTCTATCTCCTTAATCACTCATGTTGACGCCCCTTATATAAGGAATGATTCATTTCCTATTCAACCGATATGAGATTTCACAATAAAGCTCAAAAGTTGAATTCCTCTTTAACCACTCAGACATATTGACACCCCTTCTCAACAAAGCTAAAAAGTCGCCACCACTAGGACATATTGACACCCCTTCTCGACAAAGCTAAAAAGTCGCCAATAGCAGAATTCCTCGTCAACCACTCGGAGATTCGTTCCCTATCCAAAGTTATAAAAGTAATTTCGTTCCAGATGTGGGATTTCACAATAAAGCTAAATAAAGTCATCACAACAAGATTTGAACCTCTGCAAGCAAAACCCAACAAATTTCAAGTCTGTCTCCTTAACAACTCAAACATATTGACACGCTTATATAAGAAAAGATTCATTCTCTATTCCACCGATGTGGGATCTCACAATAAAGCTAAAAAGTCATCAATAGCAAAATTCCTCCTTAACCTCTCGGACATACTTATATAAGGAATTATTTGTTCCCTATCAAACCAATGTGAGCAGAATTCCTCCTGAACCACTCGGACATAATTATATAAGGAATGATTCGTTTCCTGTTCAACCGATGTGAGATTTTACAATAAAGCTCAAAAGTTGAATTTCATAGGATTCAATAACACAACACTAATTTCATGGAAGAATCAAGAGAAGAAAGAAAAGAAAAGACAGTTATAAATGGTGATTATCCAAAGCAACAACTAGATGTTCTTTACTCTTTTGGCTTAGCTACCGTTGGTTATTCTTTTGCAATTGATAAACTAATACAAGAGTAAGTAAGCCCCAGGAACCCCAACTTCTCAACCGTAGATGGGTTACAATCTCCAAGGCAAACAGGCTATTTTTAAAGACTTTTCTAAGGAAGTTGTAGATTAAACACTCTTGAAATAAGTTAATTAACATCCAAATTCTTGAAGTGTTTAATGTCGTAGCCTTGTCTTTGGAACTTTTTGATGAGTTAGCTCATGTCTCTTTGACGAAAGACCCTTAGTAAGTTCTTCCTATGTTGTACACGATGAAGTCATAAGAAAAAGGGAAAACCGTTGGTGGAATATGAAAGGTCTTTCATTTTTGTGTTTGTGTCGCCTTACTTTGTGTCATTTACTTTAAGTTATGACTAGGTTCATGGCTACCAATGTAACACCCAAAAATGAAAGGAATTAGATCCAACAAGAATAAGCCGCCCATGTAAGACCCAAATGATCAAGTGGAGGAATTAAAGGATTTAGCAAGGATGGTGATCTCAAGCAAGTAATTCTTATACCCTAACAAGTAATGTTAAGGAGTTTAAGACCTATGGAAAAAGGATTGGAAAGTAAAAGTAAGTGAAAAGGGATAAAAGGTCATTTTTCTAATTATTAAGGATCTTCTCTGATTTTTAGTTCCTTATCTAGAAGGATTTCAAGATGCTCAATAAGGAAAAAATGATCAACATGAGATCAAGGATTTTTAGAAAAATTATGGATTTTTCAGGAAAAATAATATTAAAATATTCGGAAAGTGAAAATTATCATAATACCCCTGCAAGAATGGATCATTACGAAAATGCCCCTCCTATCAGAATCAGAGCATCTACCGTGACCATCTGAGAAATATCTCTGGAAACTCAAATCTCAGCCGTTGGATCTTCCCCAAATTTGGATAAGATCTAGACAACGGACAGATCATCACATCCTACGGCTGGTATTCAAAATTAAAGTCGGTAAACCCTCGATCGGAGCGGATTTTCCGACGAATTATCCAGAACGTTCAATCTCTGAATCACAACGAATCTAGAGCTTTCAATGTCAGTTTAAGCTCCTCCTATAAAGTCTGAAGTAGGGGCAACAATATGAAACAAGGCTCGAGCAAGGTTGAGCACCCATTCGAGAGTTATGAGCGTTTAGATTGTGGGTCTCCTACTCTTGGGTTTCTTCCAAATTCGAGAGAAATTCTCCACCATTCCTCCTCAAACTTATTCCTATAGTTTTCAAACAAGATTACCCACAAGTTCTATGAAGGAATCGAGAGCTGAAACGTCGTATAACAAGATACCCAAGAGATCGAAAATCTGGCATTTCGGGTGAGTTGCATACCGAGAACGATTTCTGGAAATTAAGGTTCCACACTCAAAGATGTTCCTCCAAACCAATTCCTCCTATAGCTTGAGGAAAGGATATGGAAGAGGTTCCATGAAGAAATCGGGCCTTGAAAACCCCTAGAATCGGCTACCCGATAAGAAATCCCCTGTTTTAGCTCCAGCGAGGAAAATGATTTTGGACAAACTTTGGAGGCTAATATCTTAGGCTATGATCCACGAAAAGGTATGAAATCAATCCCAAGCTCTTCCTTGTAATATCATCGTTAAGTTTCATGAAGAAATTGAGGGGATAAACGAAGATATTGGGGCTGTGGAAGGCAACTTCCAGACGGCGGCACAAAGGATGCGCACGTCTTCTTCCTGTCCAAAGGAAGAAGACGATGACGTGGCCGGTTCAGTTGAACCGGCCAAGTCAGCCCAAAATCTTGCCTTCCCTCGGTGTTTCCCAATTTTAACCCCCTTCCAGGCCGGTTCTCATGACAAACCTTATGGGTCCAGAAACTAGACACAATAAGGAGTCTATGTGTGAAGCAATTCGAATACCGGAAGCTCAAGAACGGAGGTCCCGAACATCAACGATGAGTTAAGTAGCCACCTTGGACTTTTCTTAAGAAATACTTGTAGGAATCGCTTGGATTTTCATATGAACCCTAAACCAAGTATTACACAAGGATCTATGAAAGAAAAACTCAAAGAACCGTAAGTTAAGGCCCTGAACCAACCAATTTACTCGGGATTTAAGGAACATTAAAATAACACACTAAATGAGCCCGGGTGCCTATGAAATTTTAACGATGAGCATATTGTAGCATTTTGAGGTTATGTGTTAAATTTAGTGGTCAATGGATAAGGATTAGTAGGTAAACCAAGAAACGGGGCAAAATGACCATAATGCCCTTGAGGATCACTACCTACGGTTCATGACCTAGATGACCTCAAAATGCTATGAAACTCTACAGTAGATCTTACTGTATGATGATTGATGGGGTGGTGAAGTTTGAAAGCCACTGGAACTCGTTAAGTAGCAAAACCAAGAATTAGGGGTAAAATGACCATAATGCCCCTAAGGAAGACTACCTACAGGTTAAGCCCTAAATGACCTCCCATGATTATGAAATGTTGTATGAATCCTTATCTCATGATGTTGTATAAGGTAATAAAGTTTGGGAGTCATTGGAAAACGTTAGATAGCGAAACCAAGATATGGAAAAAAAAATGTACATCACGATCCACATGACTTTACCTCCTAGGATGACTAAAGAGGTACCCATGAAATAAGAGATTTCCCATAGGTACCCTTTGTTGCTAGTAAGATTCTAAGTTCACAAGGTTACGTTGGGCTATTCCTAAGAAGAACCTTTAAGTTCCAAGCTTGACCCAAGATGTTATGCATAAACCTAGGATCCCCAAGAATACAAGGAAACGCCTAGGTTAATGCATATGGTATGTTTAACAAGTTGCTAGGATCCATGCCTGGAGTAACCTCCCATCATGAAGTGTACCATGAGATCCCTATTCCTCTCTAGGTGAGATGCCCTGCTATATGTACCACGAGTAGGTGTTAATGATGGACTTATTATTTTCCTCACCTAAATGAGATGCCTTGCAACACGATATGCTAGCAGGATGCCACGTTTGTGATAATGTCACGTATGCACTCATGGGGAGAAAACTAAGGGTTACTTTGAAAGTGTTTTCAGGACTAAAACACGATATATGACATGACAACCTCTAAGGATTAGTTCCTGGAAACGAAACAAGAAGTCATATCTTAGCTCAAGGTCTAAATATGCTCCAAATCACCAACCATATCCTATAAGGTTTATTTTATATGACACGAGGATAAGCTCAAGATTTCAAGTTGGTTGGAGGAAGTTTGGAATATAAGCCAAGATGGAACTTAGGGAAACGCGTAAAGAAAACATGTCAAGATTCAAGACCCTTCTAGAACCCTCTAAGGAGCCCATTATGAACTTATGACCTTCTAGAATAACTCATGCTAGTTATTACGATGGGTTCATGAGATCACGAAGGTATATAACAACTTACGCCAGAAGAAAAATAAGAATCTTAGAAACTTATAAGATTAAGAATCAAGAACAAGCTATACAACCACCAAGACAAGAAGAATGCTAGGTACCACTAAAAAATAAGGGACCAAAGTCCTCAAGACTCAAAATTCAAGAATGCCAGGTATTACTCTAAGCATGTCTAATTGTGGCCCTTAACTCCCACCATGCGGTGCTTTCTAAGGAGGCCTTTTTCCTCTTCTAGGTGGTTTGCCCTGCACCGTGTTTGCTTTGCAGGATGTCATATTTGGCCTCATTCCCCTCACCTAGACTAGATGCCCTGCGCCATGTGTATGATTTGCAGGATGCCATGTTCATGTATGCACCGATCATGCGACCTATATGGTCTATGTTAGATCATGCGACCTATATGGTCTATGTTAGATTATGCGACCTTTATGGTCTATGCCATGTTCATGCATGTATCGATCACGTGACCTTTATGGTCTATCATGGGGAGAACCTATGGCCACAATGGAGCAAGAAGAGAGTAAGTTACCCTAGCCATGAATTAAGAATCTCCTAAGACCTCCCACGGTACGTCATGTGTATGACTTAGACTACGCTACTTGGAACGTAAGAAGCCTTGAGCGTAGGTATTAAGACTGTGTCGCTTGGAACATATGAAGCCTTGGACACAGGATTAACAAGTTTATGTCTAGTACCGTAAATCTTAAGGGGAGTGTCTTGGAGAGTGAGTTAAGAAACATAACAAGAACTTACGACAAGAATAAGAACTAGAACACCACAATTAAATAAAAAACGAATCTCATTAGAGGATGGTGCTGTTCAAATTTATTTTAAATAGAGCCATGGGTTTGAGATACAATTACTAATTGAAGTACAAATGATTCAAAACACAAAGATAGACCGATTCTCCAGAATAACCCACTCTGTGACCGCACAACTCTCGAACACCCCTCAACCTCAACTACCAACATGCAAACACCTTAAAAAAAATGTAGAAATGGTGAGTATCAGTAAGCACCCTACTTGTTGGGTCTCATCACTTTCTTAATCTAGCAGGTATGCACAAGTTTTATTCTAAACTATAGAATGTTCAGGCCTAGTCTCTACTACTATCTGGGCATCTGGGGCTGTCTTGAAGTTTCAAGCGTTACTTAAGCTGCTCAGAAACCAACTTTAGGTTCACAGGAGGTGGTTCACCCTTTCCTGGCATCGTGGATATGTCAAGCGACAAGTCTCTTTAGGGTGAACTCCTATGTTCTTTGACTTAAGGTAGCTTGCTTTGCCTCTGTAGTGTATGTTGGGTTTTATGTCCTAAAACTCATAGTTGGTAAACAAAAACATATTCTATTTTCAATAAAGTTATTATTGTTGTTTATTCAGTACAGATTGTTATTGAATAAAGTGAACTTTACGATCATTAATCTAAATCCAATAAACTAAGAACACTCTGGCTATAGTATGATTACTTGAACTATATGTAGAGACATAAGAGTGGATCAAGTTCGAGTATATAGTCAAAATGATCTATAGTATAAGGATAAGGCTAAGTACCTTATTCTAGGGACACTATGGATGCGACCCACTTTTGTATATGATATAAACAATGTGATCACCAAATTGTACATGTGGAGAAATGTGAGTGGGGGCGTCCTATACAATGAGTATTGCATAAGATCGGACCATGAAGAAAACCACTCTCACTTTATAATGTCGTTTACAGTTGAGACTTATTTTCTTTTCATTCGATGACCTAGGTAATTCGATCTTAATCATGAGCTAACCATGAACTCCTATTTATTCGGAATTATCCTTAGATTTGCATGGATGAGAGTGGCTTGAGTTTGCCGACTCAATAGGCCTCCCATTTCAGGGGTAAGACTAGGTGAATAGCTGGGGACGTGGGGTGCAAGATGGAATTCGCTCCTACCCACTTTAAGGGATAGAAGAGAGGTAGTTCCCTTAAGTAATGACTCCAGGTCTTGAACAAGGAGCCCCACCCTCTCATTAACCTGCGAGGGATTCGGTTTACTGGTTGAACCACAAACCAATTGTTCATTAGAGGATCAGTGAGACATAAGGAACAAGAAGTAACTTCAGGGGTAAAACGGTAAATTGACCAAGCTCTAGTTACGAACAACCTGTGAAGGATCGACTTACTAATCATGGTTATATCAAATGGAAAGAAATATATCTATAGTGAGGGGAGTGCAACTACTAGGCTATAGTGGAGTGTCCTAGTAGTTAACGAATGTTGGTTAACAAGGTTAATGAGTTTAACCGATTAATCTTTGATCGTTGGAACCCATGATCTATAGGTCCATTAGGTCCCTCTGCTTGCTCATATCGGACTAAACCATAGAACAGTCAGGTCACACAACCCTAATCAGCCCATGGCTGACTCGGTAGTAGGGGTATCATAGTAAAAACTCGAAAATATGGATATAAGAGGGGAAAGGGTAGCAGAGACTTTTATGCCATCATTAAACTTGTGACACCGTACATACTTGGAGCTCTACTTGGTTCTTAAGGGCATCTAGGCGGTTTAAACCTTGTCTCTCTTTTCTGGGACGAATATGACCAACTCCTTGAACTAATCTACTCTCGAGGTGCACACAGATCTATTCCTGTGCTCACTCGCTCATGATCCTAGGGTATAGGATCTACCGAAAATGTACTGATTTAGGGCAACTTCCAATCACTTTAGCTCTAGTGCCCTAGTCTCAGCTTGGTTCTCTTGTGTATGCTTCTCTAGGGATATTATCCTGTCGATTACCTAGTGCATGGTATACATAATCTAAACATTTGTGCAAGCTCATAAGGGAGATATCCTATCAATCACATAAATCACTAAAAACATAAACTAAAACATTCATGCATCTAAACGAGTTCAATAATGAGATTATAACGATCAATTACATGGAGCAAAGATCACAATAGTCCATCCTAGAAAAAACTTTAAAGCACAATTTATCACAAATCTTATCATAGAAGTATTTTGATACTTTCTTACATCTTATATAGCTTACTCATCCATATTGTCCAACTTGTATTATAGTCCTGAAAACCACATGAATCAAAAAATCTTATCCTCAGGATATAACGATAATTTTTCATATTATACATACAATGCATTCTTATAAAAAATTTCCCTTTTGAAGTCTTGAACATGCATTTTCTAGCCATTTAAGATAAGAAAGGCTTGCATGCTAGCACGTCCTAGTGATCCCTACAATTATTACTTGTCTAAAGTTTTGTTCGCTACTTACATGGATGATGTATGGCTTCTTGAGCTAGCTTCTCTGCGTGTTAGAGGCTCTAACTTTTCTAAAATGTCTCTAGTGGGTCTTGATCCAAGTATAATTAGGGCTAGATCAAAATCGAGACAAAAGTAGTTGAATGAGGGTCAAACAGGCCAAAAAAATGGCTTACCACGTGCATACTGTCACAATCGCACGATCGCAACAGAGGGATAGCGATTGAGTGACACTTTTTCTAATCCAGCGAATAAGTAAGACGTTTGAAATTCGCACCTCGCCGATAATATGGGCATATGCTTAAGCCTCCGGTCAAATTTGAGCAAAATATTTTAGATGACCTTTGTGAGAAAATACTTTAAATTTTTTTTTAAGAAAGTAATGTATAAGCTATGGGAAATTCTCAACTTTCAACCAAAATTTTCTCGTTTTCCACTACAAATTTCACTAAATTTCTTAATAGATTCTAGAATAAGAGAAAAGGTAATGTTATAAGCTTGGCGGCTTAATGGGTCGGCTCGGCAACTCGGCTTGGTGAATCGGTATCACTATAATATATCGATTCCAAGGTTTTTGGCTTTTCCGAAGCCGTTTCTGCCCTTTACCATCCGAGGTTAGTATGCCTCCTAAACGTTAAAGACAGATTAGGTCGATGGTTTATTTTGATAAATAGCATGAGGTTTAGCTAGGGTACCTTATGAAAGGTTCTAAATTTTTATGTGGTTATCATAGGACATATTTAACCACTGGGATTAGCTCATTGTGAGTGACTTCAACCAGGACCATCGAGGTAAGTGATCTTACTGTTGGAGTTAGCTTACTACGTGTTGCATGATGGTGCGTGCCTTGTGTCCCCTGCATGCACCATATTTATGTGATATGATTATGTGATGTATAAATTGTGTTCATTGTAGATTGTGTATGTTATGTGATGTATGAATTACGTTGACTGTTGAATGTTTATGTTATGTGAAGTTATGAATGAGATGTTAGTATTATATGTCATGAATATGTTGATCGATGTCATGGATACACGTAGAATTATCGAGTCGTGTCATGAGATGTTTATGCAACTGAAACGTACCTTCATGCTATGAATTATGTAATGTTATGTAGTATGCCATGTAATGTGGGTCATGTGAGACGCCATGTAATGTAAGAAATGTATATGCGATGTTAGCACTGCTTATGTAATGCCATGTTAGATATGCTAAGGGACCTCATGCATATATGTATGTCACGTGCATCGGGATTCTTCCCCTTTATGTTACGAAAGAATGAAATACGATATTTATGTTCGCCATGATATCATGCGGGCCCTTTTCTGTTCTGTGGTGTCCGGCTACGTGTAACACGTTGTGCCCGACCAAGTCAGGCCCAGGGGGTATGTTTATGAGCCCGCCTAGTGGGTTCATGTACACGTACATGGGCCATGTGTGAAGGAGTACCACACATCCAACCCTACCCGGAATAGAAAAGTGCCCAAGGCTATGAAAAGTTTATGAAAAGTTAGGTCCCGCTCATATGTTGCATGTGTTTGCATTCCTAACCCCAACAGTGGGGTGACTTACTGAGTATTTCATAAAATACTCAAGCCACGTGCTACCTACATTTTTCAAGTAAAGGCAAGGCGCCAATGTACGGTTGACGGCGGAGCTGAGGCCACCATGGAAGTTGGAGACGGGATATTTTTAGGAGTTTACTCTTATTAGACTATTTTAAGTTTTACATTGAGTATTATTTCATTTGGATTTGTTTCGAATTCAGTATTGAAGGATTATTCTCGGAGTTTAGGTTTATTTTGGATTCATGAATATTTATGAAAGACTCTTTCAAGGTTATTTATGATGAGCTTCCGCTTAATGAGATAAGTATGCCTGGGTGACGTCACTAATTAGGTCAAAGAAAATTAGGGGCGTTACAGTTGGTATCAGAGCTCTAGGTTATAGATCTTGTAGACTGGCTTACGATGTAGGCCTAACGTACTTCCATGGTCCTCCAGCAAACGCGCCGTCACCGTCAGGTACGCCTTTTATTTTAGAAGTAAAACTTCTTAGTTAAATGATGTATGCAGTAGTGAATGTGTATTTTGTGATGAATGATATGATATACATGGTTTATATGTTGGCATGAGTATGATATGTCATGTACTGTCGGATGGTTATGATAATGCTATAATGCTATAGTTGTATGTATGCGTGACTTGCATGACTACGAATATTATAATAGAATGTATTAGATAAGTGTGTGACGTAGTGGTTACATGCACTGTTTAGATGCCACCTAGAACTCGAGGAGGAGGTCTAAGGGGACGACCCCCACTTAGGGGTAGAGGAAGAGGAAGGGGACGTATTAGGAGACGAGAGGATTCTGTAGAGCAGCCTATTCCGCCACCAGCGGCACCTTAGGCCCCACCAGATCCTACAGCTGCCCTAGTAAATGCATTACAAACTGTGATTCAAAATCTGACTGCCAACCAGCAAGCGAATGCTTCTACATCAACTATGGAGGCTAGGCACTTGCGGGATTTCAAGAGGGGTGACCCTCGAACTTTTAAGGGGGCATCTGAAGATCCAACAGTGGCACAAATGTGGCTGAGGTCCATTGAGTCAGTATTTGTGTTGACCAACTGCCCTGAGGCCCATAGGGTAGAGTGTGCTATGTTTATGCTGCGTGATGATGCAGAATTGTGGTGGCAGGCCACCCGTGACCTTATTAGTCCTGAGGGTGGTGCAATCTCATGGGTGGAGTTCAAGGATGCCTTCTCTGAAGAATATTACCCAGAGGATGTCCAGTTGCGAAAGCAGTTGGAGTTTACTCAATTGAGTCAAGGGGGCGTACTGTTACTACCTATGCCAGGGAATTTTCTAAGCTAAAGCGTTTTGCCCCAGAATTAGTGAACACAGACTACAAGACAGCCCGACGATTTGTACTGGGGTTAGATACGAAGATTCGTAACACTGTTGAGGCGATTGCGCCTACCACTTACGCTGCCGCCCTGAGAGCAACTAAGGCGATGGAAGGACCTGATAGTTCGCGAGAACCCCCTTCATCCCCAGTGGGACAGAAGCGACGCCGCGACCAGGCTGACCGAAATGAATTGTCATTTCCACAAACACAGAGACGATCCGATAGACAGCGCCAGAATTATAGGCGTGAACAGCAGGGGAGTGAGAACCGGTCAGAGAGTAGACCCAAGTGTAAGGATTGCGGTAAGAATCATTGGGGCCAGTGTTTGGCTCGATCTGGAGCCTGTTTTCGATGTGGAAAAGAAGGGCATTTGGCTAAGGACTGTCCTGGGAATCGTACTAGTGATGTTGGGAATCAACAAAAACCATTACGCATAGCGGACAACCCCCCTCTGAACCGTCCACCAGCAAGAGCTTATGCCTCTACTAGCAAGGATACTGGAAACCCTGATGCAGCGGTGACAGGTACACTATCTGTTCTTGGGCACCTTGCTTTAACATTATTTGACTCAGGATCTACGCATTCCTTTATTTCTACTATTTTTGTTAGTCAAGCAAAGTTTGTATTAGAGCCTTATTGCATTGATTTTCTATAGGCCCCCCGGTAGGGGTGAATATGATTGTTGCTTATAGAGTAAAAGATAGTCATGTATTAGTATCAGGCATTAAAATAGAAGTAGACTTGATAGTACTTGATATGTATGTGTATGATGTAATTTTGGGGATGGATTGGTTAGCGAAAAATCCTGCTAGCATAGATGGCCACAAGAAAGAAGCAGTGTTCACACCACCGTCCAAGACCAGATTCAAATTCAATGGCACGAGTCTGGGTACAGTTCCAAAGGTTATATCAGTGATGAAAGCAAAGAAGTTGGTCTAGCACGAAGCATGGACTATACTAGCCAGCGTTGTGGATACTAGGAAAGAGGAGGTTTCCCCAGACACCTTGCCGGTGGTGAGTGAGTTTCTAGATGTATTCCTAGAGGACTTGCCGGGAATTCCTCCGACACGAGAGGTAGATTTTGCAATAGAGCTGGAACCAGGTACTGGTCCAATATCTAAGGCCCCGTATCGTATGGCACCAGCTGAGCTGAAAGAACTTAAAACGCAACTACAAGAGCTATTGGATAAGGGATTTATTAGACCTAGCATTTCCCCTTGGGGTGCGCCAGTGTTATTTGTCAAGAAAAAAGATGGATCAATGCGCCTATGTATTGATTATAGAGAGTTAAATAAGAGAACGGTGAAGAACAAGTATCCCCTTCCACATATCGAGGACTTATTTGATCAACTTAAGGAGGCAATAGTGTTTTCGAAGATCGATCTTCAGTCTGGTTACCATCAGATCAAGATTAAAATTGAGGACATACCAAAGACAGCTTTCAGGACGAGGTATGGTCATTATGAGTTTGTGGTTATATCATTTGGACTTACTAATGCCCCTGCAGTGTTTATGGAACTGATGAATCGCGTGTTCAAGGAATGTTTTGATACCATTGTCATAGTGTTCATAGACGATATCTTGGTGTACTCAAAGACGGATCACGAACATCAGTTACATCTAAGAAAGGCCCTGACAATACTAAGAGAAAATAAACTATATGCCAAGTTCTCGAAGTGTGAATTCTGGTTACGAGAAGTCACTTTCCTAGGGCACGTGATATCTGAGAAGGGTGTGTCAGTAGATCCTACCAAGGTGGAAGCAGTCACTAAATGGAATCGTCCTATCACTGTTACTGAGGTACGAAGCTTTCTAGGCTTAGCAGGTTATTACCGAGGCTTCATAAAGGATTTTTCCAAGATAGCAGCACCTCTTACGCAATTAACCCGCAAGACTGTGCCGTTTGTATGGTCCGAGGAGTGCGAAACAAGTTTCCAAGAGCTGAAGGATAAATTGGTGATCGCGCCAGTGCTTACAATGCCCGACGGTACAGGAAATTATGTTATTTACAGCGATGCCTCCAAGAAGGGTTTGGGATGTGTGTTGATGCAACAAGGTAAGGTGATTGCTTACGCATCTAGACAGCTGAAGGACTATGAAAAGAATTACCCCACACATGATCTAGAACTGGCAGCGGTGGTTTTCGCATTAAAGGTATGGCGACACTACCTTTATGGAGAGAAGAATCTAATTTACACTGACCACAAAAGTTTGAAGTATTTCTTTACTCAAAAGGAGTTGAATATGAGATAGCGGAGGTGGTTGAAGCTAGTCAAAGATTATGACATTGATATTCAGTATCACCCTGGGAAGGCCAATGTGGTTGCAGATGCCCTAAGTAGGAAGACAGCTCATTCATCAGCATTAATTACAAGTGAACCCAGGGTACAAGCAGATTTTGAGCAAGCTGGAATAACGGTGGCAGTGGAAGGTATTAAGGCACAACTGGCTCAACTGACTATACAACCCACCCTCCGTCAGAGAATTGTTGACGCTCAGGTAAGAGACTCTGAATTGGAAAAGATACTTAACGGGATGGAGGCAGAGCCAGCTGAGGGATACACCAAGGCATCAGACGGAGGACTACTGTATCAAGGTCGGTTGTGTGTGCCAACAGTAGAAGAGTTAAGGAATGAAATATTAAAGGAGGCGCATAACTCCCCGTTCGCCATGCATCCGGGAGGTACCAAGATGTATCAAGATATAAAGCCACACTTTTGGTGGTGTGGAATGAAGAAGGATATTGCAGAGTTCGTGAGTAGATGTTTTGTTTGCCAACAGGTCAAGGCACCTAGACAGAGACCAGCAGGATTATTACAGCCTCTCAGTCTACCGGAATGGAAATGGGAGAATATTGCCATGGATTTCATAGTGGGATTACCAAGAACATTGAAGGGTTACACGGTCATATGGGTAATCGTGGACAGGTTAACAAAGTCAGCGCATTTTCTCCCTGGTAAAGCCACCTACACAGTGGACAATTGGGCATAGTTATATATGAAGGAAATTGTCAGATTGCATGGAGTTCCAGTGTCAATCGTATCAAATCGAGACCCACGTTTTACTTCAACATTTTGGCGCGGACTCCAGAAACCGTTGGGTACTCGCCTGGATTTTAGTACAGCGTTCCATCCATAGACAGATGGACAGACAGAACGCTTGTTGACTCTGGCAATTCGGAAGACAGTGTCGACGAAAAATTGGCCGAAGGTTTCTTCGAAGGAAAAATTAGCGGAAGTAAAAGGAGAGAGAGTGAGAGATTCGTTGATATTGCTGAAGACTCGATATTTTTATTTTACTTCAGTTGAACGGTTTAAATAACAAATCTAATTACAAAAATAGAAAAACCAATTATACAGAAATAGAAGAAGTGGACAAAGACTTCGCCCAAATTGCCAAAACAATGGCTCCTAGAATCAAGATCCTCCATTCGCGTGAATTCAGATGGTTTACAAACCTAACTAAATAAGGCATGGCTTTTATTTAACAATCTCCTCCTAAAAGCTGTACCTTATTATTTGAACTCCGATCTTTGAGCGTAGTTCTTCGAATATCACCCGCGCTAGGGACTTGGTGAAAATGTCTCCAAGTTGTTCCTCTATTCGAATGAAATCAATCTTGATGAGCCCTCGATCTGCACATTCTCGAATGTAGTGGAATCTGATTTCTATGTGCTTGCTCCGGTCGTGCAAAACTGGATTTTTGATCAGGGAGATCGTAGCTTTGTTGTCTACGTATAGCATTAGTGGATCGCTTTCTCTCCCGATGAGTTCTTCCATTAGTCGTGCAAGCCAAATCCCTTGTGTTGCTGCCATCGAAGCGGCGATGTATTCTGCTTCGCAGGAAGACAAAGCAACCACCTTCTGTTTTGTTGATTGCTAGCAGATCGCGCCGCCTGAGAGAAAGTAGATCATTCCGCTGGTGCTCTTACGATCATCAACGTCACCGGCCATGTCACTATCACTGTAGCCGACCAGCTTGAGTTTCTCCTTTCCGCTCCCTGCACAATATCTTACACCCCAGCCTCTGGTTCCGGCTACATAGCGCAGGATGCGCTTGACAGCCACTAGATGCTCCTCCCTAGGTGCTTCCATAAACCTGCTCACATAGCGAACAGAATAACCAAGATCAGGACGAGAGTTTACCAGATAGCGCAGACTTCCGACAATGCTGCGGTAATTGGTGGAGTCGACTGTCGTCGTAGTGCTGCCCTTCCTTAGTTGAAGTCGGGCCTCCATTGGCGTCCTGGTAGGATTACTGTCCACAAGCCCAGTTGTGTCCAGCAGCTTCCTCGCGTATGCACTTTGGCAGATGGAGATGCCGGAAGAGTTCTATTGCACTTCGATGCCGAGGTAGTAGCTAAGCACACCGAGATCGCTCATCTCGAAGTTTTTCGACATCTCCTTCTTGAACCTTTCGAGGACTCCCACGTCGCCTCCAGTGATTATGAGGTCGTCGACGTACACTCCCACGATCAGTCGCTTTTTGCCGTGGCCGTACGTGTACATGCCATGCTCAGAGGCACAACGTTTGAAATTCAGTGACAGTAGGGTACTGTCGAGCTTCGCATTCCAGGCTCGTGGGGCTTGTCGAAGCCTGTAGAGTGCTTTGTGCAGGCGCAATACCTTATTAGGGTTGTCGTTATCCAGGAAGCCAGGTGGTTGTCGAACATAGACGGTCTCCTTCAACTCTCCGTTAAGGAAAGCAGACTTTACGTCCATATGGTGAACCTCCCAAGAGTAATGTGCCGCAATTGCCAGCAAGAAACGAACGGATTCTAACCTTGCTACTGGCGCAAATACCTCTTCGAAGTCCACTCCTTGCTTCTGGACGTAGCCCTTCGCCACCAGACGAGCCTTGTGCTTCACAACTTCTCCTTTTCCGTTGCGCTTCAGTTTAAAGACCCATTTGAGCCCTATGGCTCGGTGTCCTGGTGGCATATCCTCCAGACTCCACGTCTGGTTCTCAGTGATGGATGTCATCTCCTCCTGCATTGCCTTCCGCCAGCACGGGTTCTTTTCTGCTTCGGCGAAGGTGTTTGGTTCATCTACACTGACGGCATGTAGTTCGGCCACTTCTTCGAGCTCGCGCGTTGCTAGTCCAGGTGGTTCACCTCCTCCCACTAGGTCATCCATCCTCCGGTACCTAGCCTCCAGATCAGTATCGTGATCGGCATCCAGCGTCGAATCCGCAGTCCGTGGTGTTGCGAATTCCACTGGGTCAGGTGGTGCACCTGCTGGCGGCGGTGACGTCTCCTGATGCTGGGCTCCTCCTTCTTCAGGCTCGGTGACGAGGTACTCCACCGTGAATTGATTTGGATTACGGTCTGCCTCGATCACATCATTCCACTGCCAGAAGGTGCTTTCGTCGAAGACGACGTCACGAGACACATGAGCTCGCCCCCTACAGGATCATAGAGTCTGTACGCCTTGCTCCCGGGTTCGTAGCCGATGAAGACGACCTTCAGCCCCCTGGGATCGAGCTTGGCGAGATGGGGACGTGTTACCTTCATGTATGCGACGCAGCCGAACACGCGAAAATGATGTACTGTTGGTTTTTTGTTGTACCAGGCCTCATATGGTGTCTTCCCGTCGAGGCTTCGGGTTGGTGACCGATTGAGGAGATAGACAGCCGTCATTATTGCCTCTCCCCAGAATCTCCCAGGCATCCCGGCCGTCACCAACAATGACCTCGCTGTCCCGACAATGGTCTGATTTTGGCGCTCTACCACTCCGTTCTGTTGGGGGGAGTAGGGCGCCGTTAGGTGCCGTTGTATGCCGATCTCGTCGCAGTACTTACTTAAACTTGCCGAGGTGAATTCTCCGCCTCGGTCTGTGTGCAGCACTCGCATCTTCTTCTCACATTCGGCCTCCGCTCGCGCTTTAGTACGCTTAACCGCCTCTGCCGCCTCACTTTTCGCTTGCAGCAGAGTCAGCCACATGAAGCGGCTTTTGTCATCGACTAACAGGAGGAAGAGACTCTTACCGCCTGGGGTCGCCGGCTTGGTGGGCCCGCAGATATCGCCGTGTACAAGCTCCAACGGCTCATCGGCTCGGTAGGCTGTTCGAGACGGAAAGGGTGTGCGCCTCTATTTACCGATGAGGCACCCGTCGCACAGCTTGTTCACGCCTTTGATTTCTGGCAAGCCGTGCACCAACTCCTTCTTCTGTAGCTTTTCTAGGGCAGGAAAGTTTAAGTGTCCGTACCTTGCGTGCCACCTCCAAGATACCTCTTCGGTCTTGGCCGAGAGGCTAACGGGTTGGTCTATCTCTAACTCCAGGATGTAAAGACGGTTTGTCGTGCGCCTTGAGCTAGCTTCTCTGCGTGTTAGAGGCTCTAACTTTTCTAAAATGTCTCTAGTGGGTCTTGATCCAAGTATAATTAGGGCTAGATCAAAATCGAGACAAAAGTAGTTGAATGAGGGTCAAACAGGCCAAAAAAATGGCTTACCACGTGCATACTGTCACAATCGCACAATCGTAACAGAGGGACAGCGATTTAGCGACACTTTTTCTAACCCAGCGAATAAGTAAGACGTTTGAAATTCGCACCTCGCCAACAATATGGGCATATGCTTGAGCCTTCGGTCAAATTTGAGCAAAATATTTTAGATGACCCGAGTGAGAAAATACTTTGAATATTTTTTAAGAAAGTAATGTTATAAGCTATGGGAAATTCTCAACTTTCAACCAAAATTTTCTCGTTTTCCACTACAAATTTCACTAAATTTCTTAAATAGATTCTAGAATAAGAGAAAAGGTAAGCACCATCAAAATTTCTTTCATCTCAATTAGCTCTAGTGGGGAGGCTTTCATAAGGAATGGTCTACATTTCTTCCATAAATCAAGGGTGAAGATGAGTTGATTGGAACAATAACCACCTAAAACCATCAACTAATGAGGGATAATTTAATAGGAGAAAAAATAAGTTTTGACTCATCAAAATGAAGCAAACCTTTATTTAGTTATTTTCCTTGGAATTGAAGCCCCAAGACTAAAATCCTCTCAATCAAACCCTCAAGAAATCGAGTAAAAAACCTTTGTGTATCAGCTAATTTTGCGAAAAAAAATCTACTAGGAAGCTGAATTTTATATTCATTTTTTCTAGCCAATCTTTTCTCTCTTAAAACAAGTTATTCAATCAAAATCCTCCACCTATGGGTTGAAACTCACCCAAACTTATATTAAGTAAGAATTATGGAGAAAATTATGGTAAACAATTAGATTTCCTTATCCTCCCTTCTATCCCTGCTTCCTCATATGAGTCACCTCCTACCCTTCTCCTTAAAGTTACGTATACACCTCCTCTAATCCATAGTCATGTCCTCCCCCCCCCCCCCCCCCCCCCCCCCCCCCCCCCCCCCCCACCCACCATTCTCTAAGTAATCGACATGTCACATTCTCTTAGTCACCTTAATATTTCTCCTTCTCTGAGTCACGCATTAACCTCCTACAAGTCACAGTCATGTCACAACATCAACCTCTTTAAGTCATAGTCATGTTGGATCCAACCCTCCTCCAAGTCACCATCATATCTGTTTCTACTTGTTGACTCCATGTCTCGTCCTCCAAGTTGCCACATCAACCTTTTTAAGTTAGAACCATGTCTCTTCTTCAATCCTCCTCCAAGTAACCGACATATAACCCCCTCCAAGCCTCTTAGTCATTACCAAGTTTCCTCTCCAAGTCACCTCTATGTCGCCCCCTTAACGAAATACCTCCATGATGCTTTCTCCCAAGAATGATGGCCAGAAAGAGCTAGAGAAACAAGAAGCCCTAGTCTCTCATAGTGTTCTTGTAAGGATTCGAATTTTTGTTTTATTTATTTTAGATTTTATGCTAAGATTTTATTTTGTTGCCAAAACGAAAAGATATTATGCTGCATTTATTGTCACTGGAAAAGGTACGATTTCTAGCAAGGAAATTACTACCTTAATGGAAAAGTCATAAAGACCTTTTATATTCCCATATACAACTCTCCTCCTTCCTTGGAAACAACTTTTGCTCTCCAAACGTTTAGGGTTTTCGAGGGTGTCTGAGAGTACGGAAAAATCGAGAGGTTAGCCAGGAAAAAAACGTGTGAGGTGGTTCGCTGGGTTTTCTTCGGTGAGTGGCCGGAGGGAGAAGCGACCGAGGCTATCGATGTTGAATATCGTTGCGCGTCGATCGGAATAGGCGAGGGGTGTCGTCGCATCGTTGGAATCGGGGTTGTGATGTCGTCGTTGGCGGCACAACGACGATTAGGGTTTTCGCGAGATTTCGGGTAAGAAAGACGAAGGAAAACGGGTCGGGTTCACGTTTGGCCTCTAGACCAGGCCACGGAACGAACGCGGGCCCTGTGCGTTTCGGCCCAACACGGACGCGCGCTGCAGCCTTGATCTCTGCTCTGCACACGTGCTCTCGGCTCGGCTTGACTTGTACGGCGGCTCAGCTCCGTCAAATCCCACAGCTCAGCTTGGCGGCTTAATGGGTCGGCTTGGCAGCTCGGCTTGGTGAATTAGTATCACTATAATATATCGATTCCAAGGTTTTTGACCCTTCCGAAGCCGTTTATGCCCTTAGTTTTACCATCCGAGGTCAGTATGCCTCCTAAACGTTAAGGACAGATTAAATCGATAGTTTATTTTGATAAATAGCATGAGGTTTAGCTAGGGTACCTTATGAAAGGTTCTAAATTTTTATGTGGTTATCATAGGACATATTTAACCACTGGGATTAGCTCGTTGTGAGTGACTTCAACCAGGACCATCGAGGTAAGTGACCTTACTGTTGGAGTTAGCTTACTACGTGTTGTATGATGGTGCGTGCCTTGTGTCCCCTGCATGCACCATATTTATGTGATATGATTATGTGATGTATAAATTGTGTTCATTGTAGATTGTGTATGTTATGTGATGTATGAATTACGTTGACTGTTGAATGTTTATGTTATGTGAAGTTATGAATGAGATGTTAGTATTATATGTCATGTATATGTTGATCGATGTCATGGATACACGTAGAATTATCGAGTCGTGTCATGAGATGTTTATGCAACTAGAACGTACCTTCATGCTATGAATTATGTAATGTTATGTAGTATGCCATGTAATGTGGGTCATGTGAGACGCCATGTAATGTAAGAAACGTATATGCGATGTTAGCACTGCTTATGTAATGCCATGTTAGATATGCTAAGGGACCTCATGCATATATGTATGTCACGTGCATCGGGATTCTTCCCCTTTATGTTATGAAAAATGAAATACGATATTTATGTTCGCCATGATATCATGCGGGCTCTTTTCTGTTCTGTGGTGTCCGGCTACGTGTAACACGTTGTGCCCGACCAAGTTAGGCCTAGGGGGTATGTTTATGAGCCCGCCTGGTGGGTTCATGTACACGTACATGGGCCATGTGTGAAGGAGTACTACACATCCAACCCTACCCGAAATAGAAAAGCGTCCAAGGCTATGAAAAGTTTATGAAAAGTTAGGTCCCACTCATATGTTGCATGTGTTTGCATTCCTAACCCCAACCGTGGGGTGACTTACTGAGTATTTCGTAAAATACTCAAGCCATGTGCTACCTACATTTTTCAGGTAAAGGCAAGGCGCCAATGTGTACGGTTGACGGCAGAGCTGAGGCCACCATGGAAGTATGAGACGGGATATTTTTAGGAGTTTACTCTTATTAGACTATTTTAAGTTTTACATTGAGTATTATTTCATTTGGATTTGTTTCGAATTCAGTATTGAAGAATTATTCTCGGAGTTTAGGTTTATTTTGGATTCATGAATATTTATGAAAGACTCTTTTAAGGTTATTTATGATGAGCTTCAGCTTAATGAGATAAGTATGCATGGGTGGCGTCACTAATTAGGTCAAAGAAAATTAGGGGCATTACAGTTCTATTCCTATATGAAATGAACAATATAATGTTGAGACAATTAGGAGTTTTCTAGCTTCTCCTTATTTGTGATTTGCAAGAGTAAGATCAAAATTTGTATTAAATGATGAGATGACATATCAGCCCATGGACCTAGATTATAATAAATAATGGTAATACTTGGACTCGAATCCTAGACATATTTTTCTTTTCATTATTATAACGGTTAATAATATATTATGGAGATAATTAGGGACTTGCTAGCTTACCTTTAATCATGGACCCTCAAACCTAGATTAATGTTGGTATTAAATGATGGACTAAATATCAACGTAGATGTAGTAGTTTAGTGGTGAGGATCCAAGTTGTGGTTGGTTGTAAAGTCATTACTATCTTCCGCTTTGTGATTCTGTTTTCTCTTTGGTCTTGTACAATTTACCTGAATGTGAACATTTTCTTCGCAACTTCAACACGTGACGCTACGGTTCTTTGATTTTAATCGACCTTTGTTTGGGTCGTTCCATTCACTTCTTCCCCTTTGGTCAACACTGAGAGAACTATTAGAGTATACTTTCGCTGAGAGCTACCTTTCTTTGGGTCATTCTATTTACTTCTTCCCCTTTCGTCAACATTGAGAGCACTACTCGAACATATTCAGATTACATAAAGAAGGATTCGTTCCTTATTCAGATTACAATAGAAGTGCACAACCCAACAGATTTCGAGTCTGTCTCCTTACCACTCGAACATATTGACACCCTTATTTAAAGAATGATTCGTTCCTTATTCAGATTACAATAGAAGTGCACAACCCAACAGATTTCGAGTCTGTCTCCTTACCACTCGAACATATTGACACCCTACCACTCGAACATATTGACACCCTTATTTAAAGAATGATTCATTCTGCAGGCATAGGAGTGGACATATTGACACCCTTATATAAAGAATGATTCTTTCCTTGTTCAATCGATGTGAGATTTCAAATGACAAACCACATGGACATATCACAATCAAAACCAAACAAAACTCGTCAACAGCAGGATTCGAACCTGCATAGGCATAGCCCAACAGATTTCGAATCTGTCTCCTTAACCACTCGGACATATTGACACCTTTATATAGAGAATTATTCGTTCCTTATTCAACCGATGTGTGATTTCACAATGAAGCTAAAAAATTCGTCGATTCGAACATGACAGGCATAGCCCAACAGATTTAAAGTCTATCTCCTTAACCACTTAGACATATTAACACCCCTTATATAAAGAAATGAGGAATGACACCCCTTATATAAGAAATAAGAAATGACACCTTATATAAGGAATAAGGAAAATGACATCTTATATAAGGAATAAGGAAAGATTGACACCCCTTATATAAGGAATAAGGAATGAGTCCTTCCTTGTTCAAGAGATATGTGATTTCACAAGGAATGATTCGTTCCTTGTTCAATTGATGTGTGATCTCACAGTAAAATTAAAAACTCAGATATATTAACACCCCTTATATAAGGTATAAGAAATGGTTCGTTCCTTGTTCAACTAAGGTGTGATTTCACAATAAAATTAAAAACTCAGACATATTAACACCCCTTATATAAGGAATAAGGAATGATTCGTTCCTTTTGAATTTCACACTAAAATTAAAACCTTAGACATATTAACACCCCCTTATATAAGGAATAAGGAATGGTTCGTTCCTTGTTCAACCGATGTGTGATTTCACAGTAAAATTAAAAACATTAACACCCCTGATACCTTAACCACTCAAGAGTGAAATGAAACCACTCAGACATATGGACCACCCCTAACACCCCTTACATAAGGAATGATTGATTCCTTGTTCAACCGATTTAAGATTTCACAATAAAGTTAAAAATTGGTCGCAGGATTCAAACCTGATTTCAAGTCTAGACATATTAACACCCCTTATATAAGGAATGATGCACAGGCTATCCTTATATAAGGAATGATTCAACAAACCTGTGTTGTCTCCTTAACCACTCGAACATATTGACACCCCTTTGACACCCCTTATGTACGGTATGATTCGTTTCCCTTAACCACTTGGACATATTGATTTCAAGTATATAAGGAATGATGCGCAGGCTATCCTTAAACCTGTGTTGATACCTTAACCACTCAAGAATGAAATGAAACCACTCAGACATATGGACCACCCCTAACACCCCTTACATAAGGAATGATTGATTCCTTGTTCAACCGATTTAAGATTTCACAATAAAGCTAAAAATTGGTCGCAGGATTCAAACCTGATTTCAAGTCTAGACATATTAACACCCCTTATATAAGGAATGATGCACAGGCTATCCTTATATAAGGAATGATTCAACAAACCTGTGTTGTCTCCTTAACCACTCGAACATATTGACACCCCTTTGACACCCCTTATGTACGGTATGATTCGTTTCCCTTAACCACTTGGACATATTGATTTCAAGTATATAAGGAATGATGCGCAGGCTATCCTTATATAAGGAATGATTCAACAATAGAATTCAAACCTGCGCTTTCTCTTTAATCCCTCCAACATATTGACACCCCTTATGTAAGGTATGATTTGTTTCCTGTCCAACCCACGTGGGATTTAACAATAAAGCTAAAAAGTTGTGAACAACAGGATTCAAACCTCCGTGGGCAAAACCCAATAGATTTCTAGTCTATCTCCTTAACCACTCAGACATGTTGACGCCCCTTATAAAAGGAAAGATTCATTTCCTATTCAACCCATGTGAGATTTCACAATAAAGCTCAAAAGTTGAATTCCTCTTTAACCACTCGGACATATTGACACCCCTTCTCAATAAAGCTAAAAAGTCGCCACCACTAGGACATATTGACACCCCTTCTCAACAAAGCTAAAAAGTCGCCAATAGCAGAATTCCTCGTCAACCACTCGGAGATTCGTTCCCTATCCAAAGTTAAAAAAGTCATTTCGTTCCAGATGTGGGATTTCACAATAAAGCTAAATAAAGTCATCACAACAAGATTTGAACCTGTGCAAGCAAAACCCAACAGATTTCAAGTCTGTCTCCTTAACAACTCAAACATATTGACACGCTTATATAAGAAAAGATTCATTCTCTATTCCACCGATGTGGGATCTCACAATAAAGCTAAAAAGTCGTCAATAGCAAAATTTCTCCTTAACCTCTCGGACATACTTATATAAGGAATTATTTGTTCCCTATCCAACCAATGTGAGCAGAATTCCTCCAGAACCACTCAGACATAATTATATAAGGAATGATTCGTTTCCTGTCCAACCAATGTGAGATTTCACAATAAAGCTCAAAAGTTGAATTTCATAGGATTCAATAACACAACACTAATTTCATGGAAGAATCAAGTTTAGAAAGAAAAGAAAAGACAGCTTATAAATGGTGATTATCGAAAGCAACAACTAGATGTTCTTTACTCTTTTGGCTTAGCTACCGTTGGTTAGTCTTTTGCAATTGATAAACTAATAGGAGAGTAAGTAAGCCCCATGAACCCCAACTTCTCAACCGTAGATGGGTTACAATCTCTAAGGTAAACAGGCTATTTTTAAAGAATTTTCTAAGGAAGTTGTAGATTAAACACTCTTGACAATAAGTTAATTAACATCCAACTTCTTGAAGTGTTTAATGTCGTAGCCTTGTCTTTGGAACTTTTTGATGAGTTAGCTTATGTCTCTTTGATGAAGGACCCTTAGTAAGTTCTTCCTATGTTGTACACGATGAAGTCATAAGAAAAAGGGAAAACTGTTGGTGGAATATGAAAGGTCTTTCATTCTTGTGTTTGCTTAGCCTTACTTTGTGTCATTTACTTTAAGCTATGACTAGGTTTGTGGCTACCAAGCACTATGTGAGGAACATGACATGATGAGATTCCAATAAGTAAGTAAGAATAGAAAGGATGGCGGAAGACAAGGTAGTTGTAACATCCAAATAAGTTAAGGCACTCGAGAAAAAGTGAGAGATCAAAAAGAAGAATTAAGAGATCCAAGGATGGTTCAAATGGCCCAAAGAAGATATTTTCAACCCTTTACTAAGGTTTCATAAGGATCAAAAAAACAACTGAAAAACAAAAATAACAAGCATAAAGAATAAAAGAAAAAAAAATTTCTAATTGTTTAAGAAAGTTCTGGTATTTTAAATTTTTCATGGAGAAGGAAATGAATTTTTATTTTTTATTTTTTATTTTATTTTACTTTTTTTTATGGAGAAGGAACTTTAAAATGTTGAAGAAGAAAAAATTACTAAAAAGGGTAAAAATTTGGAGTTTTAGAATAAAATAAAAAAAAATACTAAAATGGTATGAAGTTAAAGATAATTATGAAAATGCTCCTAGCATATTCAATTTTAGAATTGACAAGTTGCACAAAATTGTTCATGCTATAAGATCTAACCATTGAATTGAGCCAAAATTTGAATATGTTCAAGAAGACTCGAGATTCCTTAGATCCAACAACGAATATTTAAAATAAAGGTAGGTAGCACCGTCATATGAGTAGATATTTTCGACAGACAGTTCAGAAACATGGAGTTAAAATTTAGTAGGACTCTAGAATGATCAAAGACAATGCAAGCTTCATCTATAAATAAGAAGTTGTGGGAAAAGTTTTGGGACAAGAATGAGTGTTGAGAGTTCCTAGAACTCGAGATTCAAGCTCGTTTTTTTTTTCTTCTCGAATTTCTTCTAAATTCGAGGGGTATGATACACTATTTCCTCTCAAACCAATTTTTACATCTTTTAAAATGAGTTTTCTAACAAGTTTCATGAAGGATTTTCGAATTAAAAGTGGGCAGAGTATGGATTGAGAGCCTACAAATAGATTGCTTACTTGTTATATTTATATACTCATCCTTCCGACAACTTTTTCTTCGAGGTGTATGATGTTGTTGGATGAGGCAAGAAGTATTTGAGAGCTAGGTAGCCACAGAAGGGTGTTGACCCAAGGCGTATGTGTTGTCCATTTATTTCTGTAGTCTGTTATATCATATACATCTTTTGTATCTCGGTCCCTTCATTCTTTTAGGAACAAACTGAACACATGTTCATGTATATATTTTTACATTAATTTTCGTTGTGTTATTGAATGTTTTCAAATGGCGCGAAATTTTATGGTAGTTTTCTATCCTATTCTCATACATTCATGTTGCGTTCAATAGTTCATTAACCATGTCATGTTTAGCCTTTACTTTATTAGCCTATTAGAGAAAATAGAGTAGATTGAATTGGTAGCATATCGATTAGCATTACCCTCAGTCCCCTCAAGAGTTCATGATGTGTTCCATGTTGCACAAGTAAATAACGAACAATACACGTGATTGACTAAGAGCCACTCCGGTTGGAGGAAAGATTAATCTATGTGGAAATGTCACAACCATATTTTTTAGGCTTCGAAACTCCGACCGTGGTAAAAAGACAAAGACCAAAAGAAAGTATAAGATAAAGTAAAATAAAATAAAAGATAGATGAGGTAGAATTTAAATCAAAATAGAGACAAACAACACCACAATTAAATAAAAAACTAATCTCATTTAGAGGATGGTGATGTTCAAATTTATTTTAAATAGAGAAATGGGTTTGAGATACAGTACAAATGACTCAAAACATAAAGATAGACCGATTCACCAGAATTACTCACTCTGTGACCGCAGAACTCTCGAACACCCCTCAACCAGAACTAACAACATGCGAACACCTAAAAATACTCAATAAGCATCCTACTTGTTGGGTCTCGACACATTCTTAATCTAGCAGGTATGTTCAGGCCTAGTTTCTACTGCTATCTAGGCATTTGGGGTTGTCTTGAAGTTTCAAGTGTTACTTAAGCTGCTCAGGAACCAACTTTAGGTTCACAGGAGGTGGTTCACCCTTTCCTGGCATCGTGGATATGTCAAGCGACAAGTCTCTTTAGGGTATTCTTTGACTTAAGGTAGCTTGCTTTGCCTGTGTAGTGTAAAACCGGTGACTTGGGTTGAGGCACGACGTCGTAGAATTCTCTCTATTGTGTGGTAGTATGATGTGTACTTGTCACTTTCCTTCAGAAATATATAGTCATCTATGGTTGGTTGGTTGGTTGGTTGGTTGGTTGGGGGGGGAGTACCAAGATTACCCACATGATTCCATTGCCACTCTCAAGATAGATCTGTTAGGTAGGATAATCCAATTTAACTTTCAGGTCACACAACCCTAATCATCCCATGCCTGACTCGATAGTAGGGGTATCATAGTAAAAAATTGAAAATATGGGTATAAGAGGGGAAAGGGTAGCGGAGACTTTTATGACATCATTAAACTGGTGACACCGAACATACTTGGAGCTCTACTTAGTTCTTAAGGGCATCTAGGCGGTTTAAACCTTGTCTCTCTTTTCTGGGACGACTATGACTAACTCCTTGAACTAATCTACTCTCTAGGTGCACACAGGTCTATTCCTGTGATCACCCGCTCATGATCCTAGGGTATAGGATCTACTAAAAATGTACCGACTTAGGGCAACTTGCAATCATTTTAGCTCTAGTGCCTAGTCTTAGCTTGGTTCTCTTGTGTATGCTTCGCTAGGGAGATTATCCTGTCGATCACCTAGAGCATGGTTTGTGCAAGCTTACAAGGGAGATATCCTATCAATCACATAATTCACTAAAAACATAAACTAAAACATTCATACAAATAAACAAGCTCAACCGTGAGATTATAGCGATCAATCACATGGAGCACAAATCACAATAGGCCATCTTAGAAAGAAAATTTAAAGGACAATTCATCACAAATCTTATCATAGAAGTATTTTGATACTTTCTTACATCTTATATAGCTTACTCATCCATATTGCCCAACTTGTATTATAGTCCTGAAAACAATATGACCAAAAAATCTTATCCTAGGGGTATAATGATAATTTTTCATATTATACATACAATGCATTCTTATAAAAAATTTCCCTTTTGAAGTCTTGAACATGCATTTTCTAGCCATTTAAGATAAGAAAGGCTTGCATGTTAGCACGTCCTAGTAATCCCTACAAGTATTACTTGTCTAAAGTTTTGTTCGCTACTTACATGGATGATGTATGCCTTCCTGAGCTAGCTTTTCTGCGTGTTAGAAGCTCTAACTTTTCTAAAATGTCTCTAGTGGGTCTTAATCCAAGTATAATATGGGCTAGATCAAAATCGAGCAAAAGTAGCTGAATGAGGGTCAAATAAGCTAAAAAATGGCTTACCACGTGCATACTGTCACAATCGCACAATCGCAACAAAGTGACAGCGATTGAGCGACACTTTTTCCAACTCAGCAAATAAGTCAGACGTGTGAAATTCGCACCTCGCGGACAATATCGGCATATGCTTGAGCCTCTATTAAAATTTGAGCAAAATATTTTAGGAGACATGAGTTAGAAAATACTTTGAATTTTTTTTAAAGAAAGTAGTGGTATAAGCTATGGGAAATTATCAGAAACAGAATTTCCACACAATTGGTTAAGAGAGGGTATTCAAATAAAGAACTTTCAACCAAAATTTTCTCTGTTTCCACTAAAAATTTCTCTAAAATTCCTAAATAGGTTCTAGAATAAGAGAAAAGGTAAGCACCATTCAAATTTCTTTCCTATTTTCGTAATTAGCTCTAGTGGGGAGGCTTTCATAACAATGGTCTAAATTTCTTCCATAAATCAACCGTGAAGATGAGTTGACTTGAACAAGAACCACTTAAAACCATCAACTAATGAGGGATAATTTAATAAGTTTTCACTCATTAAAATGAAGTAAACCTTTATTTAGTTATTTTCCTTGAAATCAAACCCTCAAGAAATCTAGTAAAAAAGCCCTTTGTGTATCAACCAATTTTGAGAAAAAAAATCTACTAGGGAACTGAATTTTATATTCCTTCTTTCTAGCCCATCTTTTCTCTTTGGAAACAAGTTATTCATTCAAAATCCTCCACCTACAAGTTTAAACTCACCCAAACTTATACTAAGTTAGAATTAAGGGGGAAAATTATGGTAAACAACTAGATTTCCTTATCCTCCATTCATTGCCTCCTCCTAGGAGTCATCATCAGACCTCCTTCTCCGATTCACATCCGAGCCTCTTCCATAGAGTAGTCATAATGTCGCAATCAAGTTGTTCCGGTTTTTTACATAAAGTCACCTCCTACCCTTCTCCTAAAGTTACGGCATACACCTCCTCTAATTCATAGTCATGAACCTTCCCCAAGCATTCTCTAAGTAATCGACATGTCACATCCTCTTAGGCACCTTCATATTATCTCCTTCTCTGAGTCATGCATCAACTTCCTACAAGTCACAGTCATGTCACAACATTAACCTCTTTAAGTCATAGTCACGTTGGATCCAACCCTCCTCCAAGTCACCATCATATCTGTTTCTCCTAGTTGACTCCATGTCTCGTCCTCCAAGTTGCCACATCAGCCTTTTTAAGTTAGAACCATGTCTCTTCTTCAATCCTCCTCCAAATAACCGACATATAACCCCTCCAAGCCTCTTAGTCTTTACAATGTCGTTGCCTCTCCAAGTCACCTCTATGTCGCCCCCTTAACCAAGTACCTCCATGATGCTTCCTCCCAAGAGCTAGATTATGATGAATGATAGCCAGAAAGAGCTAGACAAACAATAAGCCCTAGGCTCTCATAGTGTCTAGGAATTAACAATATAATGTTGAGACAATTAGGAGTTTTCTAGCTTATCCTTAATTGTGAACTGCGAGAATAAGATCAACATTGGTATTAAATGATGAGATGACAGATCAGCCCAGGGGACTAGATTATAATAAATAATGGTAAAACTTGGACTCGAATCCCAGACATATTTTTCTTTTCATTATTATAACGGACAATATATCGTGGAGATAATTAGGGACTTGCTAGCTTATCTTTAATCATGGACCCTCAAGACCAGATCAACGTTGGTTTTAAATGATGGACTAAATTTCAAAGTAGATGTAGTAGTTTAGCGGTGAGGATCCAAGTTGTGGTCGTGTAGGCCTAGGGCTTGAATCCCAACAATTGAAAGTGAATTGAGCGGAATGAAGTTTTTGTTTTGCAATGGTTTCTTAAAAATTACACATGTCAGTGAGTTACCAGATAATACGATCATGTTACTATGCATGAAATGATAAAGGGTTTACTAGCTTAAGCTTAACTTTAAACTATCAAGATGGGCTCTCACAGTATGAACAATTTGATGTGGAGACAATTAAAAGTTTGTTGGTTTATCCTTAATTCATGAACGGTCAAGATAAGATCAACCATGGTATTGAATGACTAGTTGATGGATGACCCCTTTGGGGCATGTTTACGATGAATGATGGGCTAAAAAAACAAGGTGGCTGTAGTTTAGTGGTGAGAATTCCATGTTGTGGCTGTGGAGACTTGGGCTCGAATCCCAGCGGCTAGACATTTATTTTTCTTTATTCTTAGACTGAGCCCAGCCGGACATTTATTTATTTTTCTTTATTCAGGTTGAGATGGCTTGAATCTTATTTGCCACATTTGTTTTTTTTAGTTCTAAAAAATATTAATTTTACTTATTTTTTATTTTCAAATTAGATATGTTCTTAAAAATAACACAAACCATTTGAAAGTGAAATTGAGTTTGATGGAGTAATTACCAAAAATTTGTAACCATATGAATGTGGCGAGGTTTGCGGTGAGAGCCACATTTGTTTTCTAATTTTCAATAAACATTCACCTTAATGTTAATCTAGGATCTGACACAAAAACATTTATCTCCCTAGTTTTTCGCTACAAATTATCCATGTTAATATAACTCAAAAGCAAAAAATACAAATAATAGACCTCAAGTATGACATTCGTAACAATGTACTAGGGTCCTTGTTCCACCTTGAGCAGAGTTCATAACCCACCCAACCCTCCCAAAAATGCCAATGAATTATGAGATGATACGATCATGTCTAGTTACTATGTAGGAAACAATAAAGGGTTTGCTAGTTTTTATGCTTAACTTTAAACCGTCAAGATGAGCTCTCACATTGTGAACAATATGATGTGGAGACAATAAGAAATTTGCTTGTTTATTCTTAATCAGTAGCCGTCAAGACGAGATCAACGTTGGTAATAAATGATGAGTTGATAGGTGAGCCCCAAAACTTTAGATTTTGATGAATGATTGGCTAAATATCAAATTAGTGGTGAGAATTTCAGGTTGAGGTGGGCTTGAATCTTAGTAGTCATGTTTGTTTTTTAATTATAAAAAACTATTAGTTTTACTTTTTTTTTTTTTTTTCGAAATAGATATTCTTAAAAATAACACAAACCATTTGAAAGTGAATTCCTGTTTCATAAATAACTATAAAAAATTTATAACCATGGAAGAATAAAATTTATAACCATCTAAGAATAAATAAAGTTTGATTCTTATTTAATATGGCATAAATTGCAACAACTTGTGATAATTTGAACAATATTTTCATAAAATCATCGTTGAAGTGTATATTGTATGATTGATGTCTTGGTTCATATCAGGAGTTCTCTTTACGACTCCTAATACAGGTAAAGTTGTCGAATTGACGACTTCATCTTTTCTGTCTCTCGATGCCAAAGAATGTACAAGTGTTTTGCTTCAATCTCCGTTGTGAAGTTGTGGGTGGCTCCAAAGTCAACAATGGTGTTACTGACTGCTTTGTGATTAATCCAAGCCTTGACACATATAAAACCGCGTTTCACTTACTTCTTTATTTCTTCCACTCTCTTTTGGAGAGCGAACAATTACTTTAGTGCCCCCATCTATCGGTATTCAACATTCTCAACTAGCAGTATTTTTGTTTCTACCATCTCATACTTGGCTTTTGAATTCACTCCTAAGTTTTGCTTGAAACGGGTATATTTTTTACTCCGTTTGAAAAAATTTTAACTAAAAAATAAACTAACTGTTTAATGCTTAAGTTCTTCTAAAAAAATTAATTATAATAGGGAGCAAAGAGTGAGGATGGAATGGAAACAATAATTTATATATATATATATATTTTTTATTGAGCATAGAAGCTTTTGGGAGTGACTATAAATATTTAGTCATATACCCAAATCAAATTGAGAGAACCTTTCGGGAACATCTACAAAATCATTAATGATGGATGCTAAATTATAGAATTTGGAGTTGATCTGGTAAGATAATGTTGAGTTAAGCGTAAGGCCGGTTAGGAACATGTAACTTGATAGTTTTTTTGATTCTAAACAAAATCAAACAATGCTTACGATGCATGAGTAAAACGTTCATTCCCTTCAGTTGGTGTTTTAAACTTAAGAGAATGTTGAAGTACCTTCTAACACAACTCTCGTTCTCCAATTCCTTCGAAATTTTATTTCAAGATGCTTCCACAAGCCTTGACCTTGTGTTTTAGTCATATGGAGGAAGACTTTATGGAGAGGATTCATCCTTGTTGTTAGGATTGCACAACAACACACTGAATCTAGATGAACAGAAAGATAGAAGAGAGAAAATGTATGAGAAATACTAGTTAAAAGTTTATTGATGACTTCAATGATAAACACTAAGAGATAATACGGATAATACAGAAATTACATTTTAAAAGCACTGCCTAATATAAGGTTCAGTTTAGTATATATGATTTTATCAAATATAAACCATCTACCATATATATTATAGAACTATCTGCCATATATATATATTTACTAGCTTTTTATTATAAATAATGGTTTACTATATATTTTCCCTGTATAACTTTACTAGGTATAACAATTGAATAAGTGATAATGGTTTACTATCTATTTTCCATATATAACTTTACTATATATAACAATTGAATAAGTTATAAATAGGCAGCAGAGTCCATGACCCAACCATAATCCCACTCCGATCTAGTCAACCAAAAATTTCATTGTCAAACTACCATCAATATCTTCACTCCACTATACCAATTAAGACTTCGCACAACCTCATATTTTCAACATCAACAAATTTTGTTAACAGGATTGCTGGATTCTTTGCATCCTCTATCTTCTCCAAACACATCACCATCTTCCACTAACCTGCGAGTGAAATGGTATCGTCTTCTGATGTGTTTTGTCTTTGATAGACCGGGTTCTTCACCAACTGTATGACACTCTGACTATCTACATGAAGAATCTTCTCGCGCTGCTTCTTGCCTAGTTCTTTATATAGTCTGTCATCAATATCATTTCCTTTCCAGTTTTAGCTATTGCCACGTACTCAGCCTCAGTAGATGAAGGAGCAACACAATTCTGAAGCCTAGACATCCAACTCAGCTCATCATCCATGGCTTGCTCCCACTTGGTTGCATTCTCAAACTGTAGGGCATCACTAAAGGGCTCTGGTTCCTCTTCATAAGTCAACAACATATAGTGTGTAATGAAGGTAGATACCTATGTAATACTCTGATAGTTATGGTTGATCCTCTCAACTCCTGCTTAGGTGTCACTTGCTTCACCTCTAGAACCTCAGCAACAGTCTTAGAAGTTTCTCGAGTATCTACTACAACATCGTTATGTGAATTGTTCTGTAGCTCAACTTCAACTCCCAGTTGCTTTGTTGTCCCAGAACCTTTCTTGTCTTTGTCCTTGTACATGACAATTTCGTCTAAAGTCGCGTTATAGTGTCTCAAGATTTTTTTTGTTCTTGACGTCCCAAAACTTGTACCCAAACATATTAGAATCATAGCCTATGAAGTAGCACTTTATAGATATAACATCAAGCTTGTAACATTCTATGGATCAATACGAACATATGCAGTGCAACCAAAAGTTCTCAAGTGAGAGTACTCGAGTTCTTTTTCTATCCATACCTCTTTAGGCAACTTGAACCGCAAGGGTACTGACGACCCTCTATCTATCAAGTAGGCTATTGTATTTACAACATCAGCTCAGAATGTCTTTGACAATCTAGATCGAATCCTCCTACTTCTTGCCCGCTCATTCAATGTTATGTTCATCCATTCACCAACACCATATTGTCTTGGTTTACCTGGAAACTATCCTCGTTAATCTAATTCCCTTAACTACACAAAATGCTTTGGATTTTGACTTTTCGTATTCTTCTTCCTTGTCAGACTTCAAGCATTTGATCTTCATGTCAGTCTGATTTTAAACTTCAGCTTTCCACTTCTTAAAGGTAGCAAACACATCTAACTTTTATTTCAGGAAATAAATACACACCTTCCTGCTGAAATCATCGATTAAGGTGATGTAGAACTTTGATCAACCAAGTGATGAAACTTGAGATGGTCCCCAAACGTCTGTATGAATCATTTCGACCTACACTTTCTTTGGTTCTATGGTAGCATTTGTGAAGCTGACTCGTTTCTATTTGTCATAATGTAGCCTCACAAGGACTCATATGAACAAATTTCAAACCTTCTAAATCTCCCTTCTCAGCCAACATCTTCATTCATTTTATGCTCATATGTCCAAGTTTATTGTACCATAGACTTGAATTTGAAACGCTCTCAACAACAACGTCATATTTACACATCATGTAGTTGTGTATAAGGTTCCATATTTTGTGCCATGTTTTACCACCATAGCACCCTTCAGAATCTTCCTTGAACTATTTCAAAACTCTATTGCATAACTTGTGCTATCCAACTGACCAATAGAAATCAGGTTCTTCTTGAGACCAGAAATATACCTTACATTCTTTAATATCCACTTATTTCCTGCAAAAGTTTTTATGCAAACATTCTCATTTCCTTCAAATAAGTCAGACGTGTGAAATTCGCACCTCGCGGACAATATCAGCATATGCTTGAGCCTCTAGTCAAATTTGAGCAAAATATTTTCGGAGACTTGAGTTAGAAAATACTTTGAATTTTTTTTTTTTAAGAAAGTAATGTTATAAGCTATGAGAAATGCTCAATTTTCAACCAAAATTTTCTCTGTTTCCACTAAAAATTTCTCTAAAATTCCTAAATAGGTTCTAGAATAAGAGAAAACTAAAAATTTCTCTAAAATTCCTAAATAGGTTCTAGAATAAGAGAAAAGGTAAGCACCATTCAAATTTCTTTCCTATTTTCGTAATTAGCTCTAGTGGGGAGGCTTTCATAACAATGGTCTAAATTTCTTCCATAAATCAACCGTGAAGATGAGTTGACTTGAACAAGAACCACTTAAAACCATCAACTAATGAGGGATAATTTAATAAGTTTTCACTCATTAAAATGAAGTAAACCTTTATTTAGTTATTTTCCTTGAAATCAAACCCTCAAGAAATCTAGTAAAAAAGCCCTTTGTGTATCAACCAATTTTGAGAAAAAAAATCTACTAGGGAACTGAATTTTATATTCCTTCTTTCTAGCCCATCTTTTCTCTTTGGAAACAAGTTATTCATTCAAAATCCTCCACCTACAAGTTTAAACTCACCCAAACTTATACTAAGTTAGAATTAAGGGGGAAAATTATGGTAAACAACTAGATTTCCTTATCCTCCATTCATTGCCTCCTCCTAGGAGTCATCATCAGACCTCCTTCTCCGATTCACATCCGAGCCTCTTCCATAGAGTAGTCATAATGTCGCAATCAAGTTGTTCCGGTTTTTTACATAAAGTCACCTCCTACCCTTCTCCTAAAGTTACGGCATACACCTCCTCTAATTCATAGTCATGAACCTTCCCCAAGCATTCTCTAAGTAATCGACATGTCACATCCTCTTAGGCACCTTCATATTATCTCCTTCTCTGAGTCATGCATCAACTTCCTACAAGTCACAGTCATGTCACAACATTAACCTCTTTAAGTCATAGTCACGTTGGATCCAACCCTCCTCCAAGTCACCATCATATCTGTTTCTCCTAGTTGACTCCATGTCTCGTCCTCCAAGTTGCCACATCAGCCTTTTTAAGTTAGAACCATGTCTCTTCTTCAATCCTCCTCCAAATAACCGACATATAACCCCTCCAAGCCTCTTAGTCTTTACAATGTCGTTGCCTCTCCAAGTCACCTCTATGTCGCCCCCTTAACCAAGTACCTCCATGATGCTTCCTCCCAAGAGCTAGATTATGATGAATGATAGCCAGAAAGAGCTAGACAAACAATAAGCCCTAGGCTCTCATAGTGTCTAGGAATTAACAATATAATGTTGAGACAATTAGGAGTTTTCTAGCTTATCCTTAATTGTGAACTGCGAGAATAAGATCAACATTGGTATTAAATGATGAGATGACAGATCAGCCCAGGGGACTAGATTATAATAAATAATGGTAAAACTTGGACTCGAATCCCAGACATATTTTTCTTTTCATTATTATAACGGACAATATATCGTGGAGATAATTAGGGACTTGCTAGCTTATCTTTAATCATGGACCCTCAAGACCAGATCAACGTTGGTTTTAAATGATGGACTAAATTTCAAAGTAGATGTAGTAGTTTAGCAGTGAGGATCCAAGTTGTGGTCGTGTAGGCCTAGGGCCTGAATCCCAACAATTGAAAGTGAATTGAGCGGAATGAAGTTTTTGTTTTGCAATGGTTTCTTAAAAATTACACATGTCAGTGAGTTACCAGATAATACGATCATGTTACTATGCATGAAATGATAAAGGGTTTACTAGCTTAAGCTTAACTTTAAACTATCAAGATGGGCTCTCACAGTATGAACAATTTGATGTGGAGACAATTAAAAGTTTGTTGGTTTATCCTTAAATCATGAACGGTCAAGATAAGATCAACCATGGTATTGAATGATTAGTCAATGGATGACCCCTTTGGGGCTTGTTTACGATGAATGATGGGCTAAAAAAACAAGGTGGCTGTAGTTTAGTGGTGAGAATTCCATGTGGTGGCCGTGGAGACCTAGGCTCGAATCCCAGCAGCGGAACCACAGTAATCTCATGAGGCATCAGGAGGCACAAAAACGAGGTTCTCCAAATCTTCCCAGAGTGGAAGAAAATGGTAGAGAATCAGATCAGACAACGGGGGAGAATATTCACTGTTCCTGAGAACCTTCACTTGGAAGCATTGAAACAGATCAGACAACGGGGGAGAATATTCACTGTTCCTGAGAACCTTCACTTGGTGAATCGTTTACCTGTTTCTGGATCCTAGGGGAGAATATTCACTGTTCCTGAGAACCTTCACTTGGTGAATCGTTTACCTGTTTCTGGATCCTAGAGCAAAAAAAGCAAAAAGCAAAGTTTATGGGGCCTGAGTCAATCACCAAGAATATGCTTTCTCTTTTATCGATGAAGTTCCTGACAGTTACAAAGATGCTATTCAGACCCAGATAGCTTACACTGGCAAGAGGCTGTGAATCAGGAGATAGAGATGCTATTCAGACCCAGATAGCTTACACTGGCAAGAGGCTGTGAATCAGGAGATAGAGATGCTATTCAGACCCAGATAGCTTACACTGGCAAGAGGCTGTGAATCAGGAGATAGCATCATTGGAGATAAATCATTACAAAGATGCTATTCAGACCCAGATAGCTTACACTGGCAAGAGGCTGTGAATCAGGAGATAGCAGCTATTCAGACCTAGATAGCTTACACTGGCAAGAGGCTGTGAATCAGGAGATAGCATCATTGGAGATAAATCAAACTTGGGATTTGGTACAACTTCCAAAAGGTAAGAAAGAAATTGGTTGTAAATGGGTTTTTGCAAAAAAGGAAGACTCTTCTGGTATACGTTATAAGGCTCGACTTGTGGTAAAGGCTACGCACAAAAAGAAGGTATTGATTACAATTAAATTTTCTTACCTGTGGTAAAACATTCTTCCATTGGAATTTTGTTGGCTTTGGTTGCTCAATTTAATCTTGAGATTGCACAACTCGATGTAAAAACTGCTTTTTTGCATGGAGATTTGGAAGAAGAAATATATATGGCACAACCAGTCGGTTTCTGAGTAGTTGGACAGCAACATTTAGTATGCAGATTGAAGAAATCTTTGTATGGGCTGAAGCAATCCCCTCGCCAATGGTATAAAAGGTTTGATCATTTCATGGTAGAGCATATGTATACTCATAGTCAATTTGACCATTGTGTGTATTATCGGTGTCTCGATGATGGATCGTTTATCTATTTGCTCTTATATGTTGATGATATGTTAATTGCTTCGAAGAGACAGGTGGAGATTGATAAGCTCAAAGATGAGCTTTCTAAAACATTTGAAATGAAAGACTTAGGCAATGCAAAGAAAATACATGGAATGGAGATAGAGCGAGATCGGAAAAAAGGTACAGTCTGGTTGACTCAGTCTCAATATCTACGCAAGGTATTGTCAAGATTTAGTTTGAATAATTCAACCAAACCCGTTAGTACTCCACTTGCTCCTCATTTCAAACTTAGAGCTTCCATGTGTCCAAGTTCTGACGATAACAAAAGGTATATGGAGAACATTCCTTATACAAATGCTGTTGGTGCGTTAATGTATGCTATGGTGTGTACTCGACCTGATCTTTCACATGCAGTAAGAATGGTGAGTCGTTATATGCATAATCCTGGTAAAGAGCATTGACAGGTAGTAAAATGGATTCTTAGGTACATTCTTGGCACTATTGATGTTGGTATTAAGTTTCAAAAACAAGAAATGTTTAATCTTGACAATTGTGTAACTGGTTATGTGGATTCTGATTATGCTGCTGATTTGGATAAGCGACGATCTACTACGGGTTATTTATTTACTATGGCTGGTGGACCTGTTTATTGGCGTTCAACATTGCAGTCTACTGTTGCATTGTCTACCACTGAAGCAGAGTATATGGCAGTAACCGAAGCCTTTAAAGAAGCTATTTGGATGCATGGTTTGATCAATGACTTGGGTATTTTGCAGGAACATATAGATGTATTTTGTGATAGCCAGAGCGCTATTTGCTTGTCAAAAAATCAAGTCCATCATGCTCGTACAAAACACATTGATGTCCGGTTTCACTTTATTCGAGAAATTATTAGCAAAGGGGATATTCGTTTATTAAAAATTGGAACCGCTGATAACCCTGCTGATATGTTGACAAAGGTGATGGCTCGTGAAAAGTTCTGGCATTGTTTGGATTTCATCAATGTCGGAAGGGAGTAGTGTGTTGACGTGGTAGCAACCAAATCGCTATCAACTTGGAGATCTTATGACAAGGTGGAGATTGTTGAACACTGTCATAAGCCCTATTCTCTAGGACCAAGACCTATTCTCAAGGTCTTTTTAGGCTTGTTAGTTTATCTTTAGGTTGAGCAGAAGGCTATATAATGCCATTCTTTCTGCTGTTGAAATCATCAAGTTTTTTAGTGTCATATTGTATGTCTTGAGTAACTTTGGTGTTGTGAGTACATTTGTTCCATGTTGTGAGTACATTTGTTCCGCTTTCGGCGCACAACACCTTCCTGCTGAAATCATCGATTAAGGTGATGTAGAACTTTGATCAACCAAGTGATGAAACTTGAGATGGTCCTTAAACGTCTGTATGAATCATTTCGACCTACACTTTCTTTGGTTCTATGGTAGCATTTGTGAAGCTGACTCGTTTCTATTTGTCATAATATAGCCTCACAAGGACTCATATGCACAAATTTAAAACCTTCTAAATCTCCCTTCTCAGCCAACATCTTCATTCATTTTATGCTCATATGTCCAAGTTTATTGTACCATAGACTTGAATTTGAAACGCTCTCAACAACAACGTCATATTTATACATCATGTAGTTGTGTATAAGGTTCCATATTTTGTGCCACGTTTTACCACCATAGCACCCTTCAGAATCTTCCTTGAACTATTTCAAAACTCTATTGCATAACTTGTGCTATACAACTGACCAATAGAGATCAGGTTCTTCTTGAGACCAGGAATATACCTTACATTCTTTAATATCCACTTATTTCCTGCAAAAGTTTTTATGCAAACATTCTCATTTCCTTCAATCTCCCAAGTTTAGTTGTCGCAAGATAGCCTTCTCCAAATTTCTAGACTTGAAATTTTGAAACAATTCCTTATTTTGAGACGAACGAAAATATGCACCTGAATCCAAAATCAAGGGTTCAATTGGACTATTTTTTGTTTGAAAACAAATGAAAAGATGCACCTCAATCCAAAACCTAGGATTCAATTGGACTATTCGGATTAGAGCATCCCCAATGCCTTTTGCTAAATTTGTAAAGTCATTACTATCCTCTGCTTCGTGATTCTGTTTCCTCTTTTGTCTTGTACAATTTGATCGAAAGTGAACATTTTCTCCACAACTCCAACACGTGACGCTACGGTTCTTTAATTTTAATCGATCTTTGTTTGGCTTATTCCATTTACTTCTTCCCCTTTGGTCAAAACTAAGAGAACTACTAGAGTATACTTACGCTGAGAGCTACCTTTCTTTGGGTCATTCCATTTACTTCTTCCCCTTTTGTCAACATTGAGAGAATTACTCTACCTTTGTTTGGGTCATTCCATTTACTTCTTTCCCTTTGGTTAACACTGAGATCACTGCGAGATAAATATCTCTACATGGGTCATTCCATTTACTTCTTCCCCTTAAACACTCAAACATACTGACACCCTTATATAAAGAATGATTCTTTCCTTGTTTAACCGATGTGAGATTTCAAACCGGACACCTTATATAAAGAATGATTCGTTCCTTGTTCAGATTTCAATAGAAGTGCACAGCCCAACAAATTTCGAGTCTGTCTCCTTAACCACTCGGACACATTGACACCCTTATTTAAAGAATAATTCATTCGTTGTTCACAATTCATCAACAGCAGCAGGTTCAGACTTGAACCTGCGCAGGCATTAGGAGTGGACATATTGACACCCTTATATAAAAAATGATTCTTTCCTTGTTCAAGCGATGTGAGATTTCAAACGGACACCTTATATAAAGAATGATTCATTCCTTGTTCAGATTTCAATAGACGTGCACAACCCAACAGATTTCAAGTCTGTTTCCTTAACCACTCGGACATATTGACACCCTTATATAAAGAATGATTCGTTCCTTGTTCAAAGGATGTATGATTTCACACTAAAACTAAACAAACCTCGTCAATAGCAGGATTCAAACCTGCACAAGCATAGCCCAACAGATTTCGAGTCTGTCTCCTTAACCACTCGGACATATTGACACCCTTATATAAAGAATTATTCATTCCTTATTCTACCGATGTGTGATTTCATGATAAAGCTAAAAAATTCGTCGATTCAAACCTGGCAGGCATAGGCCAACAGATTTTAAGTTGGTCTCCTTAACCACTAAGACATATTAAAACCCCTTATATAAGAAATAAGGAATGACACCCCTTATAAAAGGACTAAGGAATAAGGAATGATTCCTTCCTTGTTCAAGAGAGGTGTGATTTCACAGTAAAATTAAAAACTCAACATATTAACACCCCTCATACCTTAACCACTCAGACATATTGACAGCAGGATTCGAACCTACGCAGGCATAGCCCAATATATTTCGAGTCTATCTCCTTAACCACTCAAACATATCGACACCCTTATATGAACGATTCGTTCCTTGTTCAACCGATGTTAGATTTCACAATAAAGCTAAAAATTCGTCAACGGGCAAGCATAGCCCAATAGATTTCAAGACTGTCTCCTTAACCACTCGGACATATTGACACCCCTATATAAAGAATTATTCGTTCCTTGTTCAACCGATGTGTGATTTCACAATAAAGCTAAAAAATTCATCGATTCGAACCTAAGCAGGCATAATCCAACAGATTTCGAGTCTGCCTCCTTAGCCATTGAGACATTTTAACACCCCTTACATAAGGAATGATTCATGCCTTTTTCAACCGATTTGAGATTTCACAATAAAGCTAAAAATTTGTCACAGGATTCAAACCTGATTTCAAGTCTAGACATATTAACACCCGTTGTAGAAGGAATGATTCTCACAGGATTCAAACCTGATTTCAAGTCTAGACATATTAACACCCGTTACATCAGAATTTGAACCTACGCTGTCTCTTTAAGCACTCAAACATATTGACACCCCGTAGGGTATCCTTATATAAGGAATGATTCAACAACAGAATTCGAACCTGTGCCGTATCTTTAAGCACTCAAACATATTGACACCCCGCAGGCTATCCTTATATAAGGAATGATTCAACAACAGAATTCGAACCTGTGCCGTATCTTTAAGCACTCAAACATATTGACACCCCTTTTATAAGGAATGATTTCTTTCCTATCCAAACTATGTGGGATTTAACAATAAAGCTAAAAAGTTGTGAACAACATGATTCAAACTTGTGTGGGCAAAGCCCAATAGATTTTTAGTCTATCTCCTTAACCACTCAGACATGTTGACACCCCTTATATAAGGAATGATTCATTTCCTATTCAACGGATGATGTGGGATCTCACAACAAAGCTAAAAGGTCACTCTTTAACCACTCGGACATATTGTCACCCCCCCTTCTGATTAAAGCTAAAAAGTCGCCAATAGCAGAATTCCTCATGAACCACTCGGAGATTCGTTCCCTGTCCAAAGTTAAAAAAGTCATTTCCTTTGAGATATGAGATTTCACAATAAAGCTAAATAAAGTCATCACAACAAGATTTGAACCTGTGCAAGCAAAACCCAACAAATTTCAAGTCTTTTTCCTTAACAAATCAAACATATTGACACACTTATATAAGAAAAGATTCATTCTCTATCCGAACGATGTGGGATCTCACAATAAAGCTAAAAAGTCGTCAATAGAAAAATTCCTCCTTAACCTCTCGGACATAATTATATAAGGAATTATTTGTTCCCTATCCAACCAATGTGAGCAGGATTCCTCCTGAACCATTCGGACATAATTATATGAGGAATGATTCGTTTCCTGTCCAACCGATGTGAGATTTCACAATAAAGCTCAAAAGTGGGATTTCATAGGATTCAATAACACAATAGTAATTTCATCGAAGAATCAAGAGAAGAAAGAAAAGAAAAGACAGCTTATAAATGGTGATTATCCAAAGCTACAACTAGATGTTCTTTACTCTTTTGGCTTAGCTACCGTTGGTTATTCTTTTGCAAGTGATAAACTAATAGGAGAGTAAGTAAGCCCCAGGAACCCCAACTTCTCAACCGTAGATGGGTTACAATCTCCAAGGCAAACAAGCTATTTTTAAAGACTTGGCAATAAGTTAATTAACATACAAATTCTTGAAGTGTTTAATGTCGTAGCCTTGTCTTTGGATCTTTTTGATGAGTTAGCTCATGTCTCTTTGATGAAAGACCCTTAGTAAGTTCTTCCTATGTTGTACACGATGAAGTCATAAGAAAAAGGGAAAACCGTTGGTGGAATATGAAAGGTCTTTCATTCTTGTGTTTGCGTAGCCTTACTTTGTGTTATTTACTTTAAGCTATGACTATGTTTGTGGCTACGAAGCACTATGTGAGGAACATGACATGATGAGATTCCAATAAGTAAGTAAGAATAGAAAGGATGGAGGAAGACAAGGTAGTTGTAACATCCAAGTAAGTTAAGGCATTAAGAGATCCAAGGATGGTTCAAATGGCCCAAAGAAGATATTTTCAACCCTTTACTAAGGTTTCATAAGGATCCAAAAACATTGGAAAAAAAAATAATAAGCATAAAGAAAAAAAAATCATTTTTCAAATTGTTTAAGAAACTTCTTAGATTTTTAATATTTCATGGAGAAGGAATTGAATGTTTTATTTTATTTTTTTGGAAGGTGGAGGAACTTTAAAATGTTGAAGAAGAAAAAATTACTAAAAAGGGGAAAAAATTAAGAAAAAGTTTGGAGTTTTAGAATAAAATGTTAAAAAAAAACTAAAATGGTATGAAGTTCAAGTTAATTATGAAAATGCTCGTAGCATATTCGATTTTCGAATTGGCAAGCTACACAAAATCGCTCTAACCATTGGATTGAGCTGAAATTTGAATATGTTCAAGAAGACTCAAGATTCCCTAGATCCAACAACTAATATTTAAAATAAAGGTAGGTTGCACCGTCATATGAGTAGATATTTTCGACATATAATACAAAAACTTGAAGTTAAAATTTAGTACGACTCTAGAATGATCAAAGACAATGCAAGCTTCATCTATAAATAAGGAGTGGTGGGCAATGTTTTCGAACAAGAATAGAGTGTTGAGAGTTCCTAGAACTCGAGATTCAAGCTCTTTTTTTTTTCTTCTCGAATTTCTTCTGAATTCGAGGGGTATGATACACTATTTTCTCTCAAACCAATTTGTACATCTTCTAAAATGAGTTTTCTAACAAGTTTCATGAAGGATTTTTGAAATAAAAGTGGCCAGAGTATGCAATGAGAGTATACAAATGAATTGCTTATTGGTTATATTTATATACTCATCCTTCTGACAATTTTTTCTTCGAGGTTTATGATGCTCTTGGAAGAGGCGAGAAGTACTTGAGAGCTAGGTAGCCACAGAAGGTTGTTGACCCAAGGCGTATGTCTTGTCCATTTATTTTTATAGTATTTTATATCATGTACATCTTTTGTATCTCGGTCCCGTTCCTTCTTTTAGGAACAAATTGAACACATGTACATGTATATATTTTTACATTAATTTTCGTTGTGTTATTGAATGTTCTCAAATGGCGTTAAATTTTATGGTAGTTTTCTATCCTATTTTCATACATTCATGTGCGTTGCATAGTTCATTAATCATGTCATGTTTAGCCTTTACTTTATTAGCCTATTAGAGAAAATAGAGTAGATTGATATGGTAGCATACTGATCAGCGTTACCTCAGTCCCCTCAAGAGTTCATGATGTGTTCCATGTTGCACAAGTATATAACAAACAATACATACGTGATTGACTAAGAGCCGCTCCGGTTGGACGAAAGATTAATCTATGTGGAGAAATGTCACAACCAAATTTTTTAGTCTTTGAAACTCGGACAACGATAAAAAGACAAAGACCAAAAGAAAATATAAGATAAAGTAAAATAAAATAAAAGATAAATGAGGTAGAATTTAAATCAAAACAGAGACAAACAACACCACAATTAAATAAAAAACTCATTAGAGGATGGTGCTGTTCAAATTTATTTTAAATAGAGCAATGGGTTTGAGATACAATTACTAATTGAAGTACAAACGATTCAAAACACAAAGATAGACCGATTCTCCAGAATTACCCACTCTGTGACCGCACAACTCTCGAACACCCCTCAACCTCAACTACCAACATGCAAACACCTTAAAAAAAATGTAGAAATGGTGAGTATCAGTAAGCACCCTACTTGTAAAATTCGAGAACAGTAGGATTTGAACCTACGCAAGCATAGCCCAATAGATTTTAAGTCTATCTCCTTAACCACTCCGACATACTAACACCCTTATATAAAGAATGATTCTTTTCTTGTTCAGCCGATGTGAGATATCAAACCGGACACCTTATAGAAAGAATGATTCGTTCCTAGTTCATATTTCAATAGAAGTGCACAGCCCAATAGATTTCGAGTCTGTCTCCTTAACCACTCGAACATATTGACACCCTTATTTAAAGAATGTCTCCTTAACCAATTGAACATATTGAAACCCTTATTTATAGAATGATTCATTCGTTGTTCATAATTCATTAACAGCAGGTTCGAATTTGAACCTGCGCAGGCATACGTGTGGACATATTGACACCCAAGAATGAATATCTCTACCTGGGTCATTCCATTTACTTCTTCCCCTTTGGTCAACACTGAGAGCACTGCCAGATGAATCTCAATGAATCCCCAATTTTTCGTTTGCATATACTTTCACTGAGAACTACTTCTCGAATTTCATCAAACTTCAGTTTCTTCTCGGATTTCATGAAATTACCGAACTCAATTGACTTATATTATAACTATATCGTCTATTATATAGAACTATCTCCTTAACAACTCGGACATGTTTCTCAGATTCTCGGGGACGGAACTACACACACCCTTATATAATTTCAAGTCTGTCTATACCGTCTATTATGTAGAACTATCTTCTTAATTTTTTGTTTGCATATACTTTATCTTCTTAATTTTTTGTTTGCATATACTTTATCTTCTTAATTTTTTGTTTGCATATACTTTCATTGAGAACTACTTCTCGAATTTCATCAAACTTAAGTTTCTTCTTAGATTTCATAAAAAAAATTCGTCAATAGCATGATTTAAACCTGCGCATCAAGGCATAGCCCAACAGTCTCCTCTTCTTAATTTTTCGTTTGCATATACTTTCATTGAGAGCTACTTCTCGGATTTCATCAAAAAATTCGTCAATAACAAGATTTAAACCTGCGCAGCAAGGCATAGCTCAACAGTCTCCTTAACCACTCAGACTACTTCTCGGATTTCTAACAAGATTTAAACCTGCGCAGCAAGGCATAGCCCAACAGTCTCCTTAACCACTCAGACTACTAAAAATTAGTCCCACTCAGACTAAGGCATAGCCCAAATGTCTCCTTAACCACTCAGACTACTAAAAATTAGTTCAACCAATGTGAGATTCCAATAGAAGGATTCAAACCTTCGTAGACATAGCCCAACAGGTTTCAAGTCTGTCTCCTTAACCACTCAGACATATTGACACCCCTTACATAAGGAATGATTCCATCCCCTTAACGATTCCATCCCCTTAACCATTGGGACATATTAACACACTTATATAAAGAATTATTTGTTTGTTATTGTTCAACCGATGTGTGATTTCACAATAAAGCTAAAAGATTTGTCGATGTGAGATTTCACAATAAAGCTAAAAAAATTCGTCTATACGAATTCGAACCAAAACATAACCCAGCAGATCCTTAGCCACTCGGACTACTAAAAATTTATGAACAGCAAGATTCAAACGTGTGTAGGCATAGCCCAACAAATTTTAAGTCTATCTCCTTTACCACTCAAACACACTAACACCCTTATATAAAAAAATGATTCTTTCCTTGTGAGATTTCACAGGGAAGCTAAAAAAATTCGTCTATACGAATTCAAACCAAAACATAGCCTAGCAGATCCTTAGCCACTCGAGATTCAAACCTGTGTAGGCATAGATCCTTAGCCACTCGGACTAGTAAAAATTTATGAACAGCAAGATTCAAACCTGTGTAGGCATAGCCCAACACTTTACCACTCAAACACACTGACACCCTTATATAAAGAATGATTCTTTCCTTGTTAAAGGAAAAAATTACGTGTGTAGGCATAGCCCAACACTTTACCACTCAAACACACTGACACCCTTATATAAAGAATGATTCTTTCCTTGTTAAAGGAAAAAATTATCGATAATAAGATTTGAACCTACACAGGCATAGCCCAACAAATTTCGAGCCTGTTTCTTTAACCACTTAGACATATTGACACCCTTTATTTGTTTCTTATTCAATCGATGTGTGATTTCACAATAAAGCTAAAAAATTCATTGATTCGAACCTGGCAGGCATAGCCCAACAGATTTAAAGTCTGTCAACTTAACCACTCAGACATATTAACCCCCTTATAGAAGGAATAAGGAATGGCACTCCTTATATAAGAAATAAGGAATGACACCCCTTATATAAGGAATGATGCGCAGGCTATTCTTATGATAAGGAATGATTCAACAATAGAATTCGAACTTGTGTTGTCTCCACCACTCGAACATATTGACACCCCTAATGTAAGGAATGATTCAGTTTCTCTTAACCACTTGGACATACTGATTTCAAGTATATAAGGAATGATGGGCAAGGTATCCTTATATAAGGAATGATTCAACAACAAAATTTGAACCTGTGTTGTCTCTTATATTGTTTTCAAGTCTGGACATATTGACACCCATTATATAAAGAATGATTTGTTTCCTATCCAACCCATGTGGGATTTAACAATAAAGCTAAAAGTTGTGAACAACATGTTGACATCCCTTATATAAGAAATGATTCATTTCCTATTCAACTGATGATGTGGGATCTCACAACAAAGTTAAAAAGTCGCCAAGAGTAGAATTCCTCTTTAACCACTCGGACATATTGACACCCCTTCTCAACAAAGCTAAAAAGTTGCCACCACCCGGACATATTGACACCCCTTCTCAACAAAGCTAAAAAGTCGCCAATAGCAGAATTCCTCGTCAACCACTCAGAGATTCGTTCCCTGTCAAAGTTAAAAAAGTAGATCAAAGACAATGCAAGCTTTATCTATAAATAAAAAGTTGTGGGCAATGTTTTAGGACAAGAATCGAGTGTTGAGAGTTCCTAGAGCCCGAGATTCAAGCTCTTTCTTTTTTTTTTTTCTTCTCGAATTTCCTCTTAATTCGAGGGGTATGACATAGTGTTTTCTCTCAAACCAATTTGTACATCTTCTAAAATGAGTTTTCTAACAAGTTTCATGAAGGACTTCAGAATTAGAAGTGGGCAGAGTATGCAATGAGAGCCTACAAATAGATTAATTACTAGTTATATTTATATACTCATCCTTCAGACAATTTTTTCTTCGAGGTGTATGATGTTGTTGGATGAGGCGAGAAGTACTTGAGAGCTAGGTAGCCACAGAAGGGTGTTGACCCAAGGCGTATGCCTTGTCTATTTATTTCTGTAGTCTGTTATATCATATATATCTTTTGTATCTCGGTCCCGTTCCTTCTTTTAGGAACAACTTGAACTCATGTACATGTATATGTTTTTACATTAATTTTCGTTGTGTTATTGAATGTTTTAAAATCGCGCAAAATTTTATGGTAGTTTTCTATCCTATTCTCATACACTCATGTTGCGTTGCATAGTTCATTAATCATGTCATGTTTAGCCTTTACTTTATTAGCCTATTAGAGAAAATAGAGTAGATTGAGCTGGTAGCATACCGATTAGCATTACCCTCAGTCCCCTTAAGAGTTCATGATGTGTTCCATGTTGCACAGCTATATAACAAACAATACACTCGTGATTGACTACGAGTCGCTCCGATTGGAGGAAAGATTAATCTGTGTGGAGAAATGTCACAACCCAATTTTTTAGGCTTCGAAACTCGGACCGTAATAAAAAGACAAAGACCAAAAGAAACTATAAGATAAAGTAAAATAAAATAAAAGATAAATGGGGTAGAATTTAAATCAAAATAGAGACAAACAACACCACAATTAAATAAAAAACGAATCTCCTTAGAGGATGGTGTTGTTCAAATTTATTTTAAATAGAGAAATGGGTTTGAGATACAATTACAAATTGAAGTACAAATGACTCAAAACATAAAGATAGACCAATTCTCCAGAATTACCCACTCTCACAACTCTTGAGCACCCCTCAACCTCAACTAACAACATGCGAATACTTGAAAAAGAATGGAGAAATGGTGACTTGAAAAAGAACGGAAAAATGGTGAGTATAAAAATACTTAGTAAGCATCCTACTTGTTGGGTCTCAACACATTCTTAATCTAGAAGGTATGCACGAGTTTTACTCTGAGCTCTAAAACATTCAGGCCTAGTCCCATATGCTATATGGGCATCTGGGGTTGTCTTGAAGTTTCAAGCGTTACTTAAGCTGCTCAGGAACCCACTTTAGGTTCACAGGAGGTGGTTCACCCTTTCCTGACATTGTGGATATGGATATGTCAAGCGACAAGTCTCTTTAGGGTGAACTCTTCAGTTCTTTGACTTAAGATAGTTTGCTTTGCTTGTGTAGTGTAAAACCGGTGACCTTGGTTGAGGCATGACGTCGTAGAATTCTCTCTCTTGTGTGGTAGTATGATGTGTACTTGTCTACTCATCATTAATGGGAGGTTAGTGGGTGAACTTCCCTTCCGTATTATATAGTAACCTATGGTTGGGGGAGAAACCCATTTGATTATCAACTACTAAGATTACCCACATGATTCCATTGCCACTCTCAAGATAGATCTGTTATGTAGGATAATCCAATTTAACTGTCAGGTCACACAACCCTAATCAGTCCATGCCTGACTCGATAGTAAGGGTATCATAGTAAAAACTTTAAAATATGGGTATAAGAGGGGAAAGGGTAGCGGAGACTTTTATGACATCATTAAACTTGTGACGTCGTACATACTTGGAGCTCTACTTGGTTCTTAAGGGCATCTAGGTGGTTTAAACCTTGTCTCTCTTTTCTGGGATGACTAGGACTAACTCCTTGAACTAATCTACTCTCCAGGTGCACACAGGTCTATTCCTGTGATCACCTGCTCATGATCCTAGGGTATAGGATCTACTGAAAATGTACTGACTTAGGGCAACTTGCAATCACTTTAGCTCTAGAGCCCTAGTCTTAGCTTGGTTCTCTTGTGTATGCTTCACTAGGGAGATTATCCTATCGATCACCTAGAGCATGGTATACATAATCTAAGCATTTGTGCAAGCTTATAAGGGAAATATCCTATCAATCACATAAATCACTAAAAACATAAACTAAAACATTCATGCAAATAAATAAGCTCGACGGTGAGATTATAACGATGAATCACATGGAGAACAGATCACAATAGTCCATCCTAGAAAAAAAAAATTAAAGCACAATTCATCACAAATCTTATCATAGAAGTATTTTGATACTTTCTTACATCTTATATAGCTTACTCATCCATATTGCCCAACTTGTATTATAGTCCTGAAAACAACATGAACAAAAAAATCTGATCCAAGGGGTATAAAAATAATTTTTCATATTATACATAGAATGCATTCTTGTAAAAAATTGCCCTTTTGAAGTCTTGAACATGCATTTTCTAGCCATTTAAGATAAAAAAATGCTTGCATGCTAGCACGTCATAGTGATCCCTACAAGTATACTTTTCTAAAGTTTGTTTTAGCGTGTTAGAAGCTTTAACTTTTCTAAAATGTCTCTAATGGTTTCTAATCCAAGTACAAGTAGGGCTAGATCAAAATCGAGACAAAAGTAGCTGAATGAGGGTCAAAACAATCCAAAAAATGGCTTACCACGTGCATATTGTCACAATCGCACAATCGCAACAGAGGGACAACGATTGAGCGACACTTTTTCTAACCCAGCGAATAAGTGTGAAATTTACACCTCGCGGACAATATAGCCATATGCGTGAGCCTCTTGTCAAATTTGAGAAAAATAATTTAGAAGGGATGAGTGAGAAAATATTTTGAATTTTTATTAAGAAAGTAATGTTTAAGCTATGGGAAATGCTAACTTTCAACCCTACAAATTTCTCTAAATTTCCTAAATAGATTCTAGAATAAGAGAAAAGGTAAGCCCCAATCCAAATTTCTTTCCCATTTTCGCAATTAGCTCGAGTGGGGAGGCTTTCATAACATCGTCTAAATTTCTTCCATAAATCAACTGTGAAGATGAGTTGATTGGAACAAGAACCATTTAAAACCATCAACTAATAAAGAATAATTTAATACGAGAAAAAATAGGTTTTTACTATTCAAAATGAAGCAAACCTTTATTTAGTTATTTTCCTTTGAATTGATGTCTAAAGCTAAAATCCTGTGAATGAAACCACCCAATATGCCCAAGGCTAAAATCCTTTGAATGAAACCACGGAAGAAATCGGAGTAAAAAAGGGTCCTGTGTATCAACTAACTTTGAGAAAAAAATCTACTAGAGAACTGAGTTTTATATTTTTTTTTTCTAGTCAATCTTTTCTCTCTTTCGAAACAAGTTATTCATTCAAAATCCTCCACCTACGGGTTGAAACTCACCCAAACTTATACTAAATAAGAATTATGGAGAAAATTATGGTAAAGAACTAGATTTCCTTATCCTCCATTTGTGATCATCATAACTCTTCCAATTCACATCCAAGCCTCTTCCATATAATAGTCATAATGTCGCAATCAAGTTATTGTCAGGTTTTTTCCATAAAGTCACCTCCTACCCTTACCCTTCTCCTTAAAGCTACGGCATGCACTTCCTCTAATTCATAGTTATGTCCCTCTCCCAAGCATTTTCTAAGTAATCGACATGTCACATCTTCTTAGTCATCTTCATATTTTCTCCTTTCCCGAGTCAAGCATCAACCTCCTACAAGTCACAGTCATATCACAACATCAACCTCTTTAAGTCATAGTCATGTTGGATCCTCCAACCCTCGTTCAAGTTTCCACATAAGCCTTTTTAAGTTAGAACCATGTCTCTTCTTTAATTCTCCTCCAAGTAACCAACATATAACCCCTCCAAGCCTCTTAGCCATTACCATGTTGCCTCTCCAAGTCACCTCTATGTTGCCCCCTTGACCAAGTACCTCCATGATGCTTCCTCCCAAGAGCTAGATTATGATGAATGATAGCCAAAAAGAGCTAGAGAAACAATAATCCCTAGGCTCTCATAGTATTCTATTCCTATATGAAATGGACAATATAATGGAGACAATTAAGAGTTTGTTAGCTTATCCTTAATTGTGAACTGCCGGGATAAGATCATTCGTTAGCTTATCCTTAATTGTGAATTGTCGGGATAAGATCAACATTGGTATTAAATGATGAGATGACAGATCAATCCAAGGGCCTAGATTATAATAAATAACGGTAAAACTTGGACTCGAATCCCAGACATATTTTTCTTTTCATTATTATAACAAACAGTATATTGTGGAGATAGTTAGAGACTTGCTAGCTTATCTTTAATCGTGGACCCTCAAGACCAGATCAACTTTGGTATTAAATGATGGACTAAATATTAAAGTAGATATAGTAGTTTAGTGGTGAGGATCCAAGTTGCGGTCAGACCTAAGCTTTAATCCAAACAATGGAAAGTGAAATGAGGGCTTTTTTTTAAAAAAAAAAAAAAAGAAAATTACACATGTAAGTGAGTTACGAAATGATAAAGGAGTTACTAGTTTAAGCTTAACATTAAACTATTAAGATGGACTCTCACAGTATGAACAATGGTGTGGAGACAATTAGAAGTTTAAATGACTAGTTGATAGATGAGCTCTTTGGGGCTTGTTTACGATGAATGATGGACTAAAAAGCAAAGTAGCTGTAGTTTAGTGGTGAGAATTTCATGTTATGACCGTGGAGACTTGAGCTTGAATCCTAGTAGTCACATTTATTTTTCTTTGTTCTTTAATCATGGATCGAACCTTGGGTGAATATCAAAGTGGCAGAATTTTGCGGTGAGAGCCACATTTGTTTTCTAATTTTCAATAACATTTATCTCCTTAGCTTTTAACTACAAATCATCCATGTTAATATAACTCAAAAGCATAAAATACAAACAATAGACCTGATGTACTATGGAGTATGACATTGGTAATGATATACTATGGTCTTTGTTCCACCTCAGAAGAAGGAAGGGAGACTGAAGATGAATGTGACTTTACCGTGATGAATGAGACGGAACAGGAAGAGAGTATGACATTGGTAATGATATACTATGGTCTTTGTTCCACCTCAGAAGAAGGAAGGGAGACTGAAGATGAATGTGACTTTACCGTGATGAATGAGACGGAACAGGAAGAGAAGCTCAATCCCAAAGCTGCTTCGCTCCTGAACCTGATGGAACTCTAAGAAAAGAAGAAGGTCAAGCTAGTTTCATTCTCCTGCCCTTGCCTTTAAGTAAGAAAGAAAGAGGTTAACTAAAGAGCTAGTTTCATGCTCGTGCCCCTGCGTCTTCTCTCTCTCCTGAACCTCGTAAACAAGGAAAGACTCAGCCAACAAGAATGCTCCTTCCCTCAATCACTTGTCCCTATTTATTTATTCATTGTAAAAGAGAACTACTCGAGTAGAGTTCATAACCCAACCCAACCCTCCCAAAAATGCCAATGAATTATGAGATGATACGATCATGTCTTGTTACTATGTAGGAAATGATAAACGGTTTGCTAGTTTTTATGCTTAACTTTAAACCGTCAAGATGAGCTCTCACATTATGAATAATATGATGTGGATATAATAAGAAGTTTGCTTGTTTATTCTTAATCACTAGCCGAGGTCAACTTTGAGAGCATTACAGATGAATATCAACTACTCTTCTACCAGGGTCTGAGTCATTCCATTTACTTCTTCGGTCAACACTAAGAGCACTACCATATGTCCTTCCATTTACTTCTTCCCCTTTGGTCAACACTAAGAGCACAACCATATGAATATCAATGAAATTTCTCGTTTGCGTATACTTTCGTTGAGAACTACTTCTCGGATTTCATCAAAATTCAGTTTCTCATATCCACGATAACTGGCAACAACAGTATCCTACGATAAAATTCGTCAACAGCAGGATTCAAACTTGCGTAAACAGCAGGATTCAAACCTGTGTAGGCATAGCCCAACAGATTTCGAGTCTGTCTCCTTAACCACTCAGACATATTGACACCCTTTATATAAGGAATGATTCGTTCCCTATTCAATCGACTCTTCAAGCCCTCGAACATTTTGACACCCTCATATAAGAAATGATTCGTTCCATATTCAACCGATGTGGGATTCAACAAATGTGGGATTTCCTGTGCAGGCAAAGCCCAACAGAGGAAGGCAAAGCCCAATAAATTTGAAGTCTGGACATATTGACACCCCTTATATAAGGAATGATTCCTTTCCTATCCAACTCATGTGGAATCTTCTCCTTAACCACTTGAACATATTGACACCCCTTATATAAGGAATAATTCATTCCCTATTCAATCCATGTGGGATTTAACAATAAAGCTAAAAAGTCATCAACAACAAGATTCAAATATGTGTGGGCAAAACCCAATAGATTTCTAGTCTGTTTACTTAACCACTCAGACATATTAACACCCGTTATATAATGAATGATTCATTCCCTATTCAATTGATGTGGGATCTAACAATGAAGCTAAAAAGTCGCCAATAGCAGAATTCCTCCTTAACCACTTGGACATATTGACACCACTTGTATAAGAATGATTCGTTCCCTGTCCAATCGATGTGAGATTTCACAATAAAGCTAAGAAGTCTCGGCAACCACTCAGATATATTGATACCCCTTGTATAAGAATGATTTGTTCCCTGTCCAATGGATGTGAGATTTCACAATAAAGCTAAAAAGTCATGTCAACCACTCGGCCATATTGAAAGCTAAAAAGTCTTGTCAACCACTCGGCAATATTGATACCCCTTGTATATGAGTGCTTCGTTCCCCGTCCAAAGTTAGAAAGTTGTCAACAATAAGATTTGAACTTTGTGCACAACTCTTACGTAAGAATGATTTGTTCCCTCTCCAATGGATGTGAGATTTCACAATAAAGCTAAAAAGTCTTGTCAACCACTCGGCCATATTGAAAGCTAAAAAGTCTTGTCAACCACTCGGCAATATTGATACCCCTTGTAGTTGTCAACAATAAGATTTACAATAAGATTTGAACTTTGTGCACAACTCTTATGTAAGAATGATTCGTTCCAGATGTGGGATTTAACAATAAAGCTAAAAAGTCATCACAACAAGATTTGAACCTATACAAGCAAAACCCAACAAATTTCAAATATGTCTCCTTAACCACTCAAACATATTGACACGCTTATATAAGGAAAGATTCATTCTCTATACCACTGGTGTGGGATCTCACAATAAAGCTAAAAAGTCGTCAATTGCAAAATTCCTCCTTAACCTCTCAGACATACTTATATAAGGAATTATTTGTTCCCTATCCAACCAATGTAAGCAGAATTCCTCCTTAACCACTCGAACATACTTATATAAGAAATGTTCGTTTCTTGACCAACCGATGTGGGATTTCACAATAAAGCACAAAAGTGGAATTTCATAGGATTCAATAACACAATAGTAATTTCATGGAAGAATCAAGAGAAGAAAGGAAAGAAAAGACAACTTATAAATGGTGATTATCAAAAACAACAACTATACGTTCTTTACTCTTTTGGCTTAGCTACCGTTGGTTATTCTTTTGCAAGTGATAAACTAATAGGAGAGTAATTAAGCCTCAAGAACCCCAACTTCTCAATCGGTAGATGGGTTACAATCTCTAAGGCAAACAGTCTATTTTAAAAGATTTTTCTAAGGAAGTTGGAGATTAAACACTCTTGACAATAAGTTAATTAACATCCAAATTCTTGAAGTGTTTAATGTCGTAACCTTGTCTTTGTTATTTTTTGATGAGTTAGCTTATGTCTCTTTGATGAAATACCCTTAGTAAGTTCTTCCTATGTTGTGCACGATGAAGTCATCAGAAAAAGGGAAAATCGTTGGTGGAATAAGAAAGGTCTTTCATTCTTGTGTTTGCGTAGCCTTACTTTCTGTCATTTGCTTCAAGTTATGACTAGGTTTGTGGCTACCAAGCACTATATGAAGAACATGACATGATGTTAATTGATGAGATTCCAATAATTTAGAATAGAAGGGATGGACGAAGACAAGGTAGTTGTAACATCCAAGTAAGTTAAGGCACTCGAGAAAAAAATGAGAGATCCAAAAGAAGAATTAAGAGATCCAAAGATGGTTCAAAAGGCCAAAGAATATTTTCAACCCTTTACTAAGGTTTCATAAGGATTCAAAGACATTGGAAACAAAATGATAAGCATAAAGAATAAAAAAAATTATTTTTCTAATAGTTTAAGAAACTTCTTAGATATTCAATATTTCATGGAGAATGAATTGAACTTTTAATTTTTTTTTTAATGGAGGAGGAATTTTAAAATGTTGAAAAAGAAACCATTACTAAAAAGCTTAAAAACTTTTCAGAAAAAGTTTGGAGTTTAGAATAAAATGTTAAAAAAATATATATACAAAAATGCTATGTAGTTCAAGATAATTTTGAAAATGTTCCTGCATAATATTTGTAGCAGATTCGATTTTAGAATTGACAAGCTGCACAAAATCGCTCATACCACAAGATCTAACCATTGGATTGAGCTTAAATTTGAATATGTTCAAGAAGACTCGAGATTCCTTATATCCAACCGCTAATATTTAAAATAAAGATAGGTAGCACCATCATATGAGTAGATATTTTCGACAGACAGTTCAGAAATTTCGAGTTAAAATTTAGTATGACTCTAGAATGTTCAAAGGTAATGAAAGCTTCATCTATAAATAAGAAGTTGTGGGCAATGTTTTGGGACAAGGATCGAGTGATGAGAATTCCTAGAATTCGAGATTCAAACTCTTATTTTTTTTATTTTTCTTCTCGAATTTCTTCTAAACTCGAGAGTTATAATACACTATTTTCTCTCAAACCATTTTGTACATCTTCTAAATGAGTTTTCTAACAAGTTTCATGAAGGATTTTGAATTTAAAAGTGGTTTGACCTTGTATGCAATGAGAGTCTACAAATAGATTATTTACGAGTTATATTTATATACTCATCCTTCCGACAATTTTTTCTTCGAGGTGTATGATGTTGTTGGATGAGGCGAGAAGTACTTGAGAGCTAGGTAGCCACAGAAGGGTGTTGACCCAAGGCGTATGTCTTGTCCATTATTTTCTGTAGTCTGTTATATCATATACATCTTTTGTATCTGGGTCGATTCCTTCTTTAGGGAAAATTGAACACATGTACATGTATATGTTTTTACATTAATTTTTGTTATGTTATTGAATGTTTTAAAATTGCTCAAAATTTTATGGTAGTTTTCAATCTTATTCTCATACATCTATGTTGCATTGCATAGTTCATTAATCATGTCATGTTAAGCCTTTATTTTATTAGCCTATTAGAGAAATTAGAGTAGATTGAGCTTGTAGGATACCGATTAGCGTTACCCTCAGTCCCCTCAAGAGTTCAAGATGTGTTCCATGTTGCACAAGTATATAACAAACAATACACACGTGATTGACTACGAGTCACTCCAGTTGGATGAAAGATTAATCTATGTTGAGAAATATCACAACCCAATTGTTTAGGCTTCGAAACTGGGACCGTGATAAAAAGAGAAAGACCAAAAGAAAATATAAGATAAAGTAAAATAAAATAAAAGATAAATGAGTTAAAATTTAAATCAAAATATAGAGACAAACAACACAACAATTAAATACAAAGCCAATCTCATTACAGAATGGTGTTGTTCAAAATTATTTTAAATAGGGAAATAAGTTTGAGATACAATTACAAATTGAAAAACAAATGACTCAAAATATAAAGATAGACCGATTCTCCAAAATTACCCACTCTATGACTGCACAACTCTCGAACACCCCTCCCTACGAACACCTAAAAATGAATGGAGAAATGGTGAGTATAAAAATACTTAGTAAGCAACCTACAATTTGGTTCTCATCACTTTCTTAATCTATGTTATGACGAGTTTTACTCTAAGCTCTAGAATGTTCAAGCCTAGTCTCTACTGCTATTCGAGCATCTGGGGTGTCTTGAAGTTTCAAGCGTTACTTGTGCTGCTCACGAACCCCCTTTAGGTTCATAGGAGATGGTTCACTCTTTCCTGGCATCGTGGATATGTCAAGCAACAAGTCTCTTTAGGGTGAACTCTTTTGTTCTTTTATTTAGGGTAGCTTGCTTTGCCTATGTAGTGTAAAACTAGTGTCTTGGATTGAGACGTGACCTTGTAGAATTCTCTCTCTGATGGGATATTACGATGTGTACTTGTCTACTCATCATTCATGGAAGGTTAGCTAGCAAACTTTCCCAAGATTAGGGTAGCGATCCATTTGCTTACTAGCTACTAAGATTACCTAGATGATTCCATTTCCTCTCAAGATAGATCTGTTATGTAGGATAATCCAATTGAACTGTCAGGTCACACAACCCTAATTAGTCCATGCCTGACTCGGGTATCATAGTAAAAATTTGACAATATGAGTATTAGAGTAGAAAGGGTAGCAGAGACTCTGATGGCATCATTAAACTGATGACATCATACATACTTGAAGGTTTATTTGGTTCTTAAGGGCATCTAGGCTATTTAAGCCTTATCTCTCTTTTTTTTTGGACAACTAGGATTAACTTCTTAAACTAATCCACTCTTCAGGTGCACACAGGTCTAGACCTCTGATCACCCGCTCATGATCCTAGGGTATAGGATCTACCGAAAATGTACTGACCTAGGTCAATTTGCGATCACTTTAGCAATAGTGCCACAGTCTTAGCTTGGTTCTCTTGTGCATGCTTCGCTAGGGAGATTATCCTATCGATCACCTAGAGCATGGTATACATAATCTAAACATTCGTGCAAGATTATAAGGGAGATATCCAATCAATAACATAAATCACTAAAACATTCACGCAAATAAACAAGCTCAACAATGAGATTATAACCATCAATCATCTGGAGCACAGATCATAATGGTCCATCTTAGGAAAGCATTTAAAACATAATTCATCACAAATCTTATCATAAAAGTATTTTGTTACTTTCTTACATCTTATATAGCTTACTCATCCATATTGCCCAGTTCGTATTATAGTCATAAAAGCAAGACGCATCTCAGAATCTTATCCTAGGGGTATAACGGTAATTTTTTGAAACGTCCCTAAATTTTCCTATTTAATCTAAGGCCATTACTATATTTCTAACCTTATATTTAATGCATAATTCTTTAAATGAACTCTTATTAGAAATGAAACATGGATTCTTACCTCCTTTATTACCTCGTGAATAACGAATACAGGGGAAAGAAAGGAAAAAAAAATAACAATGCTGGATTAAATACCATATACTAACCTATAGTTTATAAATGTGATTACAATTCAACCTCTATTAGCCTCTACTAATAAAGCAAATGCAATTCAACCTACACCATGAATGAAAATACAACTCAACCTATACTAACCTATTAAATTAGAAAGCAAATCTATCCTGTGCATGTGTCATGGTCACGGGATTTACAATGCTTCCATCGGTCTCACATGGATGCCTTGCCTTTATCTGAAAAGGTAGAACCATGAGGCTTTATTTAAAAAATACTCAGTAAGCAACCCCCTATCGGGGTTATGCAACAAGAACATGCGAATGTAATGATGGGACCTATCATATCAGTCTATTTTCCAATGGCACTATCCTAACGGGCAGCTTGGATGTGTACCATATACTTTACATACAACCTATACGTGCGAGTATGGGCTCACTAGTCAATTCGCGCACTCTAGGCCCCTTTTCTTGTTGGGCGAGCTTGCTCTGGTAGCTCTTTATGCTGGACACGCATTAGAACTAGTAACCGTCATCGCAGCATTATGTAAAACACGATACTTCACCTGCCTAGTGGTGGTGTACGCGTCCATACCCTCGTGATGAAATAGGGGTATCCCCCATTGCATGAACACACATAATGAATATGATTCCAATATATTTCTGTTTTTGACATTATTAAATATAATCCCACTATCATTTTCATTCATGTCATATAACTTCTCATTTTCAATCCTTCTAACAGGAATATTTTTCATGCTATTGACTGTGATTTATGAAACATAACCTCACATTTCATACTTCCATCGTAACTTGTTATGACATGGGATTCATACAGAAAACATCTCAATGATCACATAAACATTCTAAGCACAACACATCACGTCACATTATATCGCACATCAAGTCATTTAAAAAACATTATACATTCCCATTGCATACTTTTACGTGTTAAATAGTAATAGTCTAACATACCATTTAGGACAAGAGCAAATCCATGAGAACGTGCCAACATACAACATACAATTGTGTTACCTATGACCGTAGAGCAACTTACTTGGTAGCCTTATCTGACGTACTATCTAAAATATATACGTAAGCTCCTAGCTCCTTGTATGCGTCTTACGCTTTCGTCGGTGGTTGGTTCTTATTGGATCGTTCGACACCTTTGTTAGTATTTCACAACATAATTAAATTCTAACTTGAACTTTGTGAAAGATGGCCTTGAAATGACCTATTTTACCTTCAACGAGATCGAAATCAAGTTTGGGAGGGTTTGAATGATGCTGAACAAGTCGAAAATAGGTTTTCCAAGTAGAATACGCCGCACGAAGCTGAGGAGCCGCCGCCGAGCCGATCAAGCCACCGGAGTTGAGGGGGACTTTGTGCCAGACACTGACTTGTGGTGCAACCAAAAGCGACAGCGTGTGCAGGTTGAAGTTCGGTCAAGGTGCAGGTCATCAAGTGGATCGGGCTTTGGTCACGGGTTCTGGGTTGGGTTCTATTGTTGGGCTGTGGGGATTCTGTCTGGGCTGAGGGTTATTTAGTTGGGCCGAGTAGGTTTGGGCTGCATATGGGTTGGACCGCTAGGGTGGGTTTTTAGATTCTAGTTCATGGGTTGGTCGTACGTTCCTTCATCGTCAGTTCTTTGTTGCGGTTTCGGGTCGCGACTGATGGGTTAGGCTGAGGTGGGGATTGGGTTTTCTGGGTTGGGCTGAGGCAGGCCGCTGGTATTGGACTCGACTGCGTTGGTTTCCGGTTCGGGTCCAGGTTCAGATCTCGGGTCGGGACTCACCCGATTACAAGAAAAAGTTCTAGCGACTTTTCTATCTCTTCGATAACGTCGTTTCCGACTTCCATTCTCCTCCTTTTACGAGTCTCCTCTTCCTCTTCCTCTTCTTCCCGTTTATGGCGTTTGTTTGGCTCGTATAGGTCGAAAGCTTCCAGATCTGAGGAGATCCAAAAACCCGAGGTTATGTCTTCCACCTCCAGCAGTGTACAACGTGTATGAAGCATCAAAATCTATCCTTGGTGTGTGTACAGGTCTCTGGAATTTTTTTGTGGCGTAAATCGAAGATTTCAATGTCGTTTTCTATAGGTTCACTTCCCCGGAGCGTCGTCAGTTTCACTGCCTCTCTCGTTTTCTCACCGTTTTCTTTTCTTGCAGGTGGTTCTGAGATGGCTGAAGTCTACGATTTGATGTTGTAGTGCTCGAGCAGTTGGGCGGGCGGTCGTGGGTCGTGTGAGAACAAAAACTCCAGTGTTCGCCGGTGACCACGGACGTTCTGATTTTTTTTCGTTTGATCGATTACATTCTCTACCCCTAAAAAGAACTTTCGTCATCAAAAATCTCAAATTCCAGGAACAATTCGGCATATTTTTCCTTTATACCCTTTTCTCATTCCCACGTATCTTCTTCGGTTTGATGATTCTGCCATAATACTTTGACGAATCCTATGCCCCTATTACGTAAGGCTTTCACCTCCCAAGCTAGGATTTTAATCGATTTCTCTTGGTAACTTAAGTCTTTCTTGATCTCGAGGGGTCTGTAGTCTATCATGTGCGTAGGGTCTGTAATGTATTTTCTCAACATGGACACATGGAATACGTCGTGTACGCTCGAGAGTAAAGGTGGTAAGGCTAGCTTGTATGCTGTTGAGCCTATTCGTTCTAAGATTTTGAAAGGTCCGATAAAGCGGGGGCTTAACTTTCCCTTGCATCTGAATCTTAGGATCCTTTTCATGGGAGCTACTTTTAGGAACATCAAGTCCCCCTCTTCGAACTCTAAATTACTACGCCTAACGTCGGCGTAGCTCTTTTGCCTACTTTGTGCAGTGTGCATTCTTGATCTAATTTTCTATACCGCCTTATTTGTAATGTGGACCAACTTGGGACCTATCAATTCTTATTCTCCTACTTCGTCCCAGCACAATGGGGATCTAAACTACTTTCCATATAACGCTTCAAACGGTGTCATCCCAATTGTTGCTTGAAAACTGTTGTTGTACGAGCATTCCATTAAGAGTAGTTTGATGTCCCAACTTCCCATGAAATCTATAACACATGCCCGAAGCATGTCTTCTATGATTTTGTTTAATCGTTCCGTTTAGGTATCAGTCTGTGGATGGAAGGCAGAGCTAAAGTCGAGGCGGGTACCCTACACTTTTTGGAGTCCGCGCTAGAAGGCTAACGTAAAACGCGAGTCCCGATTCGACACTATTGATACTGAGACTCCATGCAACCTCATCATTTCTTTCACATACAGTTAAGCCCGATTGTCTACTATATATGTTGCTTTACCAATAGGAAGTTGGGTTTTATGTCCTAAAACTCATAGTTTGTAAACAAAAACATATTTTATTTTCAATAAAGTTATTATTGTTGTTTATTCAGTAAAGATTGTTATTGAATAAAGTAAACTTTACGACCATTAATCTAAATCCAATAAACTAAGAACACTCTGGCTATAATATGATTACTTGAACTATATGTAGAGACATAAGAGTGGATCAAGTTCAAGTATATAATCAAAATGATCTATAGTATAAGGATAAGGATAAGGTTGAGTACCTTATTCTGGGGACACTATGGATGCGACCCACTTTTGTATATGAGATAAACAATGTGATCACTAAATTGTACATGTGGAGACGTGAGTGGGAGTATCCTATGCAATGAGTATTGCATAAGATCGGACCATGAAGAAAACCACTCTCAGTTTATAATGTCGTTTACTGTTGAGACTTATTTTCTGTTCATTCGATGACCTAGGTAACTCGATCTTAATCCTGAGCTAACCATGAACTCCTGTTTATTCGGAATTATCCTTAGATTTGCATGGGTGAGAGTGGCTCGAGTTTGCCGACTCAATAGGCATCCCATTTCAGGGGTAAGACTAGGTGAATAGTTGGGGACATGGGGTGCAAGATGGAATTCGCTCCTACCCACTTTTAGGAATAGAAGAGAGGTAGTTCCCTTTAGTACTGACTCCAGGTCTTGAACAAGGGGCCCCACCCACACATTGGCGTGAGAGGGATTCAGTTTACTGGTTGGACCACAAACCAATTGTTCATAAGAGGATCAGCGGGACATAAGGAACAAGAAGCAACTTCAGGGGTAAAACGGCTAATTGACCCAGCTTCAGCTACGAACAACCTATGAAGGATCGACTTACTAATCATGATTATATCAAATGGACAGAAATATATCTATAGTGAGGGGAGTGCAACTACTAGGCTATAGTGGAGTGTCCTAGTAGTTAACGAGTGTTGTTGATTAACAAGGTTAATGAGTTTAACCGGTTAATCTTGGATCGTTGGAGCCCATGATATATAGGTCCATTAGGTCCCTTTGCTAGCTCATATCGGACTAAACAATAGAACATTGTGACGAGTGAGTTCGAAGTGTTCGAATTCAAATTAGGGAATATGCACTACATATATACGACATATTTAACCGCATTTTTGTTTTATTTACGAATTAAACAAAAAGAGAGAATTTGAGATATTTAAATAAGTTTTAAATATTTTAATCAAATATGTGTCGGAATTGATTGGGATTGGCTTTTGAGTTAATATTAAATATTAATTAAATAGTTTAATTAATTATTTAATATTACTTTAATTTGAAATTAATTATTCAAATTATTTGTTGGATTAAAATGTAGAAAGTCAAAATGTTAGACTCCATTCCATGGAAAAATAGTGGAATTTTGAGGTGTCAAAATTTGGTTTAACCAAACTTGCATGCTTGCCAAATAAACCCCACTTTGAGTGGAATTTTGAGTGTCAAAATTTAGTTAACTCAAACATGCATGCTTGCCACCCCCTAATCCCAAACATTTGAGTGAGATTTTGAGTGTCAAAATTTGGTGATCTCAAATTTGCATGAACATGCAAACGTGACTCTATAAATAGAGTGATCATGGTACATGAAAGGTCTTCTTGGTGAAAAACCTCGAGAAAAACCTCTCACAAACACTCTCTTCATATATACAAAATCTCTCCCAAGTTTAGTCACTCATCGGATTCCACAATCCCGTTCTAAGACCAGAGGATAGTGGAGAAGACACTAGTGGTGGTTCGAAACCGGTTCGTGAGGAAAAAGAAATTTGAACTACAAAAGGTTAGTATCCAAACTCATTAAGTTTTAATACTTATGAACATGCTAGTTATTTACTATAATTGATGTTCTAAAAGTGCCTAAGATCCAAATTGCTTCCGCATGTGTTATATTAACACCATCAGAAGTGTGCCGATTTTGTCAGCCTGTCAACAATTACCCAAATTACCGTGTAACCCTTTTGTGTTTTTGGTAAGCCTACTATGAAATCCATAGCAATATTGTTCTACTTCCACTTCGGTATACTTAGAGGTTGTAGTAGTCCGCCTGTTTTCTGCCTAGGGGCTTTTACTTGTAAACCCACCAAACATTTACTCACGTCCTCTGCAATATCTATTTTTCATATTCTGCCACCAGAAGTATTGTTTCAGCAAGGTACATCTGTGTACCACTTGGGTGTATCGAGAAGGGTGAGTTATGTGCCTCAGTTAAGATCTGGTTCTTTATTTCACTCACAGGGACACATAAATATCCTTGACATGACAGTCTGTCGTTTGTTGACTTAGAAAAATCGTTCACTGGGCCTCCTATTAATTGGTTTAGAATTTTATTTAGGTTGGGGTTCTCTTGTTTTTAGTCTATGATCCTCTGTCTGAGCGTGGGTCGCACTGTAAGTCACGCTATTTGAACTTTAACCTCCTCGGTTACTACTGCAATGTTAGCACGTTCGAAATTCCTTCGCACTCGTGGCTCTCTTGTGATGAGGGCCGATGAGTGTACCGTTTTTCGACTTAGTGCGTCTGTGACTACATTTTCTTTTCAACAATGGTACTAGATATCTATGTCATAGTCTAAAATAGTTCTTGCCACCTTCGTTGTCTCATGTTCAATTTCTTTTGTGTGAAGAAGTATTTTAAACTTTTATAATCCCTGAAAATTTGGGTCTTTTCGCCATACAAGTAGTGTCGCCAAATTTTTAATGCAAGCACCACCGCCAATTCTAAGTCATGTGTAGGATGATTTTTTCCATAATTTTTTAATTGGCATGACATGTATGCACACTGTCACTGTCATGCCGCTCTCCTGAGTCACAAACATACTACCTTAGCAAAGTTAACCTTTTCCAACTCATTGAATATCACTTCCACCAAGTTAACCTCCAATTCCCTATCATGCAATCTCCTCCAAATAACTATCAAACTTTCTTCTGCAGGTCATTGTGTTGTTCTCTTTCAAGTCACATCAATTTGACCTCCTCCGATAAGTCATCATCATATCTCCTTCTTCAATTTACATTCAAGCCCCTTCCATATCATAGTCATATTGTCGCTATCAAGTATTGTCATGGTTGCCTCCATGAAGTCACCTCCAAGCCTTCTATTCAAAGTTACTATATACACCTCCTCTAATTTATAGTCATGTCCCTCCCCCAAATATCCTTTAAGTCATCGACATGTTACGTCCTCTTAGTCACCTTCGTATTATCTCTTTTTTCTAATCACGCATCAACCTCCTACAAGTCACAGTCATATCACCACATCAACCTCTTAAGTCAGTCATGTTGGATCCTCCAACTCTCCTACAAGTCACCATCATATCCCTTTCTCCTACTTGCCTCCATGTCTTGTCCTCTATGTCGCCCCTTTGACCAAGTACCTAAGTATGACATTTGTAATGATGTACTTTAGTCCTTGTTCCACCTCGAGTAGAGAACACAACCCACCCAACCCTCCAATAAATTGCAATGAGTCATGAGATGATACGACCATATCTAGGAAACGATAAAGGATTTGTTAGTTTTTATGCTTAACTTTAAACCGTCAAGAAGAGCTCTCACATTATGAACAATATGATGTGGAGACAATAAGAAGTTTGCTTGTTTATTCTTAATCATTAGCGGGCAAGACCAGATCAAAGTTGGTAAAAAATGATGAGGTGATAGGTGAGCCCCAAAAGACTAGATTTTGATAAATGATTGGCTAAATATCAAACTATTGCAATTTAGCGGTGAGAATTTCAGGTTGATCAAGGCTTGATTCTGAGTGGTCACATTTCCCTCAATAGGTCCTTATTCACGTAAAAATATTGTTAAAACTTGAATCGAGATGAAAATCGGGCAATCCGAAGTCGAACGGGTCAAAAAGGTCCTTACACGCGCCCTCACGCGCAAGGAAGGAAGCTAGTCACAAGCAAACACGCGAGTACCACTCTCGGGTTGCTTTTGCGCAGTCGCAAGTCAGCTTTCTAGTTTGGATCGAAGGTTTGGCTCGCTTGGGTGGACCATGGGGTGGTTTGGCCGACGTGTGACACTTTCACAGTCTTGTGCCTCTCCAGAAAGTGGAAGAGCCAAGCTCATTTGAATCAAGTTCTTGTGCCGTAAACAACCCAGCATTGTTTCTAACTCTATGGTGAAAGGATTGTGCACGCGATCCATTTCATTGGCCCCCTCAATCCTTTTAATAGCCACTTCTCTACTAGATGGAAGAAACCCCGTATCAATAATTATGATTTGACATATGGACAATTCCGCTGTTCATCGATAGACGAAGCTCTCTCTTTATCATCTCGTGCCAGATGCAACAAAGGATGTGGCAGATGAAGAGGAAGCCTTTATTTACACCCCAACGAGAAAATAGGAGTTTTTCTTGCTCCCTAAATCGGGTAGGGCACGCAGACGACGCGTGTTGCCATTTCGCTAGGGCCGCGTCGCTCCAGCTACCATCCAACACGTAGCTCCAGTCGATGCCGGACACGTGTTGCCTCCTCATCAATCCATGCCGCCTCCTCATCAATCCATGCCTCACCAGCTGCGGATTGACATGTGGCTGTCAGAAAAAATCTTCTCCCCTCCTATCGGACAAAAAAAATAATAATAAATAAGTTTTCTTGAATCTTTTCCACTTTTATCTTTAGATCTAAAACTAGAATCAACACATTTCTTTGGCAAAGTTGTAGATTGCAATACCATCAACAATCTAGTATTTTTTTAAAAAAAATTTTCGTCATCACAGGACGAGTTATAAATATCGAAAGTAAGTCTGTTAGCATCCTTAACGTTTTTGGGGGAGCTCTGGACCCTTCGCATTTTTAGCCAAGTTTTTTTACGGAATGAGTGAAAGACCTCTCCTAGATGAACACACCCAAATATTAGGTCTTGATTCATAAAAGTTAGTCTCATATCTGGAAAATATTCAAGAACTCATCTCGGTTCTGGATGAAGTTTCGCCAGCTCCTATATTTTCCCAAACCTTCTTCTAATCCTCCTTTTCTTTTTCGTGGTCAATATTAGCATTTCACTTGGACCCATATAGACAGAGGAGCAAAATGACCCATTTGCCCCTTTGTTGACTTGGGCCGATTTCACTCACTCTCTTTTTCTTAATTTCAGCATTACACTCGATGCCAAAGGATGAAGTATTTTGCTTCGATCTCCATAATGTAGTTTTGGGTGACTCCAAAGTCAACAATGATGTTCCTCACCACTTTGTGATTAATCCAAGCCTTGACATAGACTATGTTCCACTAACTTCTTTATTTCTTTCACTCTCTTCGAGAGAACGAACAAGTACTTTAGTGCCCCCCATACGGGGGCATTCAACATTCTCAACTAGCGGTATTTTTTATCTACCGTCTCATACTCGACTTTTGAATTCACTCGGAGTTTTGCTTGAAAGGTGTATAGTACTGCCTTTTCCGAGCATTCAAATTTTCGATGGGCCTCTTGCATATGTAGCAGGACAAGGGGTCTTGATCGTGACTACTCAAACTATGAAGTTTTTGCCATTGAGTTCTACCTCTCTGTTGGGAGGATTCGCTTTCCCCTCTTCTTCCTTGAAGTCTATTTCCTCCCCCACCCTTGGGGGAGGGGTCGATAATTGCTATTATCCCCACTTATGGAAGTTTGGTTCTGCTTTTCATCTTGATAGTTGCTAAGGTAAGTAACATAAGCCATTGAAAAGTTCTTGGTCCCTTTGTCATAAAGAGTGCCCTTCGCCCACACTTCAGCCCCTCAATAAAACTTAAGACCAGACATGTCAAGAATATCCAACATAAGTCCAAAAAATCACTTAATCTAGTCTCAAATATTTCTAGTATATCTCAACTTCCTTAAATTTCTCCTTGCAATTTCTCCTTGCAATTATGTGGACATTCTCTAGGAAGAACGGAAAGAAGAGTTCTTAGTATAAGCTCTCCCAAGTGTCCACAATACTACAACCATCTTAAATGTCCATGTACTTAGATTTTCACCACAACTTTGCATCATCGATTAGATGTATTGTTTCCAAAACCTTCACTTCTTCTACCACGGTGTTTGTGGCTCAAAAGTACTATTCAAAGTCGAAAATAAAGTTCCCTAGAGCTTTTCCATTTCAAACCCCATAAAAGGGCTTAGGCTCCGGGATCTTTATCTTGTTTAATTGTATTATAATTTCAGGTGAGGTTTGGTTCCTCACCGCTCTCATGGTGAAGTTTAAGCTAGTGCTCAAACCGCCACTTCATCCCTGACTACTCCTAGGGGTGCTCTCAAATCCTTAGACATTTCTTAGACCATTTAATCTATTGCTCGTTGGGCCTTTTCAAGGCCTCGATGTGTTCTTCCAATCAAGCAACAAAAACTGTCGAACTATCCTTATGCTGGAAGCCACCAGAAGTTGTGACCTTATCTTCTAGGGTCTCAACCTTCATCATTAATTCATGGAAAGACATTACCTCATGGCGGCTTTCCATCTCGTCGATTCTATCAAATTAGATCATGAACTAAGTGGCAGTGTTTTGTCTTTAAATCATGAACGGTCAAGATAAGAGATGTGCCCTTTGGGGCTAGTTTACAATGAATGATGGGCTAAAAATGAAAGTGGTTATAGTTTAGTAGTGAGAATTCTACATTATGTTTGTGGAGACCTAGGCTCGAATCTAAGTAGCCATATTTATTTTTCTTTCTTCTTTTTTCTTCACGAGACTTGGGTGAATATGGTGAGAACCACATTTGTTTTCTAATTATCAATAACATTCACATAAATTTTAATCTAGGATCTGACACAAACATCAGACTTAAAGTATGACATTTTTAATGATACACTATGGTCCTTGTTACACCTCGAGTAGAGTTCACAACCCACCCACCCTCTAAAATATGTCAATGAGTTACGTAGGAAACGGTAAAGCATTTGCTAGTTTTTATGCTTAACTTTAAACCGTCAAGATGAGCTCTCACATTATGAACAATATGATGTGGAGAAAATAAGAAGTTTTCTTGTTTATTCTTAATCATTAGCCGTCAAGACAAGATCAACGTTGGTAACAAATGATGAGTCAATAGGTGTGCCTCAAAACACTAGATTTTGATGAATGATTGGCTAAATATCAAACTAATTGCAATATAGTGTTGAGAATTTCATGTTGAGCTAGGGCTTCCATTCAGTAGTCACATTTATTTTTGGAAGTGAAATGGAGTTTAATGAAGTAATTACCCAAAAGTTCTAAGCATCTTAGAATAAATTAAGTTTGATTATTCTTTAGTGTGGCATATATTGCAACTTGTGATAATTTGAACAACATTTTCATAAAATCTTCCTTGAAGTAGTAAATATTGCATGATTGATGCCTTGGTTCATATCAAGAGTTCTACTTACAACTCCTAAGACAGGTAAAGTTGTTGAATTGAGGACCTTCCTCTTTTCTGTCTCTCGATGCTAAAGGATGTACAAGTATTTTGTTTTGATCTCCATCATGAAGTTGTGGGTGGCTCTAAAGTCGACAATGGTGTTCCTGACTGGTTTGTGATAATCGAAGCTTCGACATATATAAGACCGTGTTCCACTGACTTCTTTATTTCTTCCATTCTCTTCTAGAGAGCAAACAAGTACTTTAGTACTCCCATACATGGCATAAAACATCCTCAACTAGTATTATTTTAACAAGTACTTTAGTACCCATACAGGGCATAAAACATTCTCAACTTGTATTATTTTTGTTTCCACCGTCTCATACTCAGCTTTTGAATTCACTCTAAGTTTTGCTTGAAAGATGATAAGGCAACCCTATTCCTCAGCCCAATAATCCTAGCTTTTGCTCAAGCAAGAATCTTTGGATCAAAGAAATTAACACCTCCTCGTACAAAATTCAGATCAACCAAATGATAAGGCTAGAATTAGATTACCTCTTACGATCAAAGATCTAGAAGCAAGATTTGGAAACTTGTCCTAAATTGAGTCACTCCACAATCGAACTTGATTAAGGCTTTGATTGAATGACTTGGATGCAATCTATCGCAAGAATTGTTTGAAACTTATAAATAACAAAGATGATGCTCCGATTTCTAAGGGTGAACGTCTCAACTTGAGAGATCATTTTCATTCATCATAAATCTAATTTTTACGTAATAATTTGTGGGTATTTATTGTCTCCCACAAAAGAAGTTAGTGGCTATGATTTAATCTCAATCCCCTCAAATCTCCACAAGACGTCAATTTGACCATTACAAACTTTATGAAATTAAAAATAATAAATAAAGTTTTCTAACAACTCATGAAATGATGCTTGCAACTTCATCCGCTACTTCAACCATGCTAATATTCACTTATGGAGCTCCAAATGGTCTTTTCTCAATCGAATCAACTCGTAACACATCAAAGGATGGTTGAACTTAGCTTACCCAATTTTATAGATGAAGAAGGAATGCTTATTGAATCTTCTTGGCCTTTGATCGTGTAATAGGTCCAGTTGGAAGATTTGGAACACCGTGTAATAGGCTGAATTTCAAGATGGGGTTGAAGAGAAAATTGCTTAGAATTTTATTTGAGTTCCTCCACAAGAAATGCTTAGTGGCTTTGGGAGAGCCAGAATTTGGAATACCGTGTAATAGGCCTTGAATTGTGTAATAGGCTGAATTTCAAGATGGGGTAGAAGAGAAAATTGCTTAGAATTTTATTTGAGTTCCTCCACAAGTAGTGGCTTTGGGAGAACCATTCTGACTTTTGATTTATTCAAATGTGTCAATAATCAACGAAGAACCAAAGGTAAGCTTTTTGACTTCTAAATTTTGATTTTCCTTCGGATTCAAGAGCTTTTCTAAAGTTTTAGTATGTTGTTATTGGAGGGGTTTTGTACAAGTTTTGTGAAGGAATTTGGAGTTGATTCGGATAGAAAGGACATATTTATCTCAGCGGTTGATTAAAAAATTACTAGAAAAATATATTTGCAAAGATGAATTAAATTTTGATGAAGAAACCAAATTGAGAGATTGGTGCACCACGTGTTGTGTGATTGCACGACTGTTGAGGTGTCAAGGTAGGTAGGTAAGCATGACCCATTAACCAAACCGATCATAGAAACCAAACTACACAGGTGTGACAGTGTCAACGCACCCCATGTGGCCACTACGAAAATTGCAAGAAATCCTTACACTACCAAGGATCAAACACATGCCACAAGAGTTGAATGGTCGAATTAGCGCGTGCCTTGTGTTGCCTAGCTAGGATGACTTTTCTTCCCTTGGGCGCGTGGTACTTGCACATGAGAGCCATGTGTGTGACACCTTCTATATGCATGTTGTCGTGTTAGTGTCCTCCTTTTGCTCTGTTAGACCTCCATTTGTCTGTTTTTCATCTCAATTTTGATACTAACCCTAATTTTATTTGAATTGTGACCTACTAGAGAAATTTTATGAATTTCGGAGCCTCTAACACGCAAAAAAAAAAAAAAAAGTTAGCTAAAAAAAGCACAAATCATCCAAGAAAGTATCCACACAGCTCAGTTTCTCAAGTATCTACTACAACAACACTATGAATTGTTCTGTAGCTCAACCTCAACTCCCACTTGCTTTATTCTCCCAGAACCTTTCTTGTCTTTGTCCTTGTATATGACATTTTCATTAAAAGTCAAGTTACAGTGTCTCAAGATTTTCTTTTGTTCTTGACGTCTCAAAACTTGTACCCAAACATATTAAAATCATAGCCTATGAAATGGCACTTCATAGCCTTAGCATCAAGCTTGTAACTCTTCTTTAGATCAACACAAACATACGCAGTGCAACAAAAAGTTCTCAAGTGAGAGTACTTGAGTTCTTTTCCTATCTATACCTCTCTTGGCAACTTGAACCGCAGGGGTACTAACGACCCTCTATTTATCAAGTAGGCTATTGTATTTACAACATCAGCTCAGAATGTTTTTAACAATCTAGAATGAATCTTCAAACTCCTTGCCCGCTCATTCAATGTTCTGTTCCACCTTTCACCAACATCCATATTGTCTTGCTTTACCTAGGAACTATCCTCGTTAATCTAATTCCCTCTGCTACACAAAATACTTTGGATTTTGACTTTTCATATTCTTCTTCATTGTCAGACTTCAAGCATTTGATCTTCAAGTCAGTCTGAGTTTCATCTTCAACTTTCCACTTCTTAAAGGTGGCAAACACATATAACTTTTGTTTCAGGAAATAAATAAACACCTTCCTACTAAAATCATTGATGAAGGTGACGTAGAACTTGATGGTATTAATATAACACATGCGGAAGCAATTTGGATCTTAGGCACTTGAAGTTCATCAATTATAGTAAATTAGCTAGCATGTTCAAAAGCAATAAAACTCAATGAGTTTGAATACTAACTTTTTGTCACTCAAGTTTCTTTTTCCTCACGAATCGGTTTTGAACCACCACTAGGTCTTCTCCACTATTCTCTGGCCTTAGAACGGGATTGTGGAATCCGGTGAGTGACTAAACTTGGGAGGGATTTAGATATATGAAGAGAGAGTTTGTGAGAGTTTTTTCTCAACGTTTTTTCCAAAGGGAGACCTTCCATGTACCATGATCACTCTATTTATAGAGTCATGTTGCATGTTCATGCAAATTTGAGATCACCAAATGTTGACACTCAAAAATCAACTCAAATCTTTGGGATTATGTGGCAGCATGCAAGTTTGAATTCACCAAATTTTGACACCTCAAAATTCCACGAACTCAAACATGGATTTTTCCATTAAATGAAGTCAACATTTTGACTTTCTTCGTTTTGATTCAACAATTAATTTGAATAATTAATTTCAAATTAATTTCAAATTAAAGTAATATTAAATGATTAATTAAACTATTTAATTAATATTTAATATTAATTCAAATGTCAATTCCAATCAATTTATTTGATTAAGATATTTAAATCTTATTTAAATATCTCAGATTCTCTCTTTTTGTTTAATTCGTAAATAAAACTAAAATGCGGTTAAATATATCGTATATATGTAGCGCATATTCCCTAATTCGAATTCGGACACTTCGAACTCACTCGTCACACTATTCTATGGTTTAGTCCGATATGAACTAGCAGAGGAACCTAATGGACCTATAGATCATGGGCTCCAACGATCCAAGATTAAACGGTTAAACTCATTAACCTTGTTAACAAAAAATCGTTAACTACTAGGACACTCCACTATAGCCTAGTAGTTGCACTCCCCTCACTATAGATATATTTCTGTCCATTTGATATAACCATGATTAGTAAGTCAATCCTTCACAGGTTGTTCGTAACTAAAGTTGGGTCAATTTACCGTTTTACCCCTAAAGTTACTTCTTGTTCCTTATGTCTCACTGATCCTCTAATGAACAATTGGTTTGTGGTCCAACCAGTAAACCGAATCCCTCTCAGGTCAATGAGAGGGTGGGGCCCCTTGTTCAAGACCTGGAGTCAATGCTTAAGGGAACTACCTCTCTTCTATCCCTAAAAGTGGGTAGGAGTAAATTCCATCTTGCACCCCACGTCTCCAGCCATTCACCCAGTCTTGCCACTGAAATGGGAGGCCTATTGAGTCGGCTAACTCGAGCCACTCTCACCCATGCAAATCTAAGGATAATTCCGAATAAACAAGAGTTCATGGTGAGCTCAGGATTAAAATCGAGTTACCTAGGTCATCGAATGAAAAGAAAATCAGTCTCAATATTAAATGACATTATAAAGTGAGAGTGATTTTCTTCATGGTTCGATCTTATGCAATACTCATTGCATAGGACACCCACACTCACATGTCTCCACATGTACAATTTAGTGATCACATTGTTTATGTCATATACAAAAGTGGGTCGCATCCATAGTGTCCCCAAGATATGGTACTCAGCCTTATTATCCCCATACTATAGATCATTTTGACTATATATTGAACTTGATCCACTCTTATGTCTCTACATATAGTTCAAGTAATCATACTATAGTCAGAGTGTTCTTAGTTTATTGGATTTAGATTAATAATCGTAAAGTTCACTTTGTTCAATAACAATCTTTACAGAATAAACAACAATAATAACTTTATTGAAAATAGAATATGCTTTTGTTTACAAACTATGAGTTTTAGGACATAAAACCCAACATAACTTTGATCAACCAAGTGAAAAAATTGGAGATGGTCCCCAAGCGTTTGTATGAATCATTTCGAACTACACTTTCTTCAATTCTATTGTAGTGTTTGTGAAGCTGACTCGTTTCTGTTTGTCATAATGTAGCTTCATAAGAACTCATATTAACAAATTTCAGACCTTCTAAATCTCCTTTCTCAACCAACATCTTCATTCATTTTACGCTCATATGTCCAAGTCTATTGTGCCATAGACTTGAATTTGAAATACTCTCAACAACAGTCATGTTGATACATCATGTAGTTTTGTCTAAGGTTCTAGATTTTGTGTGATGTTTTACCACAATAGCACCCTTCAAAATCTTCTCCGAACTCTTCCCAAACTCTATTGCATAATCTGTGCTATCCAACTCACCAATAGAGATCAGGTTCTTCTTGAGACTAGGAATATATCTCCTTTAATATCCACTGATTTCCTAAAGAAGTTTTTATACAAACATTCTCATTTCCTTCAATCTCCAAAGTTTAGTTGTCGGCAAGATACGCCTTCTCAAAATTTCTAGACTTGAAATTCTGAAAGAGTTCCTTATTTGAGACAAATGAAAATATGCCCCTGAATCCAAAATCCAGGATTCCATTGGACTATTCTTTATTTGGAGACAAATGAAAATATGCACCTGAATCCAAAATCCAGGATTCAATTGGACTATCCAGATTAGAGCATTCCAAATGTCTTTTGCTAAATTTGTAAAGTTATTACTGTTCTCCGATTTGTGATTTTGTTTCCTCTTTGATCTTGTACAATTTGCTTGAAAGTGACTATTTTCTCCACAATTGTTTGGATCAGTTTCATTTACTTCGTTTGGGTCATTCTACTTACTTCTTCCCCTTTGGTCAACGCTAAGAGCACTACCAGAGTATACTTTTGCTGAGAGCTTTGGGTCATTCCATTTACTTCTTTCCCTTTTGTCAACATTGAGAGGACTACTCTACCTTTGTTTGGGTCATTCCATTTACTTCTTCCTCTTTGGTCAAGACTGAGAACACTACCAGATGAATTTCAACGACTGACCTAGGTCTTCCATTTATTTCTTCCCCTTTGGTCAACACTGAAAACACTACCAGTTGAATATCAACTACTCTACATGGTCATTCCATTTACTCCTTCGCCTTTGGTCAACACTGAGAGCACTACTAGATGAATATCAACTACTCTACCTGGTCATTCTATTTACTTCGAATATCAACTACTCCATCAGTCATTCCATTTACTTCTTCCCCAGTCATTTCATCAGTCATTCCATTTACTTCTTTCCCAGTCATTCTCATTCCATCCGTCACCATCAGTCATTCCATCAGTCACTTCTTCCCCATCACTTCTTCCCCATCAGTCACTTCTTGCCCAGTCATTCTCATTCTATTTACTTCTTCCCCAATCATTCCATCAGTCATTCCATCAGTCACTTCTTCCTCAGTCTCATTCCATTTACTTCTTACTTTTCCCCCAATCATTCCATTTACTTCTTTCCCACCTAGTCATTTCATTTACTTTGAATATCAACTACTCTACCTATTTCATTTAGGTCTTTCCCACCTAGTCATTCCATTTATTTCGAATATCAGCTACTTTCCCACCTGGTCATTCCATTTCACCTAGTCATTCCTTTACTTCAAATATCAACTACTCTACCTATTCCATTTACTTTTTCCCCAGTCATTCCATTTACTTATTTCCCACCTGGCCATTCCATTTACTTCGAATATCAACTACTCTACCTAGCATTAACTTGTTCCCCAGTCATTTCATTTCATCAGTCATTCAATATACTTCTTCCCCAATCATTTCATTCCATCAGTCATTTAATTTACTTCTTCCTCAGTCATTTCATTCCATCAGTCATACCTGTCATTTAAATTTCATTTCGTCAGTCATTCAATTTACTCCTTCCCCAGTCATTTCATTCCATCAGTCATACCTAGCATTTAAATTTCATTCCATCAGTCATTCAATTTATTTCTTCCCTAGTAATTTAATTCTATCGGTCATACCTGGCATTTACTTCTTCCCCAGTCATTTCATTCCATTTACTTCATCCCAATTTATTTCTTCCCCAGTCATTTCCATTCCATCAGTCATTCCATTTACTTCTTCCCAATTTATTTCTTCTTTCTTCCTAGTCATTTCATTCCATTAGTCAGTCCATTTACTTCTTCCCAACCTGGTGTCATTTACTTCTTCCTCATTCTTTCTCATTCTTCCTCAGTCATTTCATTCCATCAGTCATTTCATTTACTTCTTCCCCACCTGGTCATTCCATTTACTTCGAATATCAACTACTCTACCTAGTCATTCCATCCATTTACTTCTTTACTCTATCTAGTTATTCCATCCATTTACTTCTTCACCACTTGGTGGCATTTACTTCTTCCTCAGTCATTTCATTCCATCAGTCATTCCATTTACTTCGATATCAACTACTCTACCTAGTCATTCCATTCATTTCATTCCATCAGTCATTTCATTTACTTCGGATCTCAACTACTCTACCTAGACTTCTTCCCCACTTGGTGGCATTTACTTCTTCCCCAGTCATTTCATTCCATCAGTCATTCCACTTACTTCTTCCCCACCTGGTCATTCCATTTACTTCAAATATCAACTACTATACCTGGTCATTCCATCCATTTCATTCCATCAGTCATTCTATTTACTTCATCCCCACCTAGTGGCATTTACTTCTTCCCCAATCATTTCATTCCATCAGTCATTTCTTCCCCACCTGGTCATTCCATTTACTTCGAATATCAACTACTCTACCTGGTCATTCCATCCATTTCATTCCATCAATCATTCTATTTACTTCATCCCCACCTAGTGGCATTTACTTCTTCCCCAGTCATTTCATTCCATCAGTCATTTCTTCATTCCATTTACTTCGAATATCAACTACTCTACCTGATCATTTCATCCATTCCATCAATCATTCTATTTACTTCATCCCCACCTAGTGGCATTTACTTCTTCCCCAGTCATTTCATTCCATCAGTCATTTCTTCCCCACCTGGTCATTCCATTTACTTCGAATATCAACTACTCTACCTGATCATTTCATCCATTACATTTCATCTAGTGGCATTTACTTCTTTCCCAGTCATTTCATTTCATCAGCTATTCCATTTACTTCTTCCCCATCTGTTCATTCCATTTACTTCGAATATCAACTACTCTACTTGGTCATTCATACTTCTTCCCCAGTCATTCCATTTAGTTCTTCCCCACCTGGTCATTCCATTTTCTTCGAATATCAACTACTCTACCTGGTCATTCCAACTTCTTCCCCAGTCATTTCATTCATCAGTCTTTCCATTTAGTTCTTCCCCACCTAGTCATTTCATTTACTTCGAATATCAACTACTCTACCTGGTCATTCCATCAATTTCATTCCATCAGTCATTCCATTTACTTCTTCCCCTTACTTCTTCCCCTTACTTCTTCCCCACCTAGTCATTCCATTTACTTCGAATATCAACTACTCTACCTGGTCATTCCAACTCCTTACCCAGTCATTCCATTTACTTCTTCCACACCTAGTCGTTCCATTTACTTCGAATATCAACTATTCTACTTGGTCGTTCTTCCCCAGTCTCTTCCACACATAGTTAGTCATTTCATTTACTTCTTCCAGACCTAGTTTCTTCCACACCTAGTCACTGGTCATTCCAACTTCTTCCCAGTCATTTCATTCCATCCCATTCCATCAGTCATTCCATTTACTTCTTCCACACCTAGTCATTCCATTTACTTCGAATATCAACTACTCTACCTGGTCATTCTTCCCCCAGTCTCTTCCACGCCTAGTCAGTCATTCCATTTACTTCTTCCACAGCTAGTCTTTCCATTTACTTACTCTACCTGGACATTCCAACTTCTTCCCCAGTCATTTCATTCCATCAGTTCATTCTTCCACACCTAGTCTTTCCATTTACTTATTCGGTCATTCCAACTTCTTCCCCAGTCATTTCATTCCATCAGTTCATTCTTCCCCGTCATTCCATTTACTTCTTCAACACCTTTCATTCTTCCACACCTAGTCTTTCCATTTACTTACTCTACCTGGTCATTCTAACTTCTTCCCCAGTCATTTCATTCCATCAGTTCATTCTTCCCAGTCATTTCATTTCATCAGTCGTTCCATTTACTTCTTCCACATCTAGTCATTCCATTTACTTCGAATATCAACTACTCTACCTGGTCATTCTTCCCCAGTCATTTCATTTACTTCTTCCACACCTAGTCATTCCATTTACTTCTTTCCCACTTGGTCATTCATTTACTTCCATTTCATTCCATCAGTCATTCCATTTACTTCTTCCCCACTTGGTCATTCATTTACTTCCATTTCATTCCATCAGTCATTCCATTTACTTCTTCCACACCTAGTTGTCATTTCATTCCAAGTCAGTCATTCCATACTTATTCATTTACTTCGAATATCAACTACTCTACCTGGTCATTCCATACTTCTTCTCCGGTCATTTTATTCCAAGTCAGTCATTTCATACTTCTTCTCCAGTCATTTCATTCATTACTTCTTCCCCACTTGATCATTCATTTACTTTGAATATCAACTACTCTACTTGGTCATTCTATACTTCTTCTCCAGTCATCTTCCACACCTAGTCGTCATTTCATTCCAAGTCAGTCATTCCATACTTATTCATTATCAACTACTCTACCTGGTCAATCCATACTTCTTCTCCCCCCAGTCATTTCATTCCAAGTCATTTCATTTATTCTTCCCCAGTCATTTCATTTCATTCCAAGTCATTCCATTCCAAGTCATTCCATTTATTCTTCTCCAGTCATTTCATTCCAAATCATTCTATTTATTCTTCCCCAGTCATTTCATTTCATTCCAAGTCATTCCATTTACTTCTTCCCCAGTCATTTCATTTCATTCCAAGTCATTCCATTTACTTCTTCCCCAGTCATTTCATTTCATTCCAAGTCATTCCATTTACTTCTTCCCCAGTCATTTCATTCCAAGTCATTCCATTATTTATTCTCCAGTTCATTTCATTCCAAGTCATTCCAATACTTCTTCCCATTCCCCATCATTTCATTCCAAGTCATTCCATTTATTCTTACCCAGTCATTTCATTCCAAGTCATTCCATTACTTCTTCCCCTTCCCCATCATTTCATTCCAACTTCTTCCCCAGTCATTTCATCGTTTCATTCTTCTTCCCCAGTCATTTCTTCGTTCCATTCTTCTTCCCCCGTCATTTCTTCATTTCATTCCAAGTCCATTTATTTTCCCCAGTCATTTCATTCCAAGTCCTTCTTCCCCCGTCATTTCTTCATTTCATTACCCAGTCATTTCATTCCAAGTCATTCCATTACTTCTTCCCCTTCCCCATCATTTCATTCCAACTTCTTCCCCAGTCATTTCATCGTTTCATTCTTCTTCCCCAGTCATTTCTTCGTTCCATTCTTCTTCCCCCGTCATTTCTTCATTTCATTCCAAGTCCATTTATTTTCCCCAGTCATTTCATTCCAAGTCCTTCTTCCCCCGTCATTTCTTCATTTCATTCCAAGTCCATTTATTTTCCCCAGTCATTTCATTCCAAGTCCTTCTTCCCCCGTCATTTCTTCATTTCATTCCAAGTCCATTTATTTTCCCCAGTCATTTCATTCCAAGTCCTTCTTCCCCAGTCATTTCATCGTTTCATTCTTCTTCCCCAGTCATTTCTTCGTTCCATTCTTCTTCCCCCGTCATTTCTTCATTTCATTCCCCAGTCATTTCATTCCAAGTCCTTCTTCCCCCGTCATTTCTTCATTTCATTCCAAGTCCATTTATTTTCCCCAGTCATTTCATTCCAAGTCCTTCTTCCCCAGTCATTTCATCGTTTCATTCTTCTTCCCCAGTCATTTCTTCGTTCCATTCTTCTTCCCCCGTCATTTCTTCATTTCATTCCAAGTCCATTTATTTTCCCCAGTCATTCCATTTACTTCTTACCCCAGTCATTTCATTCCAAGTCATTCCATTTATTTTCCCCCAGTCATTTCATTCCAAGTCATTCCATTTATTTTCCCCAGTCATTTCACTTCCCCAGTCATTCCATTTATTTTCCCCAGTCATTTCTTCATTTCATTCCAAGTCATTCCATCGATCTCCCCCTTAACCACTTAGACATATTAACACCTTTCCTTATCTAACCAATGTGGGAACGATCTCCTCCTTAACCACTCAGACATATTAACACCCCTTCCATTTACTTCTTCCCCAACTAGTGAAATTTCATTCCAACCCCTTAACCACTTAGACATATTAACACCTTTCCTTATCTAAGTCATTCCATCGATCTCCCCCTTAACCACTTAGACATATTAACACCTTTCCTTAATGTGGGAACGATCTCCTCCTTAACCACTCAGACATATTAACACCCCTTCCATTTACTTCTTCCCCAACTAGTGAAATTTCATTCCAACCCCTTAACCACTTAGACATATTAACACCTTTCCTTATCTAACCAATGTGGGAACGATCTCCTCCTTAACCACTCAGACATATTAACACCCCTTCCATTTACTTCTTCCCCAACTAGTGAAATTTCATTCCAAGTCATCCTCCTTAACCACTCAGACATATTAACACCCCTTCCATTTACTTCTTCCCCAACTAGTGAAATTTCATTCCAAGTCATTCCATTTACTTCTTTCCTTATCTAACCGATGTGGGAAGGATCTCCTCCTTTGAAATTTCTGGGAAGGATCTCCTCCTTTGAAATTTCTGGGAAGGATCTCCTCCTTTGAAATTTCATTCCAAGTCATTCCATTTACTTCTTTCCTTATCTAACCGATGTGGGAAGGATCTCCTCCTTAACCACTCAGACATATTAACACCCCTTATATAAGGAATGATCCAGTTATATTTACACCCTTATATAAGTAATGATTCAGTTATATTTACACCCTTATATAAGTAATGATTCAGTCCCTATCTAACCGATGTGAGAAGGATGTCCTCCTTAACCACCCAGACATATTAACACCCCTTATATAAGAAATGATTCATTCCGTATTCAACCGTTGTTGGATCTCACAATAGCAGCATTCGAACCTGCGCAGACATAGCCCAACAAATTTCAAGTATATTTCCTTAACCACTCAAACATATTGACACCCTTGCATAAGGAATGATTCGTTCCCTATCTAACTGATGTGGGATCTCCTCCTTAACCACTCGGACATATTAACATTCTTCTGTCCTGACTGCAATGCATTTAAATTTAAACTTCTAGGATGACTACTTCAAGATAAAAAGAGGAACAAATGAGTGTGGGATTGAGGAAGATGTTGTTGCTGGTTTGCCCTCACCTAGAAACATCACCAGAGAGGCTTCCATATCAACCACATGTTGCTGTTTCTCACTCAAGTATTTGCTCAACCAAAGATATGTTTGATTTATGTAGGAATGACTCGTTCTCCAACCCATATGGGATTTAAAAATAAAGTTAAAAAGTCATCAAAGATTTAACAATAAAGCTAAAAAGTCATCAACAAGAGGACTCAAACCTTTGTAGGAAAAGCCCAATAGATTTCGAGTATGTCTCCTTAACCACTCAGACATATTGACACCCCTTATATAAAGAATGATTCGTTCCCTATTTAACCGATGTGAGATCTCACAATAAAGCTAAAAAGTCATCAGTAGCCACTCAAACATATTCACACCTCTTGTATAAGAATGATTCATTCTCTATCCAACTGATGTGAGATTTTACAATAAAGCTAAAAAGTCTCGTCAACCACTCGGACATATTGATACCCCTTGTATAAGAATGATTTGTTTCCTATCCAAAGCTAAAAAGTCGTCAACAACAAGATTTGAACCTATGCACACCCCTTATATAAGTATAAGGAATGATTGGTTCGAGATGTGGGATTTCACAATTGACATATCGACACCCTTATATAAGGAAACAATCATTCTCTATCCCACTAATGTGGGATCTCACAATAAAGCTAAAAAGTCGTTAATAGCAGAATTTCTTCTTAACACCTCGGACATACTTATATAAGGAATGATTCGTTCTCTGTTCAACCAATGTGGGATTTCATAATAAAGCTAAAGAGTGACATTTCCCAGGATTCAAACCCAATAGTAATTTCATGGAAGAGTCAAGAGAAGAAAGGAAAGAAAAGCAGCTTATAAATGGTGATTATCGAGAGCAACAGGACGTTCTTTACTCTTTTGGCTTAGCTCCAGTTGGTCATTATTTTGCAAGTGATAAACTAATTGTAGAGTAATTAAGCCCCGAGCACCCAACTTCTCAACAATAGATGAGTTACAATCTCCAAGGCAAAGAGACTATTTTTAAACTTTTCTAAGGAAGTTGTAGATTAAACACTATCGACAATAAGTTAATTAACATCCAAATTCTTGTTCTTATGTCTCTTTGATGAAAGACCCTTCGTATGTTGTACACAATGAAGTCAAAAGATAAGGAGAAAATCGTTGGTGCAATATGAAAGGATTAAGAAACCCAAGGATGGTTCAACGGGCAATTTAAGGCACTTGAGACCACGTGTGTTGTACAAGATAAAAAAAACAAGGTAGTTGTAACATCTGAGTAATTTAAGGCACTCGAGAAAGAGTGAGAGAACCAAATGAAGAATTAAGAGACCCAAGGATGGTTCAACTTGCCCAAAGAAAATATTTTCAATTCTTTAATAAGGTTTCCTAAGGATTCAATTGGAAAATAAATAATAAGCATAAAGAATTAAAAAAAAAATCATTTTTCTAATTTTTAAAGAAATTTCTTGGATTTTTAATATTTTATGGGAAAGAATTGAAGTTTTAATTTTTTTTAGAGGGAATTTTAAAAAAGAGTTTTATAATAAAATGTTCAAAAATAAAATTAAAAATAAAATTAGTTTAAGATAATTATGAAAATGGTGCATTATATTTATGGCATATTTGATTTTAGAATTGACAAGTGGCACAAAATTGTTCATATCATAAGATCTAACCATTGGATTGAACTGAAATTTAAGTATATTCAAGAAGACTCGAGGTTCCTTAGATCCAACTGCTAATATTTAAAATAAAGATAGGTTACACCGTCATCTAAGTAGATATTTTCGACAGACAGTTCAGAAACTTCGCGTTAAAATTTAGTACAACTCTAGAATGATCAAAGGTAATGCAAGTTTCATCTATAAATAAAAAGTTGTGGGCAATGTTGGGACAAGAATGGAGTGATAAGAGTTCCTAGAACTCAAGATTCAAACTCTTAATTTTTGTATTTTTCTTCTAGAATTTCTTCTAAATTTGAGGGTTATGAAACACTATTTTCTCTCAAACCAATTCCCACCCTTTGTAAATGAGTTTTCTATCTAGTTTCATGAAGGATTTTTGAGTTAAAAGTGGTCTAGCCATGTATGCCATGAGAGTCTACAAATAGATGGATTAATTTATATCTTCATCCTTATCGACAATTTTTTCTTCCTCGTGTATGATGTTGTTGAATGAGGCGAGAAGTACTCGAGAGCTCAGTAGCCACAGAAGGGTGTTAACCCAAGGCGTATGTCTTGTCCATTTATTTTTGTCGTCTGTCATATCATATACATCTTTTGTATATCGGTCATGTTCCTTCTTTTAAGAACAAATTGAACACATTTACATATATATGTTTTTACATTAACTTTCGTTATATTTTTTAATCTTTTAAAATCGCGCAAAATTTTATGGTACTTTTCTATTGTATTGGCAAAATTTTACATTAATTTTTTAAAGAATACATTCATGTTGCATTGCATAGTTCATTAATCATGTCATATTAAGCCTTTACTTTATTAGCCTATTAGAGAAAGTAGAGTAGATTGAACTAGTAGCATACCGATTAGAATTACCCTTAGTCCCTTTAGGAATTCATGATGTATTCCATATTGCACAAGTATATAACAAAGAATAAATACGTGATTGACTATGAGTCGCTCCAATTGAATGAAAGATTAATCTAGGTGGAGAAATGTCACATCTATACTTGAACCGTGATAAAAATACAAAGACCAAAAGAAAATATAAGATAAATTAAAATAAAATAAAAGATAAATGAGGTAAAATTTAAATCAAAATAGAGACAAATACCACCACAATTAAATACAAAAAGAATCTCATTACATAAGGTGGTGTTCAAATTTATTTTAAATATGAAAATGGGTTTGAGATACAATTATAAATTGAAATACAAATGACTCAAAATATAATGATAGACCATTCTCCAGAATTGCTCACTCTGTGACCGCACAACTCTCGAACACCCCTCAACCTCAACTAACAACCTGTGAACACCTAAAAAAAGAATGGAGAAATGGTGAGTATAAAAATACTCCGGAAGTAAGTACTTATTGGGTCTCATCACATTATTAATCTAATAGATAGGTTATAGAATAAGAGAAAATGTAAGCATCATCGAAGTTTCTTTCTCATTTTTGCAATTATCTCTAGTGAGGAGGAATGGTCTAAATTTCTCCCATGAATCAAGAGTCACTATGAAGATGAGCTAATTGGAATAAGAACCACTCAAAACCATCCACTAATGAGGAATAATTTAAGAGGAGAAAAACTAAATTTTCACTCATCATACTGAAACAAACCTTTATTTAGTTATTTTCCTTGAAATTGAAACCTTTATTTAGTTATTTTCTTTGAAATTGAAGCCCTAAGACTCTTAAATCCTCTCAATCAAACTTGGAGAAGTTAAGCAAAAAAAACTCTCACGATGAATCAAACCTGGAGAAGTTAAGCAAAAAAACTCTCACGGTGTATCAACTAATTTTGAAAAAAAAATCTAGGAGTTGAGTTTTATATTCCTTTTTTTTAGCTAGCCTCTCTTCACAACCATATTAACCTCCTACGAGTCACATTCATATCATCACATCAACCTCTTAAGTCATAGTCAGGTTGGATCTTCCAACCCTACTCCAAGTTACCATCATATCTCTTTCTTTCTAGTTGCCTCCATGTCGCGTCCTCCAAGTGGCCACATCAACCTCTTTTAAGTCAGAACCATGTCTTTTCTTCGATCCTCCTCCAAGTAACTAACATATAACCCCTCCAAGCCTCTTAGTCATTATCATGTTGCCTCTCCAAGTCACCTCTATGTCGCTCCATCGACCAAGTACCTCCATGATGCTTCCTCCCAAGAGCTAGATTATGATGAAAGATGGCCAGAAAGAGCGAGAGAAACAATAAGCCCTAGACTCTCATAGTATTCTATTCCTATATGAAATGAACAATATATAATATTGAGACAATTAAGAGCTTGCTAGCTTATCCTTAATTGTGAACTGCCACCATAAGATTAACATTGGTATTAAATAATGAGATGACAAATGAGCCCGAAGGGCCTAGATTATAATGAATAATGGTAAAACTTGTGCTCGAATCATAGCAGCATATTTGTTTTTCATTATTAAAACGAACAATATATTGTGGAGATAATTAGGGACTTGCTGGCTTATTTTTAATCGTGGACCCTCAAGACGAGATCAAAGTTTATATTAAATGATGGACTAAATATCAAAGTAGATATAGTATTTTAGTGGTGAGGATCCAATTTGTGGTCGTGCAGACCTAGGCTTGGATCCCAACATTTGGAAGTGAATTGAGCGTAATGAAGTAATTTTTTTGCAATGGTTTCTTAAAAATTACACATGTTAGTGAGTTACGAGATAATACGACCATGTTACTATGTATGAAATGATAAAAGGGTTTACTAGTTTAAGCTTAACTTTAAACTGTCAAGATGGGCTCTCACAGTATGAACAATTTGATGTGGAGACAATTAAAAGTTTGCTGGTTTATCCTTAAATCATGAACGGTCAAGATAAGATCAACGTTGTATTGAATGACTAGTTGATAGATGAGCCCTTTGGGGCTAGTTTACGATAAATGATGGGCAAAAACATAAAGTGGTTGTAGTCTAGTGGTGAGAATTTCATGTTGTGGCCATAGAGACCTAGGCTTGAGCCTTGGGTGATTCACATAAATGTTAATCTAGGATCTGATACAAAACATTTATCTCGGATTTCAAATAAAATAGGATCTTACAATAAAGCTAAAAAGTCATCAACAAGTCATCAACAACAGGATTCTACAACAGGATTCTTACAATAAAGCTAAACTTGGGCAGACATAGCTCAAAAGATTTCAAGTCTATCTCCTTAACCACTCAGACATATTGACACCTGAATCCGTTTCATTCGGATATTGAAGATTTCAAGTCTATCTCCTTAACCACTCAGACATATTGACACCTGAATCCGTTTCATTCGGATATTGATCGGTCTTGGTTTGACATGGTTTACGCGTTACTGGTTCCCGGAAGAGTTAATACCTCCATTAGCTAAAGTGGACTTGTATTTTGTTTACACAATCAACGGAGGTGTTCCCTACATATCTTGCAATGTCTTCAATAGCATGCTCTTACTTCGTCTTTCCCTTAATAAGTCATCAAATTTGGTGCTTTTTGATCCCCAGTTGCTATGGAGAACAAAGGACGAAATACAATCGATTCCTCTTTTTTTTAGTCTAACCAATTCTGATTCTTCCAATCTTTCATTATTTAGTTGATTTTTCTCAAAAACAAAACTTTGTGACTTGAATATATAAAATGTTATTTTGTAAAAAAAAAAAAATGAATAAGAAGTCATTAACAAGAGGACTCAAACCTACATTATTAAGAATGTCTCCTTAACCACTCAGACATATTGACACCTTTATATAAAGAATGTCTCTGTTCCCTATTCAAGGGATGTGGGATCGAACCTACACAGGCATAGCCCAACAAATTTGAATTATGTCTCCTTAACCACTCAGACTTATTGACACTATTATATAAAGAATAATTCGTTCCCTATTCAACCGATTTGGGATTTAAGGACTCAAACCTATACTGACACCCTTATATAAAGAATGTCTGACATATTGAGATTCGATCAATAAAGAATGATTCATTTCTTGTTCAAGCCATGTGAGATTTCAAATAAAGCTAAAAAATCGTCATTCGAACTTGCACAGGCATAGCCCAACCGATTTCAAGTCTGTCTCCTTAACCACTCAGACATATTGACACCCCTATATAAGAAATGATTCATTCTCTATTCAACCGAAGTGGGATCTTCCAATAAAGCTAAAAAGTCATCAACAACAGGATTCAAACTTGAGCAGGCATAGCTCAAAATATTTCAAGTCTATCTGCTTAACCAATCAGACATTCGAACATGCGCAGGCATAAAAACCCAACAGATCTCGAACATATTGACACCACTTATATAAGAAATGATTCACACCACTTATATAAGAAATGATTCATTCCCTATTCAACCGAGGCATAGCTCAAAATATTTCAAGTCTATCTACGTAACCAATCAGACATTCGAACATGTGCAGGCATAAAAACCCAACAAATCTCGAACATATTGACACCACTTATATAAGAAATGATTCATTCCCTATTCAAACGATGTGAGATCTCACAATAGCTCCGTAACCACTCGGACATATTAACACCCCTTATATAAAGAATGATTCATTTCTTGAATAATCCACCCCTTATATAAAGAATGATTCATTTCTTGAATAATCCATGTGGGACTTCATATAAAGTTAAAAAATCAACAATAATAGGATTCGAACCTGCGCAGGCATAGCCCAACAAATTTCAAGTCATATAAAGAATGATTCATTCTCTATTCAACCAATGTGCGATTTTACAATAAAGCTTATATAAAGAACAGATTTCGAGTCTGTCTCCTTAACCACTCGGATATATTGACACCATTTATACAAGAAATGATTCATTCCCTATTCAACCAATGTGGGATATATAAAGAATGATAAAAAAAAATTGTCAATAGGATTCAAACCTGCACAAGCATAACCCAACATATTTCGAGTCTGTCTCATTAACCACTCAAACATATTCACACCACTTATACAAGAAATGATTCATTCACTATTCAATAGACGTGGGATCTCACAATAGCAACATTCGAACCTGCGCAGGCATAGCCCAGATTTAAAGTTTATCTCCGTAACAACTCGAACATATTAACACACCTTATATAAGAAATGAGCCAGATTTGAAGTCTATCTCCGTAACCATTCGAACATGTTAACACACCTTATATAAGAAATGAGGCATAGCCCAATAGATTTCAAGTTTTGTCTCTTTAACCACTCGGACATATTGACACTCCTTATATAAAGAATGATTAGTTCTCTATTCAACCGATGTGGGATCTCCTCCTTAACCACTCGGACATATTGACACCCCTTATATAAAGAATGATTCATTCTCCATTCAACTGATGTGGGATCTTCTCCTTAACCACTCGGACATATTAACGCCCCTTATATAAGGAATGACTCGTTAATACCCCCCCCCCCCCCCCTTTATGTAAAGAATATGATTTTCAAACCCACGCAACCACCCGGACATATGAACACCACTTATAGAAAAAATGATTTCAAATAAAGCTAAAAAATCCTCAACAACAGGATTCAAACCTGCAGGCATAGCCCAACAGATTTCAAGTCTGTGTTCTTAACCACTCGGACATATTGACACCCCTCATATAAGGAATGATTCATTCTCTATTCAACCGATGTGGGATCTTACAATAAAGTTAAAAGTCATCAACAACAGGATTCTAACCTAGGCAAGCATAGCTCAAAAGATTTCAAGTCTATCTCCTTAACCACTCAAACATATTGACACCTTTATATAAGGAATGATTCGTTCCCTATCCAACCGATGTGGGATCTCCTCCTTAACCCATCGAACATATTAACACCCCTTATATAAGGAATGAATCGTTCTCCAACATATGTGGGATTTAAAAATAAAGCTAAAAAGTCATCAAAGAATTACAATAAAACTAAAAAGTCATCAACAAGAGGACTCAAACCTGTGTAGGCAAAGCCCAATAGATTTCGAGTATGTCTCCTTAACCAGACATATTAACACCTTTTATATAAAGAATAGATTTGGAGTATGTCTCCTTAACCAGACATATTAACACCTTTTATATAAAGAATGATTCGTTCCCTATTCAACCGATGTGAGATCTCACAATAAAGCTAAACAGTCGTTCGTTCCCTATTCAACCGATGTGAGATCTCACAATAAAGCTAAACAGTCGTTAATAGCCACTCAGACATATTCACAACCCTTGTATAAGAATAATTTATTCCCTCGAACATATTGATATCCTTTGTATAAGAATGATACATTTCCTGTCCAAAGCTAAAAAGTCGTCAACAACAAGATTTGAACTTGTACACACCCCTTATATAAGTATAAGGAATGATTGGTTCGAGATGTGGGATTTAACAATCGACATATTTACACCCTTATATAAGGAAAGATTCATTCTCTATCCCACTAATGTGGGATCTCACAATAAAGCTAAAAAGTCGTTAATAGCAGAATTCCTCCTTAACCACTCAGACATACTTATATAAGGAATGATTCATTCCCTGTCCAACCGCTATGGAATTTTACAATAAAATTAAAGAGTGAGATTTCACATGATTCAAACCCAATATTAATTTCATGGAAGAGTCTAGAGAAGAAAGAAAAGAAAAGACAGCTTATAAATGGTGATTATCGAGAGCAGCAGCTGGACATTCTTTACTCTTTTGGCTTAACTCCAGTTGGTCATTCTTTTGCAAGTGTAAACTAATTGTAGAGTAATTGAGCCAGGGAGAACTCAGCTTCTCAACAATAGATTAGGTATCTCTAAGGCAAAGAGACTATTTTGAAAGACTTTTCTAAAGAAGTGGTAGATTAAACACTATTGACAATAAGTAAATTAACATCCAAATTCTTGTTCTTATGTCTCTTTGATGAAAGACCCTTCGTATGTCGTACACGATGAAGTCGTAAGAAAAGGGGAAAATCGTTGGTGCAAGATGAAAGATCTTTCATTCTCGTGTTGGTGTAGCCTTACTTTGTGTTATTTTCTTTAAGTTAAGACTACCTTTGTGGCTACTAGGCACGGGGGAACATGACAGGATAGTTAAATGATGGTGGAGATTCAAATAAGTTATATGAAGTGTGAATAGAATGAATGGATGAAAACAAGGTAGTTGTAACATCTGAGTAATTTAAGGCACTCGATAAAGAGCGAGAGATCCAAATGAAGAATTAAGAGACCCAAAGATGGTTCAACGGACCCAACAAAGATATTTTCAATGCTTTAATAAGGTTTCCTAAGGATCCAAAGACATTAGAAAGTAAATAATAAGCCTAAAGAATTAAAAACTATTTTTAATATTTTATGGAGAAAGAACTGAATGTCAATTTTTTTTAGAAGGAATTTTAAAATGATAGAAGGAAAAAATTACTAAAAATGAGTTTTAAAATAAAATGTTCAAAAAAAATTAAAAATAAAATTACAAAAGAAAATGCCCCTGCATTATATTTGTCGTATATTTGATTTTAGAATTGACAGGCTGCACAAAATTGCTCATATCATCAGATTTAACTATTTGATTGAACTGAAATTTGAGTATATTCAAGAAGACTCGAGGTTCGTTAGATCTAACTGCTAATGTTTAAAATAAAGATAGGTAGCACCGTCAACTGAGTAGATATTTGCGACAGACAATTCAGAAACTTCGAGTTAAAATTTAGTACGACTCTAGAATGATCCAAGACGATGCAAGTTTCATCTATAAATAAAAAGTCGTGGACAAGGCTTAGAGACAAGAATGAGTGATGAGAGTTCCTAGAACACAAGATTCAAACTCTTAATTTTTGAATTTCTCTTCTCGAATTTCTTCTAAATTCGAGAGTTATGATACACTATTTTCTCTCAAACCAATTCCTACACCTTTTAAATGAGTTTTCGAACTAGTTGAATGGAGGATTTTTGAGTTAAAAGTGGTCTGACCATGTATGCCATGAGAATCTACAAATAGATTGATTACTGGGTATATTTATATCCTCATCCTTTCGACAATTTTTTCTTCCAGGTGTATGATGTTGTTGGATGAGGCGAGAAGTACTCGAGAGCAAAGTAGCAGGCATATGCCTTGTCCATTTATTTTTGTAGTCTATCATATCATATACATCTTTTGTACATCGGTCATGTTCCTTCTTTTAGGAACAAATTGAACACATATACACGTAGATGTTTTTACATTAATTTTCGTTATGTTATTGAATTTTATAAAATCGCGCAAAATTTTATGGTAGTTTTCTATTATATTCTCACATTCATGTTGCATTGCATTGTTCATTATTCATGTCATGTTAAGCCTATACTTTATTAGCCTATTAGCGAAACTAAAGTAGATTGAACTGGTAGCATACCGATTATAATTATCCTACGTCCCTTCACGAGTTCATGATGTGTTCCATGTTGCACAAGTATATAACAAACAATACATATGTGATTGACTACGAGCCAATCATTTAAACTTTAAACTTGTGTTATTTGATCACCGGCTATGTCAAAAGCACTTGAATGAGTATCTCCAACCTTTTTCTTTTAGAAGATTTATGGCAAATTATGAACGAAAGCAAATAAGCTAGGATTACGCACCATTGAACTTTTATGTGTTATAATATTTTTCTTGAAAAACTCGCTAGTTCTATTACATTTCTTGTTGGAAATGCTCTACGTTCAACCAAATTTGCTCGATCTTCATTCAAAATTTCTCTATATTTCCTAAATAGGATATACAATAAAAGAAATGTAAACACAATCAAAGTTTCTTTCCCATTTTTACAAGACATCGATTTATTATGATCTCTAAAAGTCTAGTAATTCGTTAAGCCCTCGCTTCGACTACTTCATCTAGGCTTCATCTTAAAAAAATTAAAGTAATATAGATGAGTATAAAAATACTCAGTAAGTTACTTTGTTGTAGTTCGTAGTTCATTCTTAAATCTTTTTCTTTTTGATTTGTTCATTTGTTCGTTCATTCGGTGTCTTGTTCATATTCAAGAGTTTGTTCCTAAGTTATAAACTTTCCTAGGCTATCTCCCTGGTTTACTTGGTTCACCTAAGCTTAACTATTAGTTCCAATTCATCATTCTTATTATACCTAGTTATGTATTGTTCTCAAATTCTCTAATAGGATTTAGTTGGCGTCTCCTTAGTTAGTATTGTAATGTATCATAATGGAGGTTGCAACCTTAATCTAGTCAACTTTCATCTACTTATGTACTCCCTTATTCTCACTAAACAATATCACGATTAAAGGGTGATTTGAGATTCTTTAACCATACCCATAAAGTGCTCATAAAGTTCACATAGGGTTCTTGCATTTTGCACCGCTTAATCCTACCTCATAAGGATACTATTACAGACCTCTATCGATCCAAATAGGTTCACTTTAGGAATTAACTAATAAACCCCTACAAGCCCCAAACAAAGAAATCATAGTCAGCTCTAAAATGTCTTTTGGAATTTTGGCATTTACGTTGAGTTCTCAATTTGAAGTTAGTTGGCGAATCCCTAATCGTCCCCATATTAAAACATAATCATCACATGCACGAACTTATTGTAAAAGGGGACATGGTATAGTAATCTAAATATGGATATCTAGTCATACTTTCAATTTCGTTCAATTATAGATTTATTTTATCATATTCTTAACAACTAAGAATTATAACGGTTTAATATGTTTTTCATCACTCAATTCAGCTCATTTCAATTCTAAACTTTCATAACATGCTTTTTATATCATATTTCCATACGTACTCGTAATACTCGACTCCCGACGAGGTATTAAATACATGATTTTTCCTATTAAAAAAGACTCCCCTAAATTTTATTGAGAGTCTTTTAAGGGTTGAATTTTAAGATTGAGCAGAAGAGAAAAACACAGACTTAAAGAAAAATAGAAAAAAAAAAAAAAATTAAAAATGATCAAATCAACTCTGGAGGGTAATTAGGTCATTCAATCTCCTTTCCCATTAACCACCGAAAATTAAGGTCAGTTAAAAGTAAAAAGAAAAAAAGAAAAGAAACAAAAAAAAATGAGATGATTAAACTATTTTTTTAAAATTTTATGTGATTCAAGTAACTGATGATATTGGTGATTTTTTTATATGTACGGCCAAACCTAACTTAATTTGTAAGAATAAGAATCTAAGATAATATGCCATAAAAAGGTACTTTTTGAGTAAAAAAAAGTAAAAAAATAGAGAATACAATAATTATATCTTCTAAAAAAACATCCGTAATAATATATATATATTCCAAAACAATGTCTCTCATGCTCCCATAAGTCTAACACATGAAGTATTGTAAAATATAGAGAATTGAACTTGAAATTGATGTCATAAGTTTACATATGTTGACTTGGATACAAATGACAAAATCGAACTTTTATTAAGGAAAAATTGGTGACACCAACCTAAGTTAACGAAGTAAATAATCTTACTATCGACATGGTTATATTTGATGCTGACACGTGCTTTGTGATTCTGCACGTATCATAGATTTGATATGTGTGAATTGTTTATGAATTAATATGACTATAATATGTTAGGTATGTATTATGATATGTGAATGATATGATAACTTTTACGTTATGATGTGTTCAATGATATGTGTGAGATAGGATACGAGAAGGATGCGACAAACGTAATGTAATGATATGACTAAGATATGATTGATATAACGGTATGGTTCGATTATATATAGAAAAGGATATGATTATGATAGATTGATAGAATGATATGGTTATGATACGTTCCTGTAATGGTATGAATAGGATACGTCCCTGTAACGGTATGACTGGATACGTTCATGAAACGATATGATTAGGCTACGTTCTTGCAATGATAAGACTAGAATATGTTCATGACACGATATGATTTAGGATATATTGGGAAACGATATGACTAAGGATATGCATATGGAAACGATATGACTACGAGGATATGGTCATGATAGATTGATAAAACGATACGATAAGGTTATGTATAGGAAATGTTATGGTTATGATGAATTGATAAAACGATACGATAAGGCTATGTATAGAAAAACGTTATGATCATGATAGACTGATAAAACGATACGATAAGTTTATGTATAGAAAATGTTATGGTTATGATAAATTGATAAAATGATACAATAAGGTTATATATAGAAAAACATTATTGTTATGATAGACTGATAAAATGATACGATATGATTATGTATCACAAAGGATATGATTATGGTGGACTGATGAAATGATATGGTTAGGATAAGTTTAGGAAACAATATGACTAAGGTATGTTCATGAAACGATATGACTGTGGTATGTATATGAACATTGAGGCTATGATAAGTTAGGGAATGATATGACCACGAAGTGTTTATGAAATGATATGATATGAGAATGACGAATATATATATAAATATGTAGTAAAATGGTATGAGAATGATATGATATAGGTTATGATACAAAATATGTAATTATTGATATTTTTATGATATGACATAATGTGAACCGATATATTAGGAATATGTTATGTGATTGTTATGGTAGACGATATGATATGATACGTGCATGTTGAGAATTGTTATGTTTAGAAATATTAAAACGTTATGATATGATGTATGTGTGACAAATGATATGATATGATTGACATGCAAAACGATGAACTAGCATGAAATACAACCCCGACGTATGCATGAAAGATATAATAAATGATATGTTAAACGACATAAGAAATAATAGTGAAAAACGATATAATATGTACAAAATGCTAGCGGGGTTGTATTAAATGATAGTAAATATAGAAAAATTTTGGGACTCATGCATTGGGGGATACCCTTATCCTTCACGATAGTACGGACACGTACATTACAAGACAGGAAAACGATTATTATGTTTATCATAAAGCTACAACGGTCAGACAGGAAAACAATCATTATGTTTAACATAATGTTGTCATGACGACAGTTAATTCTAACAGGTGTCCGACATCAAGAGCTCCCAAAGTATGCTCGCCCAACAAAAAAGAGACCCAGGAGGTGTGTAAACCGACTAATGAGTCCATACTCACACGTGTGGATCGTGTGTAGGAAAAGTGATTACGCATCCAAGTTGCTCATTAGGAATACTCCTGTAGGAAAGCAAATTGTTATGATATGTCACATTCATGAAATTGCATGTATTTGCATTTAATTCCAATAGTGGGGTCACTTACGGAGTATTTCTTTAAATACTCAAGTCACGTGTTACTTCTATTTTAGGTTAAAGCAAGGTATTCCTGTACGACTGACGACGACATCGCAACTCGAGACCATGACGCATGCATATGATAGTCACATTTATTTTTCTTAGACTTAGGTTAGAGTAGGATGTTTTTAATATAATCATTCATTTGTTTTATATAGTCTTTTGTGGTGTCGTTTTAAAGATGTTTTCGAACACATCAATTCATGACTATGTTTTAAGATGAAAGTTATGTTTTATGAAAGTTTAAATGAAGTAATTCTACCTTCAATGTTCATGATAAGTATACCGTAGCCAACTTAGATTAAGTAGAAAATTTTGGGTGGTCGGAGAAAGGATAGGAAAAGAAATTAATTAAAAAAAAAAAAAAAAAAGTAAAGAGAGATGATATTCTAGAGACAGAAGGGGAATTAACTCCGATTTCGGCTATAGGAAGTTCGATTCGGGTCGAGCCTTTATCACAAAACCTAGAGGAGAAGCGTTTTGGATCCATAGATCTTGACGAAAGCTGGGACTCCTATCATTGGTAAAATAAAATATTAATTCGTAAAATATTTATTAATATATTTTTAAACCTTTAATAAAAATGGTTAATTTAAATATATATATATATATATATATATTCTAAATAGTTAAAAAAAAAAAAAAAAAAAAAAAAAAGGGGATGGAGAATAAAAAATAAGAAAAGTAAAAATTATGAAATTAAATATAAATAAAATGTACTAAAAAATTAACAAAATTCCCGTTTACAATTTGTAGCCCAGCTCCTCACACTTTCATCTTCTACGTATATGATTCTGACTTGAATCTCTCCGGACTCAACTCCAGTGAGGCGCAGCCAAACATCTTGCACCACCTCCCCATCCACGCATCGTATCGAGTATTCCTCCTGAAAGCAGTCGTCCATTCCCGGAACCACCTTCCTCAGCGTCGTCTCGCCCCCCGATATTCCTAGAATCTTACTCAGCCGACTTGCCGACTGCATTGGCTGAAGGTTGAAATGTTGCTCGCCCAGAAATAGTTAAGAGATTTTGAACAACATTCACGGATGAAATCCGGAAGAAATAGTTGAGATTTTGAACAACATTCACTACCGCTCTAAGGATGAAACTCTGAAGAAATAGTTGAGATTTTGAAGAACATTCACCTGTTTCCCCAATTTGACGACGACATACGGATCGCTAGTTTTGAAATCTCGAATCACCAGATCTCTCCCTTGGATTATGATCACTTTCAGGCGCCCCGAAGTCTCCACAGCCATTACTTCAGGAATTTGAATCGAGCTTGAAAAATGAATGGATTCAAAGCTTGTTTGAAGATGAAGATGGAAGAACAGAGACGATTTGCTTGTAGTCCCAAAGCTGAAGAGTTTCAAGATTTATCAACACAGAGATCAAAACCACACCGGTAAATCAACTTGAATCTAGTTTTTCTTTGAAGCTGCAAATTGGAAGCAAAAAAATGACGGAACTCCCATCGTTAGTAACGAAGAAACAAATTAATTAGGATGAAGTAAATTTTGGTTCATAGCCAAAGATCATAAAATGAGAAAAATAAAAGTTTAGCGTTGAACTACTGAGCCCAAAAGTGGTTTTCAACCGACCATTTGTTTTCCTTCAACCTTACATTTCCGTTCATCATCCAAAACTGACTTTAGTTTAAAAACTTCTTTTAAGTTTTTTTTTTTTTTTTTTTTTTTTTTTTTTTTTTTTTTATATTTTTCTTAATTAAATTACCAATTTAATGTCCACATAGAAAGCATAGTTTAGCAAAAATGACATATTTTTCTTTTATAAGGTTTAAAATTGAATTTCTCATTTTATATTTTATACCGTTACAATTATATCAAGAATAACGCTTTTTACCGTTCGGCCAAACTATCCTACTCAATTAAAACACGTCAAAATTAAAATAGTAGGTCATAATTTTAATTAGATTAAAAATTAAAATATCATTTATAATCCTATACTTAACCACTTATTTTAGTTTATATATTTCAAACGTCCAAAATTAGTTTTTGTATTTTTAATGCCTATACCCTACATTAAAACTAAAACAAACAAATATTCCTAACAATTTTGTCTTAAATCCTTATAATTAATTATTTAATTTTTAATATTAATTTTTATAATTTTATTTGCAATAAATTATTCTATATATAAAAATTCAAAGTAGTTAATGTAATTTTAAACACCATGAAGTTGACATTACATGAGAATCATGTTCAAGTAACAATATATATGATACGTCCCATTTTGTAAATTATTACAAATGATTTTATTTAAATCATTATGTGAAAACATATGAGACCGAACCACAAATTATAATTATTTAATATTTTTTTTTATAAAGTTGTTCATCGAGAAGATAATATTTCATATGATTATCATATACAATTCGATTTTATCCCTGATTAAATTATAAACTTCTCCGTGTGAGAGTTTTTTCCTTTGATTTGTCGGGGTGAAAATGACTTTTTAGCCAACTCAATTAATAAAAGGTTGGTTTTTTTACCTTAATTAGTTTTAATTAATCCGTTCATTAATATTTTGATGGTAGCAAACTACTCTTTTTTACTAAAGTTTTAATGTTTTAAAGGGTTCATCTTAATACTTTTTTAATCACTCAAATTAAGTTTATAACGAATAAGTTAGGACAGAAGCAACATTCAATAAAAAATATTGGAGAAGATGACATTACTGAGTTGGAAGGATATATATATATCGGAATAGTTAAAAAAAAAAATAAAAAAAAAAAAAAAAAAAAAAAAAAAAAAACATATAATACGGAAAGTTACGGTAAAAAAAAAAAAAATTATTATTATAATAAAAGAAATATTTTCGTATATATGTATTATTATTATTACAAAAAAAAGAAACTTAAATTTATGTGAGGTGTTGTCATTGCTTTTATTATTATTATTATTATTATTATTATTATTATTTATTATTAAAAAAGAATTTAAACTTGTGACCGTTGGTTATTATTATTAATGAAAAATAAAATTCATTTTTACTATTATTATTGTCATCATTATAAATTAAAATAAAAAGGAGAAAATAAACTTTTTCAAATTTAGCCCTACATTACTTTTAATCTCCACCATCCATTTCTTTTCCATTACAATTCAATGGTTCAAACTGAATTTTGAATTTTGATTTTTGCCACTTTCTTTACTGTTTGTAACACGATAAATTAATAACCGATTATTTCTTTTGAAGTCAAACTTTACAAAATTTTATTGGAGATCTCATATGTCAAATTTGAAGATGAAGTAGAAGAGAAAAATGTCTAAGAAAACTTAGGAGAATTCAAGAAAAATAGTAAAAATGGTAGAAAATTAAAAATTTTGGTCAAAGTCAAACTCAATGGATAAATGATCATTTTAAACCATATTCCTAATTAGGAGTATGGAATTAGATCTAATCACAATTCTAGCAAGTAAGGAAAGGAAAGAAATGAGGAAAAGAGAAAAAGAGAAAAGAAAAATGAAGGTTTAGAGTTCTTGAGAGAGAGTAGAGAGAAAGTCAAAATTAAAAAGCTAAGAGGCATTGGAAAAATCATTATGTACTTCTGATTTGTTCAAATCCATCAAGAATCGAGGAAGAAGCGAAGATAAGCGTTTTGTGTTCTTGATTTCGGTTTCCCTTAATATTTGAGTCTTTCTTGTAATTAAGTTATGAATTTTTAGTATGTTGATATTGGAGGGATTTCACACAATTTTTGTGAAGAAAGACGGAGTTAATTCAAATCGAAAAGTGGTGTTCCGGTGAACATCAAGAAAATGGTAAGTTTTGAATTCTAGACCAAATTTGGACTCAATTAGGGTTGACTACCAAGATAACGGGTTACCAATCAAAGAATTTATATTTAGGGTTGGCTCCCTAGAAGAAAGAACTACACAATCGAACAGCTCAAAACATGGAGGTAGCTCCGAGAGCTCTATCATAGGCATGGAAGGACGTGTCAAAGAGATAGAAATTACAAAAGAGACCATGTTGAAACTTGTCGGCGACTTGACTAAAGACTTTAGGACAACAATAAATGCCATCAAGGCTTAAATGAACACCCGAATGAACCTGACCATACAGGTCATAGAACATTCAAACCTCAGGTTAACCCCCAATCATGCTCAATAAACTGAAGATCGAGGAACCCAAAACTTTCAAAGGGAACTGGGTGCAAAGGAACTAAAAAAATTTCATCTTCGATTTAGAACAATACTTCTAATTCGCATGGACCTATTCAAAAGAGTTTAAGGTCACCATGGCCACAATGCATCTCATAGACGATGCAAAATTATGGTGGCATTCGAAGGTAAATGACATTTAAAATGGGTCATGCACCATAAGCTCATGGGAAGACCTCAAGAAGGAATTGAGGACTTAACTTTTTCCCGAGAATATATAATTCATAGAAAGACAAAAAATGCGACAACTAAAACACATCGGAGGAATAAGAGATTATGTTAAGCAGTTCTCAACTTTGATGCTAGACATTAGAGATATATCTGAGAAGGACAAAGTAATTTGCTTTGTTGAACGATTGCAACCCTAGACCAAAACAAAGTTATAGGAACAATGATATGAATTCAACTACTAATCCTTTGCATGTACCTGAAGGACCAATTACAAGAAGCAAGGCTAAGAAGATACAAGAGACCTATACATTGCATCGTCAAAGGCTAGCTAGTGTACAAGTTGAAAGAAAGACTTTTGAGCCCAAAACTTTTTATAGCATTAGATATCAAATCAAGAAAATAATGGAGTGGCTGACATTGACATTGGAAAGTGATTAGAAGACTTTGTCTTTGGTAATTGAACTACCAATTAAGACCATTCATGTTTGCCTTATTTTCTTCAATTTGTATTTACAAGCTTTTATTGGTAGTTGTAATTTGTAGTTAGTAGATGAACTTCATTATGTTTAGGTTATCTTTTTGGCCTATTTAAAGGCATGTAATATTCATGCTTACCATCATTATTGAATACAAACAAAATCTTTGTGTTTTCTTGATATTTTTTGGTGTTATTTTTCAAACCTTGCTTTAGGTTTGATGTTTAAACCGATTCATTGAATTAATTTTGATCAAGCTAATTCTGGAGTTAGTCATCTTGGAATCTAAGAGTGACCATCATAGATTCCAAGTTCGAATCTAAGAGTCATTCATCTTCTAATCAGCTCTTGGTTTGAATCAATTCATTAAGTTAACTTTCTTTGTGAATGTTTGCAAGGATTCTAGAAGGACCTCTAGCTTTGCAAAATCCAGCATTGTTGGCACTTATCAAACAAAGGGTTCAAGATCTTGCCGCCACACTCGCTACTACAGAATGATTCCTAGACTTTGGGGGCAAAGGTTCAAAGAAAGAGTACACCAACCCAAACTCTAGAGGCAAACCTTATAAAACACCGGGTTAGCGGAAGAAAGCCTTAATAGGCCAAATGGAGAGAACAGTAAACCAAATGGAGGAATAGATAAACCTCCTCAGACTACAATGATCGGGCGTCTCGAGGGCATTAACCCCAAAGGAACTATCTCAGTGATGCCTTTACATTCCTTATTATGCAAAGACCTCATAAGTTATCCTATTGTCCTCATCGAGCGCTCCTTACTGCACTCTAAGTTTTCATACAAGCGGGCAACACCCAAGAGTCGAATTAGTAGCAGAAAAAGAGGAAGATCAAGATACCTTTAGAATCGAATTAGTAGCAGAAAAAGAGGAAGATCAAGATACCTTTAGAATGTGTGCGTTGAAATTTCTATTGGCCATGCAAAAGAAGCTTGACCCGAAGGAAGTAAGTAATAAGGGGCTGATGTTCGTGGACGCAACAATAAACTCACAACCTAGCTAAAGCACCTTAATAGATTCAAGCGCAACCCATAATATAATCTCTGATTAAGAAACCCACCGATTGTGACTTATCATAGAGAAGGACCCTATAAAAAAAAAAAAAAAATTATTAACTTAGAGACCCTACTTACTGTTGGAGTCTCAAAGAGAATCTTCCCCTGAACTAGGGGCTTGGTCAAGAGAAATGGACCTAGTTGTAGTTTGCATGGATGACTTTGATGTGGTACTTGTGATGGATTTCCTCTTCGAGCACAAAGTCATTCCAATGCCAATGGCGAAATGCATAGTGATTACTAATTGCAACCCCACCGTAATCCTCGGAAGCATCACATAACCAGGCGACCTATGATTTCTACCCTACAACTGAAAACAAGGGTTCGCTTTGAGAGGAGCCCACATCCATGGTCATACCTTTGGTGGAGGATGTAACCACCACCGAACCCATCCGTGAAGTTATAGATGTCCTTCACAATTAGGCAAACATAATGTCATATAGCTTAGCAAAAACGTTACCATCTCGTCGGGGAATTGATCACGAAATTGAGGTTTGACCCAGCTTCTCCCTGGGTCAAACCTCCAACGAAACATGCATATCGTATGGCTCCACCAAAGCTAGTCGACTTGAGAAAGCAATTAGACGAATTGTCGGCAATAGGGTTCATCTGTTGGGTTTATGTCTAAAAATCAAAGTTAGTAAACAAAAACATATTCTATTTTCAATAAAGTTATTATTGAGGTTTATTCAGCAAAGATTGTTATTAAATAAAGTGAATTTTACGATCATTAATCTAAATCCAATAAACTAATAATACTCTGCTATACTATGATTACTTGAACTATATATAGAGACATAAGAGTGGATCAAGTTCAAGTATATAGTCAAAATGATCTATAGTACAGGGATAAGGTTGAGTACCTCATCCTGGGGACAGACACTATGGATGCAACCCAATTTTGTATATGATATAAACAATGTGATCACTAAATTGTATATGTGGAGACATGTGAGTGCGGACGTTCTATGCAATGAGTATTGCATAAGATCGGACCATGAAGAAAATCACTCTCACTTTATAATACCGTTTACTGTTGAGACTGATTTTTTCACTCGATGACCTAGGTAACTCGATCTTAATTCTAAGCTAACTATGAACTCCTGTTTATTCAGAATTATCCTTAGATTTACATGGGTGAAGTGGCTCGAGTTCGCCGACTCAATAAGCCTCCCATTTCAAGGGTAAGATTGGGTGAATAGCTGGGGACATAGGGTGCAAGATAGAATTCACTCCTACCCGCTTTTAGGGATCGTAGAGAGGTTATTCCCTTAAGTACTGACTCCAAGTCTTGAACAAGGGGCCCCACCCTCTCATTGGCCTGAGAGGGATTCGGTTTGGTGGTTAGACCACAAACCAATTGTTCATTAGAGGATGAGTGGGACTTAAGGAACAAGAAGTAACTTTAGAGGTAAAACGGTAAATTGACCCAGCTCTAGTTACGAACAACTTGTGAAGGATTGACTTACTAATCATGGTTATATCAAATGGACAAAAGTATATCTATAGTGAAGGGAGTGCAACTACTAGGCTATAGTGGAGTGTCTTAGTAGTTAACGAATTTTGGTTAACAAGGTTAATGAGTTTAGCCAGTTAATCTCGAATCATTGGAGCTATGATCTATAGGTCCATTAGGTCCCTCAGCTAGCTCATATCGGACTAAACCTTAGAACAGTGTGACGAGTGAGTTCGAAGTGTTCGAATTCAAATTAGGGAATATGCACTACATATATACGATATATTTAATCGCATTTTGTTTTAATTACGAATTAAACAAAAAGAGAGAATTAAAGATATTTAAATAAGATTTAAATATTTAATTATGAATAGGGATTAATCAACGTGCCCGAATTGATTGGGATTGACAGTGGAAGGGCCGTCGCTCAACAAGGCGGAAGGCCATAAAAAGTTACTCCGTGAATTAATGTGTAACGAATGTATGGGTATATTAATTAACTTGTATTGTTCTTGTATAATTAATTATTTTAATATTACTCAAGTTTTACCAATATTTTCAATTTGAAGGGCCATAGAAATAATTATTTAAAGTGTTCGTTTAGTCTCTGTTGATTTTCTTCTATTTGTTGAATTGCTTAAAATGCATTTTCGGAGAGAAAGTCGGATTTGAAAAAACTTTATGTTTGAGTAAAATGGAAGAATTGAGTTTAAATAAGTCAAATATTTAATGGGGATTTAACCAAACTTGCATGTTTGCCACATAATTCCTGGAATTTTAAGTGTCAAAATTTGGTAATCTCAAATTTGAATGAACTCTATAAATAGAGTGATTAATACATGTAACTTCTAGGAAAAACCTTGAGAAAAACTCTGAAAACTCTCTCTCTCTACATATACTAAATTTCTATCAAGTTTAGTCACTCATCGGATTCCACAATCTCGTTCTAAGGACGGAGAATAGTAGGGAAGACACTAGTAGTGGTTCGAAATCGGTTCGTGAGGAAAAAGGAATTTGAATACAAAAGAAGGGTAGTATGCAAACTCATTGAGTTTTAATGCTTTTGAACATGCTAGCTAATTTACTATAATTGATGTACTTAGAGTGCCTAAGATCCAAATTGCTTCCGGACGTGTTATAGTAACACCATCATTGTCTGCCCCGCAAAGACTCCCTATGGGGCCCCCATGTTATTTTAGAAGAAGAACGTAGACATTACATATCTACATCAACTACAGAGCTTTGAATAAGGTGATAGTACGTAACAAATATCCCCTACTGATAATATCCGACATGGTTGACCAATTTCACCGCTAAAATATTTCATGAAGCTGAACTTACGATCAGGGTACTACCAAGTATGCATTGCTGAAGGAGATGAACCCAAGACAACGTGCGTAACAAGATATGAGGTTTTTGAGTTTTTAGTAATGTCTTTTGGCCTGGAGAAGGCCCAAGCTACATTCTGCTCGTCGTTGTATACCTTGATGACATAGTCGTATTGTAAAGCCCCTGAATATTTAACCTAACTAGTAACTTCATCCCATGCATGCTTTAATCACATATGCGAAAATTCATAATAAATATCTTTAAAACAAAGCCATGGCTTACATGTTCTATTCAAAACCCCGAAATTAAACATAACATAGTGTTAAATAGAAAACAAACAACATTAAAAACACCTATCAACTACTAATTGAAATTCAATGAGATTTATCGCCCTATCATGCCCTATTCTGACTTTCATGGTCTTTCCAGTGTTCATCGTCATCCGTGCATAAGAGCTTTACCTTTACCTGAAAAATATAAGAATAACATGTGGCTTGAGTATTTTATGAAATACTCAGTAAGTCACCTCACTGTTGGGGTCAATAACGCAATCACACACAATACATGAATGAGACCTATCTTTTAAAACCACAACATGACCTTAGGCTCTTTCCAATTTCGGGCAGGGTTGCATGTGTTACATTTCCACACACAACATTCTTACACGCACATGGACCCACAAAGTAGGCTCATATACGTATCTCTGGGCCTGACTTGGTCAGGCACAACACATTACATGTCACTGGACGCCTCAGAAAATGAAAAGCCCGCATGATATGATGGCGAACGTAAATACGAAGGTCGTGTCCGTACTAGTATAACATAACGAAGAAGTATCCCGATGCACATGACATACATACATGCATAAGGTCCCATGATTTTCATTCATGACATAACATTTATTTCATTTTCTTTCTCATTTCTTTCGTAACATATTTCATATATGCATCATGTACACATGAAAAACATCACGTAATCCACATCTAAAATATAACATTTCACACCTGACATTCAATTAATTCTTAATATAGTGTAATGAATGTTACACGCATCCATCCATGGCATATATCATATGACTATACAAAAAACAAATAAGCATCACATAATATAAGCATTACACATTTAACATGGTACATGTAGAAGCCACAAGACATACACTATCATTCATCAATTAGCTAACTTCAACGGTAATGTCACTTACTTGGCTGGCCTTGGCCAAAGTTATTATTATTTGGTAGTTGCTTTTAAACTATGCTTCCAACCCATAGTTCTCACCTATAACAATTCACATGACATATATAGAGAAGAATATTAATATGAGTAACTAAATATGACGATTATTTCTAACCTAAGTCTTAAAGCTAATTAAAATTGGGCAAATAGAAGTCTTACTACCTCAAACATCTAAATAAAATAATAAAATAAAATAAGCTTTGGGGGTCAAAAACCTAGTAAACGGTATATAATTCGAATACTGAGTCGTTTAAGCCGAGGAGCCGAGCCGCTAAATCGAGCCATAAAAGCAAGCTGGAGCAAGCCGACGGAGCCGCTGCATCGAGCCGAGACCGCGTTGAGTTGAGCCGAGTTATTCGCAGCTAGAAGCGGTCACGTGCCAGACGCGTGGGAGCCGAGGGAAACGCGCGGGTTGTCGGGTCACAGCTCGGGTCGCTGGGTCGCGTGTACGGGCCCAGTATGTCAGGTCGAAACGGTTGCGGACTGGCTTTCATGTGGGCTGGGGTCTTGGCAGTAAAGAGCTTGGATCGTTGGGCCGTGAAGGTTGGGTTGGAAATTGTGTGGGGCCGTGGATAGAACCCGAGTCCGAATATCCGACCTGACGATTCGTCTTCTTCATCCGAAAATGCAGAACGAAACCCTTTATTTTTTTCCTTTCTTTTTCTTTTAAGGGGTTATGGGAGGTTCCAATTGCAAAAATAAACGCAATTTACGGCGAAATTGGATTTTTTTTTTTTTTTTTTTTTTTTTAATCGAGCCATTACATGTAAACAACGCCATGCTAGAAGAACACAAGATGCATATGAAGCTAGTATTTGACAAGCTACGACGAAATCATCTATATGTCAAGGAGAAATGTACCATTCGCACAAACATGCATTGCCTTCTTCGGACATGTCATCAAGTGTGGACAAATCAACATGGATAGCGATTAGATAAAAGCTATCCAGAACTGGAGAGTCCCCACTTCAGTGATCGATGTACGATCCTTTCGGGGATTAGCAAACTACTACAAGCGATTAGTCGAAGGGTTTCCACGAGGAGACGCCCCATTAACAAAACTACTAAAAAAAATACCATTCCGGGTTGTAATTAGATTAGTGCCAGAAACATTTTGAAGATCCCAATGTGCATTCAACCTTGGGAGTGTTCTTATCCAGAGAGGTCACTCATTGCCTGTGAAAGTTGGAAGCTCAATAATGCATAAAGAGATATTTGTTTCCAAAAAAAGAAATGCTCGCTGTGGTCCGTTGTTTTAGAGTCTAGAGACAATATTTACTGGGATCACACTTTGTGGTGAAGATGGACAATAATGTCATTTTCCACTTCATTAACCAACCAAAGTTGACGTCAAAGCAAGTTTGGTGGCAAGAATCATTAGTTGAGTTCATCTTCAAGTTCAAGCATAAAGTAGGAAAGAGTAACTAAGTTGTCGATGCACTGAGTCGAAAGGGTATACATGCAGTCATGTGCTAGCCCACATTCATTCCAATAAGATTGACGGATTAATGCGTGACATCATAAACGAACACCTGCATAAAAACCCTTCGCCAAAGTTGTTGTTGATCTAGCCAAAGCTAGAAAGACTAGACAGTTTTGAGTCGGAGACCTTCTACTAACGAAAAAAAATATATTGTATGTTCCAAGAACAGGAGAACTGAGGAACAAGTTTATCTAGGAATCTCACAATACTTTATGGGCTGGACACCCTAGGTGACAACAAACTTACGTCTTGGTCAAGAAAGTTTACTTTTGGTCAAACATGCAAGATGACATCATGCAGTATACTAAGGCGTCACTCATTTGCCGACAAGATGAAGTCAAGAAGACCAAGATCTTGGGACTCCTTGAACCCCTGCTAGTGCCGATAAGATCTTGAAAAATTATGTCACTAGACTTCAAACACAACTCTCGAAAGTAGGCAAACATGAAGCCATCTTGGTTATCATAGACTGATTCTCAAAATACGTCACATTCGTTTCCACCCCCAAATTATGCTCGGTTGAGTTGATAGCTTAATTGTTCTTTAAACATAAAGTGAAGTTGTGAGGAATACCATCGAGCATCGTTAGTGATAGAGACAACAAATTCATTGGAACATTTTGGATCAAGTTACTCATGTTCATGGAGATGATCTTAAATATCTCCTCAAGCTACCACCCCTAGACTGACAGATAGACATAGTGGTTCAACTGCTTGCTTGAAGAGTATTTTAGTTACTTTGTTGAAACTCGTCAAATGAGTCATCTACTTAGAAGAGACCCTTTGAAATTGTGAGTGATCGACAATCAACCCTGCCCCATATTATTGATCAACCATATGCAGGGAAAAGTCCTCAAGCCCCAAAACTTCACAATGGAATGGGAGGAGACAAACAGATATATAGGCAAAGTTTACTTGTAGAAAGCTTCTAAACACATGAAGAAGTGGGCAGACAGGAAACTTGCCCTCTCCAATTTCGTGTGAGTTTCGAAAAGCATTAAAGGGATGAAATGCATAATATATTTATATTGCCTTCTTAAGCTAGTTTTTTAGCATTGCATAATACATAAAAGAACATATTTCAAAAAAATTTCATACTCATCCAAAAATACCTTTTCAAAGTCTTTGAAATACGTATTCTAACCACCTAAGGTTAAAAGCTCCAAGTATTATTTGCATAAAGTTTCTGGGAAAATTTCTATGATAGATCTTTTCTGAAGTAGCTTAAGTAGCAAACAACTTTTAGACTCTCATTGCATCATTGACCTCTAGTAGAAGACCTCAAGCTTTACTCTAAGCTCTAGATGTATTACTCTTGCTATATACAATCGTGGGTAGCTAGCTTAGCTTACACAGCGGTAATCGATATCTAGAGATGAGGTGATACCTCAAAAGGCTTCGTACAAATGGGGGATATGACAAGTGCTAGTCTGATCAACATCCATAGAAGGTTAGCTGGTGAACCATCCCGTAGGCCATGTAGTCACCAAAGGTTGGGGACGCGACTCCCCAATACGTGCCAATTCCACTAGCTACCCACATAATCAACGTCTGCCCATAGGACAAATTCTTTTATGTAGGGTAACCACTGACTACCTACAAGATCAACCTCCAACCACAGGACGAATCCACCATATAAGAAAATTTAACAAACCACCGAGTCATACATCCCTAACAAGCCTCACGCCTATCTCAACAGTATCGTACTAGAGTGAGAATGAAGTGGAAGCTTCTCAGACATTGTGTTGGCTGTTATTCTTCTTTGACATTTCTGGATATCATGGAAGTCTACTAGGCTTTAGAGGCGTTTAGACGATTTAAATTCCTTCTCGTTTCCGAGACGTTCGGGATTAACTCCTCAAGTTAAATCTGGGTGCACACAGGTCTAAACCTCTAATCCTCTAATTGCTCACGATCCTAGGGTGCAAGGTCTATTGGAAACGTACTAAGATCAACATGTAAGCTGCACTAACTGTAGCGCCCTAATTTTAACTAAATTCTCTCATGCATATTTTGCTTGGGAGATATTCCTATCGATCACCAAATCACGTAATCCATAATTTATACTTCACCTTAGTCATATTTGAGAGTTGAGGAAGTCTTTTAGATTCCTAGGGCAGTTAGGTGGCTTAGTACGAACTTCTAGCTCCAGGTTGCTCTGTCCTAACTCATCGAATCTTTCTCCTCTGACTATTGTCATGATCCTGACCTAGGTCATTGTCTAGCCAACCTAACTCTCAAACGCACGAAAAAGGTCTTACATACGCTTCCATGCGTGCATATCACGCACGTGAGGAAATCCTATTTGGCAAATCCCTACTGGATAACACTGTTAAAAGGCAGTTCTTTCCTTTTTCTCTTTTCTTTCTGCTAGATAAAACAGAAAACCAACCAAAGGAGTGAGGAGAAGGGGAAAATGACCATTCTTGTACTAGAGATTGAAACAACCATGAATGCATTATATATTGTAACATGTATACTCAAACTATACATGTGCCACTTTTTAACATATCAATCACAAAGGTCATATAAAGGCAGCAAAAAAAAGGTATCATACGAATATATGCAAGAGACCTAATCATCTATCTCCTACTGCAAAAGCTAATTAGTTCATACTTCCGTCCCCTAAACGTCAGAAACTGTGACTGCTATGTTACATTCTACATGTAGCTGCTGTGATCTGTCACATTTGTTCTTAACTGAAACCGTCAGCAGCTCATTTGGAATCCGATTCGAAATTATTGGACAACTATACTAGGTGACCCGACCAACTTTATCCCTGTTTCATCTCAAGCCTCGTTTTCCTGCTCGATGCTTCCATTTGCTCTGTAATCGATAAAAAACGGTGATATAAGCTTTTGAAGATTCATTTGGTTATTGTAAGGCTGGTTAGTTATGACTTACCAGAGGCTCGTCATCAGAAAGTTCGTCTTCCTCGCCTTTCTGCTCCCCTCCAGGACTACTTTGTTCGACTACAGTCCCTTGATTCTTTCCAGAATCGGAGTCGTTGTCGTCATCAATGTTCTCTCTTGAACTTGATTCGTCGACTTCCCTGCCTTCTTTATGAGCCTTACTTCCTCTTGCATTGTCAGCATGTTTCTCAAGACTCTCAGGATCCTCATCAAGTTCATCAGCATCCGGCTTCTCTTCTGCATCATCAACATCAGGCATCTCTTCATCAGATTCCGCAATATGACGATCTCCTTCACCTCCTTTTGAGTCAGACTTGATTTCCCTATCGGAGTCCTCCCGGTCCGTGAACTCCTTGGCGAGAGTCTGTGCACGCTCTCCTTCAGAATCACCTGGAACAATGAACTCTCAGAACCAAAAAATCAATCCTTCTTATACAAAGCATGAACAACTTTCTTTCAGGTAAGAAATTCACGCCAGAATTTCAAGCTCATGGAAATGAAAACATGTTTTACCTGAGTCCATTTCGTCATATACATTAGAGCTTTTGAAAATTCCAGGATTTGAAATGTCTGAACTCCCTTTTTTCACGCCAGAATCTGGAATTTTCGACTTTGATGTACCATTTTGACCATGCTTTAAATTTTTCTTTGGTGTCCTTTTTCCTTTTGTTCTGGAACACAGTACAACTTCATTAAAGTGCTATGAAACAAATAGAAAAGATGCAATATTGCTAGAGTGAGTTACTTACATTTTGAATGGTTTCTTGATTGAACGCGAACCACCTGAATCTTTACTCTTCCAGCCAAGAGTACTGCAAAGGAATTTTTAAAAAAAAAACATGGACAAAATGACATTATATAGTGCAAAAGTGGGGGGAGGGTGAATGCCAGATTCACTTTGTGATGACCAACAGATTAGCATCTCAAACAAAACACATGGTCATTTACAAAAAGACTTCGTTCTCTTCGTTTGAAGCGTTTGATGCAAAATGGGCAAAGTGGGAAATGATGAGGGAATCTAATTTTCGAGATTCCTCGGTTAAAAAGTAGCTGGTTTCGCTACGATTCCGTGACTTTATGACCTTGTGGATTAGCCAACGGAGGAGGGAGCTCTTTTCAGCTTCAGAGTTTGAATTCCAGAAGACCCTTATTTGACTAGGAAGTTCTGAGCAGGCTATGCTAGTTGATAAGGTGAACTCGTGTGAACCTCAGTGAGGTCTAGGACTCTGGACTTCAGAAAAATTTTGATTTGATGCAATTTTCAACCATCAGAATTCAAAACCTGCTTTCGATGTTACCAATTCTCATGAAAATCTAATATCCCAGACAGTCAAATTTTCTCGTATATCTCCAAAGAATCAATACTCGAGATAAGGATTCGAAAGCAAAATTCTTAATCATCCCTAGTCATTGTCAGTGTGTGCTCCTAGAAGTGCTGGAGATATTTGGACCCTTTATTCCTTCCATCTAGTCCTGTAATCCCTTTAATCCCATAAAAACCTTGGTCCTGACTCTCGAAGCAGAGGACCAATAAGAAGCTGAAGAACGTTCTCTTAACTAAATTTGGAAAAGAAAAAAGAACCCACTGCACATTGAAAAGAGAGTTCTCCATACGAACAATTTTCAGAAAGAGGGTTCTCCATAAGCATAAAACAATCACTTCAATTCAACCAAGAATTCAAAAAATGAAGAGGGGATGGACCCCAAGTATAACCACCAGCCTCAAGAATGGGAAAATGGTCAGAAAATTTTCGAACCTGCCTTGAAGCTCTTGAATTGTTAAAATGATCATCCTACTCATTATTAACCAAAATTCTGTCGATTAACGATCGACTGCCATCATCTCCCAACCGAGACCAAGTAAACTTGCCATTAGATAAAGGGATGGCCATTAAAGCACCTTATGCCTCAAGTGTATTTACTATAACGCGAACAACACATTGCAGGAACCAACTTGAAGTAGACCAGACTTTTACTAATTGAATTGAACCACAGGCAATTGGGCACACATCAAAGAACGCTCTAGCCAAACCAGATGCGAAGATGAGAGAGAGATTACCGTATTGGAAGCTAAGTCTTCCACTAAAAAACACATTCTTCTCAAACCAAATATTAAAAAGATTTCAGAACTTGCAACTTCTCACCTCCATGACTACCTCAAAAATATTGCCAACACAAAGAAAAGAAAACGAACACCAAAAATCAGTCGAGAAGAGACAAAAATACCATAAAGAAGGGTTGCCAGCACATAATAATTAATGAAGACAAAGAAACAAAAAGCTCCGAGTCCGAATAGATGATGGCAGAAGGCTAGAAATGATTTTTTTTTTTGGGGGGGTGATTGGAGACCGCCATCGGCATTAGCATCGGAGCCAAGGGAAGGGGAGGAGGTGGGGCTTGGATTCCTTTCGCAATCCTCCTCGTTAATACAATGTTCTTGTGGGGGGAAAAGGATATTGCAGTGTTTGCAATAATAACTGACGCGAAATCCATTCTTGGAAGCCCAATTAAACACAGCATTTTACATATGCATCTGAATGTGGTCTCATAAAAATAAAATGAAATAGACTTCTAAGAGATGGAACTTACACTTCGAGGGAAGGAAGACTCCTGGACAGCTTTAGTTTCTGTAAATTACAAAATGGAAAACTCATAAGAACCTGTCAAACAATTTGAGGCAATATGAAGGAGATGGGCTACAGTTCACATACCTTTGAAGTCTTGTGATCACTGTCAATGACCTCCCATCGCTCCTTCTCGAGTTTGAGAACTTCAACATCTCCATCATCATATAGTATCTTGTATATTAAAATCGTTGAAAAAATATAAGGAACTTTGCCAGGAGTTAAACAACAAATAATTGGCTTTGTCAACCACCAAGAATCAAAAGAAATCAGGGAAATGAGAGGGTAAGATGGCGCAGCCTACCACGTGTTTCCTATTTATTGGATCATAAGATTTCACTGTGCCTTTATAGAATCTGAAAATTTTTAAAATGATACACATATGAGAGATGGTGATAATAATATAATTAGTATCAATCATCAAAGGAATACAAAAACATCAAAATTAAAGACTTGAAAACTAATTTGTTTTTTCATTTCCTCCTAATAATAATTCGTTAACTTAAGTGATAATTGGTCAATCCCAACATCGTGCTAGAGAGATTTCAAAAAAGTATGTACATAATATTCAACAAAGTAATAATGGTGAGCGAGTGTGTGTCCGTGAACGCAAAACTTTACCCAACACTACCACAGCACATTTCATTTAATTGTTTGGGCAAGTTACTCGTCACGTTAAAGGCAGACGTTTCAAACAAAAGTGAGCCCACCGGAGATTTTTCAAGAGGCACCAAAGAGTCAGATACTTGGTAAGGTACATGAACATTGAAGTTTCATACATTCAAGAATGAAGTGCAACTGTAAACTAGGCGTGATAGAAATTTTTTCGAACATTGCTTCTTAAAGAAAACAAGAGCGAAGAAACTATCTACATGACAAATAAGGTAGATACTCACTGTTTATCCATGGGCCACCAAACTTTAATTCTGCATCCACTTAAGTCTTCAATATCATTTTCACCATACTTGAACTGACACTACATTTAAGAACTGTATCAGTTAGGGCACCATATAATTTTAGCAAGACAATAAATTTGGAAAGGATTTAATAACGTAACACAATCATAAGAATGGATATTAATACTAGATTAGGTTGAAGGTTCACTTTTGTATCAACAGATGAACTTTGGATTAGTTCTGCATACTACATACTTGAGCACATTAAGTAGACGCCATAGTTAGATTAACGCACATATCACTATGAGCATACCTTTGCTAATCCGGCAATACTTCTTCGTTTCCTCTTCTTCACAGCCCCACCACTTGAGGATTTGGATTTCAAGTTACTCGTGTTGTTCTTATCAACCTTCTTCAGAACACTAGAATGCTGCAAGTTAAATAGAAGGAATGATGTGCGTAAGCAACTCCCGATACTCGGAATGTCTACATATAAAAAGGGGGGAAGGGATGAAGAAGACATAGTTAAGATGCCACCTTAACATCAAGGTCACTTGAATCTTCAAGGTCATTTTCCTCATCATAATGACTCGTGCCTGAGCCTTTAGCTTTAGTTTTGGAAGAACCTGTAGGCTTTTTCAAACATGAGACCAATAAATCCGACTCGCCACTTCCACCAATCTCCTTCTCCTTGGATACATCATCATCTGAATCATGGTTATTCCCCATGTCGATTTCACTTGACTCTAGTGGAGAAACTTCTCCTTGAAGTAAGGTATTTCCTGAACCAGGTGCACGTCCCTTCGAAGTACTTTTGGGTCTAGAACGACTTTGATTAGATGATGACCGCTTGTGTTTGGGAATTGGAGCAGAAGTTGCATCACTAGGTTTCCTTTTTTTGCTCTTTGCAGGTGAATCCACATTCATTCCCTTACCAAGAAAATCTTCATGACCGTTGCTCGGTTTAAGTTCGCTGGTAGTAAAATTTATTTCCCTCACCATTGTCAAGATATCAACGTCGTTTTCAGCATTTTTCTTTTCAATCGGTTTCTTCTTGACCTTTTTGTCCTTTTTATCTTTTTTTTCCCTTGATCCGTGTGACTTTATACCTTTCAGCATTTTTCCTAGAGGCACATCATTTCCATCTTTTTCATCTTTATTCTGAACCTCATCTGCAGCAGCTTCTTTAGAAATCTGATTTGATAAAAATAATGTTAGGATTTAGGAAGTTCAAATATAAAATATGATGCAGTCATACATACAACCACTCATGGTAATAGAACATACAACCTCATTTGATTCTAACTTGAGTGACTCAAAGTGAGCCAAAACATTCTCCTCAACCAACCACGTTTGTGCTTCACCTTCAGTTTGACCAGCCTGTCAAAGACATACAATCATATCAGTAGAAGACAAGCACCAAACCATGATGCATGAACCAAATATAATGCTTCCACTTCTATTTAGAAGAGAGGAGGTTACACTTTAGGATCCAACTTGGATTCCTAGTGTAACGGCCCAAGCCCACCGCTAGCGGATACTGTCCTCTTTGGATTTTCTCTACTGAGCTTCCCCTCAAGTTTTTTAAAACGTGTCTACTAGAGAGAGGTTTCCACACCCTTAAAAGGAATGTTTCGTCCCGCTCGCTGGCACTCGTTCCTCTACCAGCATTATAACCATGACTGATTCTAAAATTTACTGATTCCCAGCTCTCAATAGCATTACAATACTAAAGGAAAATGTTGGAAGAAACATCTTATAACGTTTTTATCCACAATCTGCAATTGATAATCTTCACAAGTTAACAATTTAGTTCATTTTCATTTAATTCAAACTATCAATTATATAAATTTTCCGAAACAAATACTTGCACTTGTTATATGAATAAATAACTAAACATTTTGCATCTACTAGCATGTGTAACTTTACTAAATAATTAAAAAAAGAAAAGAACCAGCTTGACATGTATAGGAGGTGCCTGTATAAAAGAACGGCTCAGAGCAAGCGAAACAAAACAGAAGTCAAATATGAGAGATCTATGCAAACTTGTTGAGTAAAGTACCTATTAAACCAAATTAGTTTTAACTTACCACAGAATCATCTCCTTCTTTCTTCTCCTTCAATTTGTACAATATGGGAGGAAGAGAAATTGGTACAGTCAGGTCTTGTGAATCGTCCTCTTTCAGGGCCAATCTCTTAACAATTGACAATCCAAGATCACAAATTGCATATGAAATCTGAGAATCCAATGATTAAAATTATCAAATGTAGTTGTTGCAGTCCTCTTGGGTTAAGAATCTTAAAAGAAAATAAAATAGAATGGGAGAATAGAAGCCAACAAGATATTACTGTCTTCTAACCTTCGACTTCGCTGCATCAACTACGTCTTCACTATTTTTAATACAATGAAAGATGGAAAATATGGTAGATATATTTTCCTTCTCCTTGGCGATATTAGCCTCTGACTTGACATCTTCATCTTTATGCACTAGTAGAGAAAGAATCAGGTGCAATCGCCTGAAGTCCAAAAAAAGATGATCATCGAAAATGTTAATGAGTATAGAATCTTCCCAAATAAGGCTCTTTTCTCGAGAGTTATTAAAATCAAATATCGTTTTGGTCTCAAGATGGTGCAACCTTTCCCTTTTTGAAATATATATTTCTCGTTAAGCTATTGGCTTTTCTAATATAACTATATCTCCAGAATAAATATAAGCGATATTGTGGGATATTCTTGCCTATATACTAATTCATATGCTTTGACATCCTTGCATTCATCAACATCTGGACACGAATGATGAGCAAGGGCATGAACCAAGTATGGTATTATGTATTCGGGATAAGCTGCCATTGGATTGGCTTCGGATTGCATTGACAGTTGCCGTGCCTTCGCTTGGTGATGCATTTGAATAATATCAGCCAGATTTTGTTTCTCCTGTTAATTCAAATTGTACATGAAATTATCATAAGAAATAATTGAAATGCCAATCAGTTCCAATCAAGTCTAGTGTAATTACCTCATCGAACTCAGATGGATTGGAACCATTTATGTTAAATAAGAATGCACATGCGTATTTTGCATCCAACATTCTGTCCTTGATGTATTGATGAACTTTGCTCAAGAATACTTTCCCAGCTTGAGGAAACGTGATCTACAAGACACCAAAACATGCAAAAGCCCCAATTAATCTTGCATTCACAAATAAACTACTTCTTCAAAATGATAATGCCAAGAATAAGTTTCATACTGCCTTATATGAGAGGTTAAGAAGATAAAATATGAGCACAAACTTTTATGTGGACTTGCCTCTGGTATTTTTAAGGTTAAGTGAAAAGTAGTAATCGGTATCTTATCATCCCATTGCTTCGATAGTCGAAGAATTGCCTTTGCAGCTGCAAGTCTTAAATGGGCTTTGTCAACTGAACTGTAAAACGGAAAGACTTTAGCAACTTTCACGCCTCGTACAACAAATGCTTGTTACACAAAACACTCGTAAACTGCAATATTAATAAAAAGTATTCCGATATTGATATGGTTACCTTGATTTTATATCTTGGGATATTTCTCCATGGGCAAGCATGTTACCAAGGATCTCTAGAAGATTATTGATTCCATGACGGAGGTGAGCATCCTTAACAGGTAAGTAGCTCTTGACCAATGTCTTCATGGCGAATATCTGTTTCTCGGAACCAAATATCAAAAGTTTATGTTATCTTGTGAATCTTCAATGGACATCATTAATTATTTTCTGTTGAAACAAATGTGTGTGTGAGAGAGGAGGGGAGAAAGAAACAACCGAACGTGCCCAACCTTTAACAAGCACGGCTCACTTCTGTTCTCCCAAGACGTTTTTGCATCATCTTCCACATCCTGAAATAGAAGCATTAGCAATCATGAACCTAACTATCATCAAGTCATACACAAGGAATAACACAGAGAACCCGTGATGGAAACTCACAGAATCACATTTAAGAATCTGGTTTTTAATAAACTCTTCAATTTCGTTCTCTCTGGTTTCAAAAACAGGCATTGCTGTCTGAGCTATACATCCCAGGGACTGAAGTACAGCAGGCAAATGAGTCTTCTCCTCAAGCATATCCACAAGCCTCTAAAAAAATTTAAGAAGTTTTGAATCATGTAAGGACCATAATGACGTCACGAGAACATTCGTTTTGAAAATGATTACAAGTTTGTTCATGAAAACGTTGAAACAAACCTTGTACAGAACAGAAAGTGATTTTAGCCCGTCGTCTTTTGTTATAGCAGCCAACGCATGTACAGCATACTTGGCCTGTCTTCTAGTGCCTTCTAAGCACAGCCGCTCTAATATAAGGTCTATGGAGCTGGAAATAAATGACAGGAAGATCGGTAATACAAATATTCAATAACCAAGTTCTAAATTTCTAATATGGCAAATTCTTCAGCTATACCTTGATGAGACGGCCAATTGTTCACGGATTGTACCACCAGCTTTTGCTAAAACATGCAGAATTCCTTCTTTTATTATCTCGTTGTCATCTTTAAGAAAATTGATTAGCACCTCCTCAGACCCACTGAATAACATAGGACTGAAGCGTGCAAGAATCTGTGAAAAGAATATCCGGGAGAAAGTTACTCTATTTTTTTAGGCAGGTAGATGAGATTAAGCACATAAACTTTGACATATTGGAAGTACAAAATGTTGCAACTTGTTCAAGCAGATAGCTAAGCATTATCAATTGACATCACATTATGTTTTAGCTATACAGCCATTCTTATATACATTCATTACTAATAAACAAAGTCACCCAAAAGCAAATATAACACAGATCATTGTGCTGATGCCTTAAACACAAATCACAACGTGCAAAATCGTCAGAAAGGTAGGCTATAGTACAAGAGAGTAGACAATAGCATCACTGAGATTACTTCATATAAAGATGAAAGATTAAGAGATGACGGGTTTTTACCACTAACATAGTCATAGATGATTTAATGTCCTGCATGCTGCCAGAAGATTTTTGAATCTCCACTTCCTGAAGGATTTCTTTTACATGTTCCTTGTTGAATAGTAAATAGGAACACTTCAAAGATAATGAGTTCAGAAAATCATACAAGCGGTGTTTCTCGCCCAGTATTTTCAGCAACTCATCCTGAAAGCATCAAAAACAAAAACGTCACATTACAAATCTTTCTTCGAAATCTAAAGCAAATGCAGCTTCCTCATAATATCTACAGAGGTAGATGAAATTTTTAGTATCAAAATAAACAACTACACCCCAACCACAAATGCAATCTTCTCAGACGGATTAGTATATCAGTATAACATTGGCAATAAGAAGGATGGAAATTAGTTAAGAATTGTGTTTATGCCTTATACAAGGACTCTTCTAATCATGATTGTTTTGAGTTGTACCACTTGGAAAGGTTTTCCGCAGGCTTTTTCCATGCATTTGTTCAACTTTTTTTCTCATTGAAAATCAATATGTAATTTAAAACTTCATAGAGGCTACAGAAACACGCACTTTGAAGTTATTTAGGGAAAAAAGGATTATAGTGTAGTTATTGTGGTATCTTCTGGTACGACTGCCGACTATCTACTCAGACATGGAGGGCAATTTCTGCACTCTTTAGCAATTGAAGCTCAACAGACATAAAACTTAATTCACTCCCGAATCTCCTTTGAGAAAACCAGAATGTTTTGGCTTTAAACTTGGTAAAGGGAGAAACTGATCTTCAAGAACTAAATAATAAATAAAAGATGGAGACTTAATATACATTCAATTCACGGACAAAAAACTCCCATGCTTGACAAGGGAGAGATGTTTGAGATGTTTAAATGCCTATACAGTAATTTGTTTCTCACCCGCAAGTTGCAAGCTTGATGGAAGCTGGTGTTTGGATCAATAAGATTGCTCAAAATCCTCCAGACATTGGCATCTTTCAATTGATCAAGAATCTGAAAATTTTCCTCAGATTTTGCAGAATCAGCAAATGACCGAGACATAATTCGAAAGCTGAACAGTATTTTCTTCTGGGTCTCAGGAACATCACCACCCTGCAGCTCACCAATCAAAATCGTTAACTCTTCCCATTGTTACTAAATAAACATCATAGATGGAATATTCACAAACCTGGTTCATTTGCCTAAGAGACAGGTACCTCTGCATCTCTTGCTGCAACCTGCAAAATTAACGAGAACCCACAATGGAAATCAGTGAACCAACTGTTATTTACTTGTTTAGGATTGTGAGGTGCTTACAAACTCACTTAAGGTTCTTGATCAGAAAAATGCATACCTTTGTTTTTGCTCCAGAATCTTCTCCAGAGCCTTGAGTTCAATTTTGTCAAACGTTGAGAAGACTCGGAGCAAATGTTTAACTCTATCCTTTACTGGAAACTCAGATGGGAAAAGTGACCCACAAAGAATAGATTCAATTATTTCAGATCTGCAAATCATAGTCTAAAAATCAATAACCTGAGATCAAGCTTATCCATTCACTCACACAACACCAATCAAAAAAGAATGGAGTTCCAATACATGGGAGGATGGTAGGAAATCAATGCTTACGGCACCAATAGCCAAAACTAAAAGTTACAAAAGAAACCTATCTATCATAAAATAGCAAGCAGTTCCTTCAAACAACTATTGAACACACTTTACTGCAAGAGCTTGAAGCATGCAACAGAGAAGATAAATAATCAATCTCATTAACTATCACAATTTGACAAGTATTGTTATTAAGAAAATGATCCAATAGTTATTATAACTTGTCTATAAGATTAGTTAAGGACCTAATTCAAGCCACACTGTCTAACCTGTCTATCTATTACTTGTCCTTCAAGAAGGCTGACCAACGTGGTTTTATCGGCTGAAAAAGGCCGAAAAACTTCTTTTGGGAAGGCCCCAAAATGGAGGGTGGTCTATAAAATGATAATTGGAGAAACACCCAGAAGCCGGTCTTGTGGGGGGTTGGTAATGGCAACATAAACCAGAGGAACAAAGCTCTTCTTGCCAAAAGGTTTTCGAAGTTTATCCATGAAATATTCACCCTTTGGTGCAAGTTGGGGCATGCCAAGTACTATTCTTTGTCCAATGAACATATTTAAATGTTCCCTTCTTATAAAGCTCAACCAAAACTCCTTGGCATTACATCTCTAAGCTGAGCAGCAGCATTCATGAGAGGATTAAAAAGAAGATTGGCAATGGTATGAACAATTTCTTCTGGACTGACCATTGGAATAAGTTGGCCTCTAGCATCTCCTTCCCCATACTTTACAAGCTTCTGACGGAATAATTACAACCATCTCTTAGGTTTGGAATACACCCTCTTCCATGGCGATAAAGGAAGAGTCTGACAGATGGTTCTGACCCTAAAAGTATTCATGAACTTCTCGGATAAATCTCAATAATGTGCTCTAACTAACAGCCATGATTTCGAGCAGGATCCTTTATTTAACAGTGTTTTGGTGTGGCAGATGTCCTAAAAAGATCTTCCTTTTTTCCTTCGAGAGCTTACCCATAGGGGTATCAACACAGGGGACATCTCCAAACAAGCATGCCTCTCATTCGTTTATATCCAACCTGGTGCGTCTAGCAAAAGGAATACTGAATCCCAAATCCATCTTTCTATATCCTGCTCCTTTTCTTATAGCTTCTGAACTTTTATGTTGGAAGTTCTTGGTGGGCAATGGTTCTTTAGCCAATCTTCCCGACTTTTTAGCTTACACCTTCCCGGGCTGTCCTTCCAGGGATGAGAAGAAGATTCTTGGGCTAACTCGGCTTTCATTTGGAATCTCTATCCTTCGACAACTTATAGATTTGGTCTTTTTAGAGCTTCATACCCTTCCAGAATTAGTCTTACTAATCTCATTGCCCAAGGGACAAGTTTTTTGTAGACCACCCCACCCTTCCTTTTTGTATATTTCATTCAAAAAATGAAATCATAGTTCCTTAAAAAAGACAAAAGGAGCGAGAACAATACGGATTCTTCGGGATTTTATCAAAAAAAATTATTAAAAACCCTTAGGACCTGTTTGTTTCATGTGTTGTTCCGTGGTTTTCAGACAGATATTTAATATCAGTAATTGTTTCACTAGTCTTCACTTTTTAAAACCCAAGATATTCTTATCTACAAAAATTTAGAACTCATTCAACTATCTCCATATAAGTGAGATTTTTATACACAAGAGATTAACAACAACACTATAATCTAATTAATTAATTAATTTTATTATAATTATTATTATGAATACATTACTTAGACTTAATAAAATTGTAGATAATACATTTAAATTTTATTTTCTAAAAAAATAATACATTAAAAATTATTATTTTAACTATATCATGTAAAATAATATTAACATTTTAATTAATTTATATTTAGTTAATTGTTTTCTAGGAGGAAGGAAAGAGAAACTACTCATTAATTTCTTTCTACTTGGTAAAAAAAAAATTCAATTCAATTGCTTTAATTTATTATTTATTTTTACTTAATTATCTAATATAAATATTTTAATTGATTAAATGTAAAATTTTAAATTGTTTTTTTCACATGCAAGCCTATATAATAATTTAATAATTATTTTATTATGTGAGAGAGTGATAATAACAAATTTTCATTGATAATTAAATATAAATAAATAAACGTTAATTTTAAATTGTTTTAATATAAGTTCAATACTAATCATATTTTTTCTAGTCTTTTTATTATTATTATTTTGATTAGTTCATAAACATATTATTTAAATTCCAAGAACAAAACTTCCAAAATAAATACAAACATTAATTATTCTCCATATTCAAACACAGACATTCAACTCCCAGACTTTAATTATTCTACATATCCAAACACAGACATTTTTTATCTGACATTTTAATCTAAAAAATTTAATATTCATACTCATGAAACAATATCGACAGCCTAAACATGCCATTATAATTGTCGGAATTGAGAGTAAAACACGTTAAACGCATGAACGGATATTGACCTACCAAGTTTCTCTAGTGATGTTAAAATATTTTCTTATTGCAGATAGAAACTTTTGTTTATCAATTTAAGACAAGTACACTTAGACTGACCTGAAATCCTTGTCGTAAAAGCATCTCAAAATCCTCCCAGGAATCCACGTGAAATCGTCGGGATTGGTTGATTCAGCAGAAGATTTCACAGAATAGACCTTGTATATCTCAGCTAGCCTCTCCATTGTATATTTTTTAACAAGTAGCTGGATATTCAGAGAATAGGAAGAAATATTGGATTTCTTCATGAATGATGATATTCACTATGTAAGTTTAAACAGTAGTAATAGATCAGAGAAGATGGATGCGTACAGATTTATCTCGAAGGCGTTCAGCTACGAGCTTTATAGTATCAAGCGGAATTGCATTCAAGGAAAGACATGCCACATCACAAATCACAGAAACAACTTGTTTCCGCACATTTTCATCGAAGTCCAACAACCGATCAGAAAGGGCAGCTACAGAAGGCCAAACCAAAATTGATATCAGCCGAGGTTACCAACGGTTAAATTACTAATCAACCCATCAACAAGAAAATAAATAAATAAAGGAGCAGAAAGTAAGAAAACATAGAACACTTACAAATGATTTCAGATGCTTCATCTCTAAGAGGATTGGATAGTAGACAGCTCTTCACATGCACCAGGACAGACATTCGAACCTCAACAACCCTATCTGTCAGTCTTTTTAGAAACTCTGAGAAAACCGGCTGAAAAACTTCAGATATAGAAGAGCCAGGTAGAGAAAACAGGTCTCCGACCAATCCAACGGCCTTTACACGAGTATCCAGCTGATCAGTCTGCAGATATTTTTCAGGACGGATAAGAAATAGAAACTGAAAGTAATCAATAATCTACACTACATATTTAGTGTTATCAGTTTCCTACTAGAAAAAGTATATATATTTATGTGCGTACGTACAAAACATATGGAATTAACAATACCTTCCGCTATCTCTTTTCTTTTTATTCCTTTCTTTCTTTTACACAAGAAACACGACTGTTATAAACAATGCCATATTTGTTCAAGAGCTGAACACAAAACTTTTTGCAAAAACAGATTTTCATATGTATGGTAGAATTTTGCGATGTACGGGAGCCTAAGGTATCTCTGAACATAAAATAAACCCATGCTAAAGAACCCAGCTCAACTTCGTAAGGACAGTATTGCATTTCCATATTTCCAAACTCTAACTCTATTACATCTGCACTTATGGTAAAACCCTGCTTCCAACGACGTGTATTGAACCAAGCACCTAAATGCAGGATAGTCGAAACTCCCTGTAGGAACAGGGAGATCAAACACCATTGAAAGGTACGAGATCTTGGGAGGACCGGAAAGGCAGAACAAAGTGAGAGGAGGAGAGAGAACAAGAGTGAACTTCAGATGATTGAGGAACTAGAACGTCTATAAAAAAACAAAACAAAACACAATCATACTCAACTAAGCTAATACAATAATTAATATACAATTCAGCATACGAGATCACTGATAAATTTGCTACAAAATTAATGGTTATCATGTACGAATAGCCACTAACAGATTAGGCAAGTGAATCACAGAACTAAAATCACCAGTAGACTGTAATTACAAGTTTGCAGTGAAATTCAAAGCATGCCATCCCGTTCACTCCAAATTTATTAGACCACTGAAACAAACAGACAAATGAAATAACAAGAGTCGCCAACAGACTTTACCAGTAACTCTCCAATGAGGTATGCAGCAATCCCAGATAGAATCTGCGGGGCGCAGCAATATATGTCATAAATAACTTCATGGTAATCAATCAGATTGTATGGTGGTTTGTTTTCTCCTGACATTGAAGTTACAATAAACTGTTTTACAGCAGCTTCAAGTTTTTCAGCAGAATTCTGTATCACATTCATAGCAAGCTTCCTTGCAGCCGAAGAAACATTCTGATCATGAAGCATCATTTCAGTAACAGTGTATCGACATATTCAAAAAGAAAATTTCCGCGCCCTGGTAAAAAGGAAACTCACACTTTTATTGCGACCTAAAGTCGATAATAGAGTAAATAAGAGCTCCTCTCTGATGTCCTCACTTTCCTCTAAGAGAACAACCATTATAGTTTGCATCGATGAGATAACACTTTCAGGATGATCCTCCCTGTGTTGGTCAATTACAATTAGGTGCATAGAAGATATCTTGAAATGATAATAATAGAAAATTTAAAACACAAGCTAAATCTCTAACAAAGACTAATTGCAAATAATATTGACATTTCAAAGAAGAATTATCTTTAAATTTTTAAACTCGGAGAAAGGACAAGCTAACAAAGGAAGCTTTCAAAAAGCTCCAAACTCGTCTATACAATCCTCACGTAATACAAGGACTATCATCCTTTCCCTCAGGCTATTTATCTGCTCTCTCCTATTACTAACTCATTAACTACCCTCGAACTGTCTCTCAATACTAACCTACACCCCCGTGCTCTTTTTCAATTACCCTCCTCAAGACATTTTCTCACACATCTCTTCCAGGTAATAGGTGAAATGTTCTGAAGTTGCAAATAGGGTGGGGGGAGATCCTTCCACTGTATTTAATACCTCAACAAATGTTAGCATTATCTGTGGTCTCCGTGGTAGAAATAAGTCGTCAATCCCAAAGCAGAAGGGAGATGGTTAGCCCTCTAGGTTTTTCTTAACGGGGACAAGATTTGGCTCAAAGCCACCTGACCACAGTTGCTTCTATCTTAAAAGGATCGTTGAACTAAGGAGAAATTTTGATAACGTGTTTTAATCACGGAATCTGTATGGTTCAAGTTTGAGCTCAATTCAATTCCATAAATTTGTACACCATTATTTTTGTAGTCTTTGTATTTTAAAAATTTTTCTTAATATACACTGAGACTCATTGTGAACAACCAATATAATAATGTACAGTATTCAGCTATAATCAAGAACAAAAACCGTACCAAACTGCAGACGTAATTTGAAAAGGTATCCAAACCCAACAACGGTAACAACATAACTTACATAGAGCACATATGTCATACAAACCTGGCAACGGCAAGAAACGTGCTGAACATTTCATTGACCAGATCATCACAATCAAGGTCCAACATTACAACACACGACCTATATTTAGCAAGTGTCTCCAAAATGACAACTCTCCTACCAAATGAAGGGCCATTAGTATCATTTAATCCACTAAAAGTGCCCACTATCAGGTGAAAGATGTCCTGCAAGCAGATGTACTTAGTTAGACCACAGCATAGTCTAACTAATAAATCAGATAAGTACACAATCCAATTCCATCCGCCAATATTACCTTTAAAACATCATCACTATATGGAGCTTCAGGTGCTGTTATTCGTGTTATTTCACAAATACATGTAGCAACTAGAAGTTTGACATCTCTATCTTGGTGTTGAAGCAATTCCGGCTTGATAACTGCATTGATAAAAGGTTGCATCGACTCCAAAATTGAAGCTGACGGTGATTGATCCAATTCAGAAAGGTACCCTGCAGCTTGCTGCAAATCCAAAGACAGCAAACCATGACACACTTGAATGCATAATTATAAATAGCTGTTCTCAGCAACGAACAGTAAAGGGTAGAGATAAAACTATATTCTTTTAGCGCCTTATTAGTAGATGAACAGTTCAAAATCTAGAGCGAAAGTGGGTTACTAGCAGGATTTGAGCTAGTTTCAATTAAGAGTATATAATAACTAAGCAATTCATAAGAATTTCGAAGCCAAACGAGTAGCCGGAAACACGCATGCATCAAATCCCAATGAAAGCCGGAAAAAAATTCACTCAAAAAACCTAGATCCTGCTGAATCAAAACTTCCAGAGCTCAATGCAGAACTATAAGGTCGAGAAAATTATTCTCTCCTTATCGGGCATAAACAAATCTTCAAGAACAATGAATCAAGGGCAGTAATAGGGCATAATTCAACCCAACGCCCTCGATTGAAGACACGACAGTGAAGAATTTTGACTTCAGAACAGACTTCACAGAACCCCCCCATTACAATTCCGAAAAGCACAGAAACCGAAACCCCGAAGTCGAAAATGGCCAAGGAAACAGAAAAAACAAACGGCTGAGTCAAAGCTTCAATTCCTCGAAAAACAAGCAAAACCCAACATTCAAAAGACGAATTCCATGTAGCTCTGGTTTGGCAGCTCGGTCCACATCCAAACAGAGGAAAGAGGAGCGTGAATTTGGCTTAAAAGGTAAGAAAATCTGCAGTAAGAGGCGAGGTGGAAGAGAAGCAGAATAGAGCAATGGGTACCTTCAAGAGCTTAATGAGAGCATCTTTAGTGGGAGGAGGAGTGTGGAGCTTGGATCCCACGTCCTTGAGCTGCTGCTGAAGCTTTTGAGCCATGGCGAGGGGGGGGGGGGGGGGGGGGGGAAGAAAGGGTGGAATCTTGTTTATGAATCTGAAGGGAGCAGAGGGTCTGTCATGGAAGGTGAAAACAGTGAATAAGGTTGAAGAAGAAAGGGAGAGAGGATTGATTAATTTGAAGAAGAATTAGGGAACTCTGGAAGTTCTGAAACTCTGAAACTCTCGCTCGCTCGCTCGCTCGCTCTCAGTGGCTATCGAACAAAGGCAAAGACAGGATGCGAAATAGGCTTTAACTTTGACAAACTCATATATCCTCCACTTCAAATACCCTCTCTTTCCAGTTTAACTTGGATAAGGAATTTCTTTCACTTACTCGTCCTTCTACTTCCTTTAATTGTAATTTCGCCCCCAAATTTTCCCTTCTTTTTTTTTTTTTTTTTTCTTTTTATTAAAATATATTAGAAATTAGATGAAAATATATTATTTGGTAGTAATTAATATTTTTAAAATTTTAAGGGCAAAAAAAAATTAAAACTTTTAAAACCTTAATTTTTAATTTTGTGTTTAATTAATTTTGGATAGGTTCAAAATATTTAAAAGTGGGTAGACAGATTTGTAATACAAAAAAAAAAAAATTTAAACCTAATTTTTTTCTTTTTAAATTTCAACTTTCGTGATTTATTGAGAGTTTTTTAGATCGAATTTCATAATAGAAAAATGTTTAAGACAAATCCCATAAATTTAAGAAAAATGTAAAAATAAATAGTGAAAAATTGGTCATTTTGATTCTCCATTCCTAATTAGGGGTTTGGATTAGCCCTAATCATATCGTTGAGAATGAAGTAAAGAACGAAACAAAAAGGAAAAAGATAATGGTTTAGGGATTCTTGAGAGAGTTAGAGAGAGAAAGTTGAAATCCCTCCATATAGATATTTTGAGTCAGAATTTTGTTGGATCTTCTTTATAAGAATTGCTTAGTAGCTTCGGGAGAATCATTATGAGCTTTTGAGTCACTCAATTCTATCAAGAATCGAAGAAGAACAGAAGGTATGATGTTTGGGTTCTTGATTTCGATTTTCCTTCAAATTCGAGAGTTTTTCTTGAAATTAAGTGAATTTTTAGTATGCTGATGTCGGAGGGATTTTGCTCAAGTTTTATGAAGGAAATTGAAGTTGATTCGGGCTGAAAAGTTGAATTTGAAATTTTTTTTTTTTTTTTTTTTTGTAAGTTTTTTACAAATTTTAGACTCAATTATTTCTTGTTGTGATTGATTAAAAAAAATATATATAGTTTGATGGATTACTCTACACGATAAATATGTCATGTGGTAGGGCATTGATCATGCGGGTAGTTAGTGAATTACCCTGCACTGTGGATCTGGTAGGGCATTGATCATGTGGGTAGTCAATGGTTACCCTGCACATAGGATCCATCCTATGGGAGGACGTTGATCATGCAGGTAGCCAGTGAAGTGGCACGTACTGGGGGTAGCACTCGTCGGTTAACCTCCCATGGATGACAAGCAGGTTAACACTCGTCATGTTGTCCCCACTTGGTACGAAGTCTATGGAGGCAGTGCCTCATCTTCGATTATTGGTAACCCCCTCATAAGCTAAACTAGCCCAAGACTGTGTGCAACAAGAACAATACATCTAGAGCCTATAGTAAAGCCCATGGTCACTTGCTAGGTTATGGATGCAACGAGAGTTTACAAATAAGTTGCTTAGTGAGTATTTTTATACTAACCATTTTTCCATTTCTTTTTTAAGTGTTTACAGGCTGTCGATGGAGGTGGAGGAGCATTCACAAGCAGTTGATATGAACCAAGAGACATCAATCATACAATATACTTCAATGAAGATGTAAAGAAAATGTTGTCAAAATTATCAAAAAAAAAAAAAAAATGTTTCAGTTCATGCGACGTTGAAAAAAAATTAAGTTTCATTACTATTTTGAGTGGATCGTAATTTTGATGTTAAGGTGATTATTTAATGTATTTTAAGGTTTATTTAATTATAGTCATAAAGTATAAATAGTGGCTAATTATGGTCGAGAAATATAGTTACAACTCTTGGAATGCCTCGAGTTAAGGATTTTTATTTTAAAGCTATATAAAGCTATGCATGTTATCTTTGTAAGGAGACTTGGAAAACATAGTAAAATGAGTATTTGTGCTTTCTTTAGCCAATGACTAAGTTTATTTGCAATTATATGTTGTTTAGGTTGCAGGTAGAATCTCAACACAAGTGTTCTTATTTTGAGATATTTGATCAACAAGGTAATCTGAATCTTACCCTCTTTGTTCTTATTTTGGTATATATTATTGGATGAAAGTCCCACATAGACTAATTTAGGGAATGATTGGTCTATTAGTATGAGGCATTCTAGGAAAGCCCAAAGCAAAGTCATGAGAGCTTATGCTCAAAATGAACAATATCATACCATTGTAAAGATCTGTAATTGCTAACATAGTATCAGAGACGTATTTTGTTCGAGGGAAGGTGTTAGATGAAAGTCCCACATCGGCTAATTTAGGAAATGATTGGTCAGCCACGAGAGCTTATGCTCAAAGTGGACAATATTATATCATTGTAGAGATTCGTGATTCCTAATATATATAACAAGATCATAAACTTTATATCTGGTGTCCAGTAAATTTATGAATTTAAAAAAATGTCAAATAGATTATTATGGACACAAAGTTGTAATTCAATAACTTAATAAATAAAGTTTAGAAATCTATATGACATCGAACATACCGTGGAATGATCAAATAACACAAATATAAAAGTTTATAATTAAACTTGAAACTATATACTAAAATAGGTCGGTTGTATTAATTAAATCCTAGGGCTAATAATTGCATCAATTAAAACTTTTATCGTTAAAAATTAATCAATTACAACCACATAATAATGATAATTAATTTTAAAATTTTAATACATAATTCTAGCCCGGTGTAAGACCCATTTGTGCAATTATGGTGTACATGGTCCGAGTTGGGTCGGGTTGGGTCGGGTTGGGGGATTTTTTTTGACTCAACCCAAAAGTTCGGGTTGGTTGGATTGGTAACCCAACCCAACCCGAAACTTTTCACAACCCAACCCAACCCTCTATTTTCGGGTTGGGTCCCGGTTGGGTTGTCAATTTTTTTTTTTAAATTTTATTTACACACAATTTATAATTATTTGAAAGATAAAATATATTAAAATTTCGGTTGCATTGGTCGGGATTATCGGATTGCCGGGTTGAATGTACACCCCTATGTGCTGTTGAGAAGAAAAGAATGATGGGAATGGAAAAGATTTAAAATTACCGTGCTTGGTAAATGTGCAGTTCCGTTGAGAAGAAAAGAATGATGGGAATGGAAAAGATTTAAAATTACCGTGCTTGTTAAAAGTTTTTTTATCCCAACAAAAGTAAAAGTTTTAAAAATACATTAAAAATAATTATGATGATAAATATGTTTAAAATAGAATTTATAATCGATAAAAAATACATTAAAAATAATTATGATGATAATTATAATATATTAAATTAACATAATAAACATGATTCCATTTACTTAAATCATTTTTAACGGATGATTTAATAAATTATTTATTTAAACTATTAATTAATCTTTTATTAAAAAGTATTAATTAAATAGTTAAATTATTCAATTAAATAATCTATTAAAATTGTAAATGTGTTTAATTTTTTTAATATATTTATAGTTAAAATTTTTAATTAGAAACATTATTTAATAATCTAAAATCAATTAATTGATATAAAATTGATAGAGAATGAGTTATATAAAATAAATCTGGACGCTTCTTATATAATTTAAAAAGAGCGGTAAAAGTACAGATACTATCAAGCCAGACTTAGACCAAATAATGTAACTTGTCAAGGTAATCCAGGTGCTAATATCATGTGTGGAAATGACCGGGAATCTTCTAAACAAGACATTTCCATTGTAAACTCATCTAGTAGTTGGCAAGCACACGGGGTCACTCCACCCAATTTCGGAGTGACTCTATTGCCCTGTGGAAGGGTTGTTGGTCAACCTTCAATGGATGATGATAATGTTCACACGAGCTATATGTCATACTATCCTAACATTTTATTAGGTAGCGTCTGAACTCAGGAAACCGGATATTCCCTGTTGTGGTGACTATGCAAGTTGTCTAGGTCTAAGAACAAAAAAAGAATTCATCCTAGAGATAGATTTATTGCCGAGTAGACCCACGATGCCAGAAATGGATGAACCACCACCTCCGAACGCATGTGGGTCCGTGAGCAGCTAAAGAATTGCTCAAAACCTAAAAAATTGGGTCGTGACAATTTATTGTATCTTATTTCTCGTTTAATATACAAAATATATTAAATATTAGTTGAAACATTTTAAAATTTTCTTAAAACAAAATTGATCCCTTATTGTCATTATAGGCGAGTTATGGGATGATTATATGGTCCAATGATACAGAACTTATATGGTTCGCTGTAAACTTAGAGTTACACACTTACGCATTGTAATACTTTTACGCGGTAGGATTTTCAACCTACGTTGCAGCCAGCCTATTTGCATATTCTCTTACTGGTTTTGTGCGTCTCTAAAATTCTTAACCCTAACTAGATAAAAATGCATGCATGACACCCCTAGCCTTGCCTCATCTTCAATAGGTAACAAACCGGTGCACCACGTTTGACGCCTCTCCCTTGTATTAAAATCCCCACGCCTCCCTTCGACTTTTCGTCCTCGTAATTCTCATCTTCAAATACTCGTACTGAAAACTCATACTCGTGCACTAAACCAACCCAAACACTGTCTCTACATAGAGAGAAGCTTTTTCAACCATCTCTCGTTTCCTGCCATAGCCTGAAGGAGAAGAACATAGATAAATGGATGGAAACCTAGCTCCAAGTATTTGAGTAGCTCTAGCCAAATTTTGGTACTTAGCTGTCCTATAACATTGATAGCTTCCATAGCATAGTGGTATTGTGTTTGCTTGGTAAGTGAAAGGTCACGAGTTCGATCTTCGTTGGGAGTATATAGTATATAATAAACTCATTGTCTGGACATTTTTTTTATTGTAGAATATTCCTCAAATTAAATAAATTTAATTAATTAAATAAATTTAATTAGATGGGACAAAAAGAAAGAGAAAAAAAAAAAAAAAAAAAAAGAGAGAGAATTGAAATAAGGCAGTTAAATTGAGAATAATAGATACTCACAATATTCATCGTTTTCGGTGTATCAGAAGATTTCAGGATTCCACTGTCGGAATCGCTTCCTCCTCCGTTTCATTCAACATACACACACACGCTACTTTCTTCTTTTGTCCAAACCCCTAACTAACCCTAAAAACCATCCAATTTCCACTTCCCCGATCATCACAACTTCAAATCGCTTCCCAAATCCCCAATCAATGCTGCCCTTCACCCCGGGCACTTAATCCCAATCCTATATGCCACTTTTTCTTCAACTAATACTTGCCCAATACTTCCGATCATTCGCTTAATTTCCCAGATCAAATGGGTCGCTCTCGGGGAAACTTTCAGTCCGACGAGGATCCTACTCAGAGGTTAGCAGTTTTCTTCCTCTCTCGGTCTATTTTCTTTGTTTTCTATGACAAAGTTTGCTGGTTCGTGGTTTACTGAAGATACCCTCGATTGATTCTTGCGATTTTTCCGGGTTTTTTTTTAATAATGGGGGAAGGAATTATGTATGAATAGTTGTGCATTTGAGTGTGAATGGAATGGTTTCTGCATAATCAGGGTAGCACACCAACTTTGTTTACTTACTTGAGTGATCTTCTACTGTACTAACTATGTTCTTTGGTTCAACATTTTGGTAAAATCTTAGTGAGTTTTTTCGTGGAAGATGTCTTCAATCCCATGATCTGCTTGTGTTGTTATGTAATATTAGTTTTTTCATTATGTTTATGAACAGTTATTTCTTTGTTCTTTTTCTTGATGCATTATGGTTTGTGTTGTTGATATGATCTTCCATTTTGGATGCTGCAGATCAAGGAGGAAAAAGAATTCTTCTAGTGGAGATAATTTGGAATCTACAACGGCAGGTGCTTTCTACTTTGATTAGTTGTTTTTAAAACTAAATGTATAGAGTTCTCCTGCAAAAAATTGTTATGCTGGTTCATGTTCCATTTTAATGAGGCTTTCTACTGTCCGTAATTCAGATCTTGTGTGCTCTTGTTTTGAGCCATTTTTTTTCTAACATTCTTTTTTAACTTTAAATCATTTTGGGAAAAAGGTCAAGGGACAACTGAAGGGAAAAAGGCATTATATCACTGCAATTATTGCATTAAAGACATTACAGGGAAAATCCGCATCAAATGTGCCATGTGCCCCGACTTTGACCTTTGTATAGAATGCTTTTCGGTTGGAGCGGAGTTGACGCCTCATAAAAGCAATCACCCGTACAGGGTTATGGTTAGTAATCGCCCCACGAGTGTATTCTCTCTTAGAAATTGTGTAAGCTTATTTGTTTTTTAAGAACGGAGTTGCATGAGAAATTTGGTTATTGATATGGGAATTAGATGCATCTGCGTTGCGTTTCGTTGAAAGCATGCTTTTAGAGGTTTTCTGTATTTCATAACGTACCTGTCTTGTTTTCCCGCTGAATAGAACCATATAATAAGTTGAATTAATGATGCACTTAAGTACATCATAGCATCTAAAAGAGCCTGAAAACGTTTAAATCGAACCCTATATGCATTCGCTTAGTTGATCGTGCCTTCATTTCGACAGGATAACTTATCTTTCCCACTAATCTGCCCAGACTGGAATGCGGACGATGAAATGCTACTTCTAGAGGTATTATATCTTCTCATAATTTCCCTCACAGCTTCATATTAAAGCGGATAGGGTATCCGCAGACTTCTTTGCAATTTCCTGTGGTCTTTATGTTCTTCTGTTGGCCTGAATAAATAATTTCATAATGTAGGGGATCGAAATGTATGGCTTTTGGAATTGGACAGAAGTTGCTGAGCATGTCGGGACGAAAAGTAAAGAACAATGCATAGAACATTATTCAAGTGTATATATGAACTCCCCATATTTTCCTTTACCGGTACGAGATTGTTAACATGTTTAATTCTCCAAGAACTTCGGTTCTTCCTTCAAGAGATAAACTTTTGAATTATTCTCAGGATATGTCTCATGTCGTCGGAAAAAATAGGAAGGAGCTTCTTGCTATGGCTAAAGGGCATGGTGAAGACAAGAAAGGTTTGTGAAACATTCATCATCTTTTTATGTTGAGCTACACTGGCGATGGGTCGAGGGGATCGTTTGATGCTGATGTTCGTGTAGCTTCAATCTAGTGCTTTATTCCAGAAGATTCTGGTATTGCTCCGATGATGGAGTTCACGATTAATTTTTTTCTAATGCTGCAGGATATTCAATACTTGGAGAGCTTACTTTGAAGGAAGAGTCCACATTTTCTCCTCAAAGAGTCAAGTATGTCAATTGTTACCTCGAATGACTTTGTGCTCTTTTATTATTTAGCTACCTTCGCTTCAATATTTCCTTTTATTTTCAGAGTTGAAGATACACATAAGGTAGATCCTTCTGGCCGTTTATCATCAAGCGCTATGTCAGGTGAGGCATAGATATCTATTATTGTTAAATATGGATCGAGTATGAACGTATATCATATTTAAATGTATATGGTACTGTTTATTTTATTGCAGAAGGTAGCTTCAATGTTGCCGCCACCACTGGCAACAAAAAAGCATCATCCGCGAACCAAGTTAAAGATGGTCTTGTTAAAATGGAAGGTTTAGTCAGATAAATTCTATAGCTTGCAATTGGATGTTGATAATCTTAAAACCTTTTCCTTTACTGGGATTTCCGGACAAGGCTTTCTTTCTACACTGCTTTCCTAGATAGGAGTCATGAAAACGGTACTTTTTTCGTACCGAAGGTGATCGATGCCAACACATATCATCATGTCTTCCCGTTCCCCGCTCTCTTTTTCAGCCCCTAATCATATGGAAGCAATGTTGAAGCTAAATTTCTTTAAATACTTGCATATTCTTTTTAGAGGTTCTAAGATGTTGAAGCTAAACTTGCATGATGATTTGACGGCAGATTCTCAAACAGACCGGAACTTTAAAGGAAAGAAACCTAATTTGCCAGCAAATAAGGGTCCATCTTTAATAGAGTTGAGTGGTTACAATGAAAAGAGACAGGAATTTGATCCAGAATATGATAATGAAGCCGAACAGTTGCTAGCGGAGATGGAATTTAAGGATGCTGACGGTGAAGACGAGCGTGAGCTGAAAATGAGAGTGCTTCGTATATACTCTAAGAGGTAATAGTTTGTAAGAAGATGCACTTTTATGAATGGATTTAGTGCAACTAGTCTTAAATGTTATAATGATGAAACTGTTTTGCAGGCTAGATGAAAGGAAGCGTAGAAAAGATTTTATACTGCAAAGAAATTTGCTTTATCCGAGTTCTTTCGAAAAGGACTTATCGGTCGAAGAGAGGGCAATATGTCGTCAATACGATGTCTTCATGCGTTTTCATTCAAAGGAAGAACACAAGGAATTACTTCAAACAGTTGTCGCAGAGCATCGAACCTTGAAACGAATTCAAGAACTCAAGGTTTGAAAACTCAATTTTCTGTCATATTTTGCAAGATTCAAGGTAGCTGTATTGCTGTAAATGAATCTACGAACGATCATGCAGGAAGCTAGAGCGGCTGGGTGTCGTACACCGACCGAGGTAGAGATCTTTCTCGATAAGAAAAGGAAAAGAGAATGTGACCTTACAGGGCCTGGAAGTCAGGGGAATTCAATCATGTTCATGCCTTCAGAGTCGGGAGGGAAGGACTCAAATTCACGAGCAGCAGTGCAGGGTGTTTCGGGGTCTTTGAACGACTTGGATACGCTGGGATTCAACGGCGCAGATTTTCTTTCGGAAGCTGTAAGTGCAACGGTTCACTTAGTAGTTAATGTTAATGTTAAAAGAGAATGTGAATGTTGATATTGGAATTTGGATTGGATTGGATTGGGTTGGCAGGAAAAAAGGGTATGCAGCGAAATAAGAGTAAGTCCACCAGTTTACCTAAGAATGGAAGAAGTGTTATCAGTAGAGATATTCAATGGGAATGTGAGCAACAAATCTGATGCCCATCGCTTGTTCAAGATTGAGGCAACCAAAGTTGATAGAATCTATGAAATGCTCATAAAAAAAGGTATTGCTCAACCTTGATTCATATTCTTTCATTCTCCTCTTCTTTTTGTAAACTCAACAAGTGTTGTATTCTTAGAATGTAATATAATAAGTTTGGATATGCTTTTAAATTTAATATTTAACTTCTTATGGGATGCTTTTGATTTGGTCATAAGTTGAAAGTTTAGCTTAAAAAATACTATCTCAACCCAACGTAATTGTTCTGCTTCATCTAATTTTCTATAACAACTATAATTTTGCTTTTGATTACTAATAATTTCAAAATAATTTCAATGTTTTTGAAATGTTCATAACGATTTCAACACTTTTTGAAATTGGGACTCAGATGAAGAACTTATATAGTTGAAACAAGATGGAGTAGAGTAGAGTAGAGTAGAAAATACATGACGTGATATGTGACATCAAGTTAATCAAAGTATGCATAGATTCACACAGAAAGAAGATTTGGCCACTTATATCGGGGATAACCCTGAATCAGCCACTGAAATCACCAATGTCTGAACTGCATGCTTAAGAGATCACCAATACTTGAACTGCCCAAGAAATCACTCATTTGTGTATATATATATAGTATTATATTTGAAATTATTATATATATATAATATTATATTTGAAATTTTAAAATAAATAAATAAATTCAAACATGTGATCTTATTTAGTCATGATTTTTACCACTCTTCTTCCTATTTAAATGCATCATCTTCTCCATATTCAACGAATAATCTTTGACTGATTGAACCAGTTATACTCAACCAATAATCTTGGACTGATTTTAACTAGGTAAACTCATGAACTACGGAAGGAACCTTCTTTCACTCTTGAATAAGGATGGATTTTTATTGTATCATGAGTACTTACATTGTAAAGAAAAAAGATATAGAACATTCTTCAAAATTTCAACATTTGTATGGGTTTGAAAATATTGATTTTGCTCTTAAACTCGTAAAAAAAATGTTATTATAGTTTTGCTCGGATCCGTGGAAAGAATCGAAAATGTTTTATTCAAATTTTCAAGAGGCACTCGGGGTAGAGTAGATCAAATTTGATCAAACCATATAAAAATAGGGCGTAACTCTATTTTATTAAATTTTGAAATTATTACCGTGATTTCTAAGTTTTTCATAATTAGTTTTTCATAATTGTTTATAGTTTTGAATTGAATTATTTTTTTTTAACTTAATAGTTGTGACTTTGATTTGATTGATGTAAAAGAAATTGGATAATTAAAAAAATTAAACTTTAAATAATTTTTTTAAAACTCTATTCTCCCCTCTGGTATTGATCCAACCTCCTCAACTCTAACACTACTTCAGTTTTATAATTAACTCATATAATTGTCGTGAGTTTTCATTGTTCAAATGAACCTATTATTTATTTTTTATATTTGATTGAAAAAGCTAAAGTAGACTCCAATATTATTTGCAGGCCACTTACTATACTAACTAAACAGATGCTTTAACCTTATAAACGACGTAATTAGAGTGGGTAAACAACTTATTAAAACGATTAAAACCAATAGAACACTTGTTTATGCATTAATTAATTAATTTTTTTTTTTTTTTTTTTATTAATAATTGGATTCCTCATTCTTTCTGTCTGTTATTAAACCTTTATAAAATATAAAAAAGATAAAAAGAGTTTTTCTTTTAAAATCAGTAAAATATTCTGTACTGGTTTAGATTTACTTACCAGACATTTTGATATATGAATGAAACCTTTCGTAAATCTTTGTAATAACTATCATTAGAATATATTTTTGTATCAATTTATGTTGCTCCTTTTCGAATGATATAATGCAATTTGATTTTACTATTATAATAATTGGTGGTCGGATCATATCATATTATGTAGTCTTATAGTTTTGATTATTTGGATGCATCGGAAGAAACATGCTTAATTAATAACAATTGTACTCTTGACATGGATGATATATATGGTTGATGATTTGATTTTTTTTTTCCTTCTAAAATTGACGGTCTAAAACGAAAATTTCTAAAATATTTTTAAATTATCTTTACCGATAGATATTGTTTTTCGATTATGTTTTTATTCAAGTATTTATCTGGTTGAAAATAAACATTTATTAGTTGAACATTATATTCATGTACGAGCATTGAAATCATAAAAGTATATATATATATTTATTAAACTAATTTGATTCTACTTCAATTTAACCTACATTAATTATTTTAATATTTAATAGATAAATTACAATTAAGTGAATATATCTAATATATTAAATATTAATTTCAACCCTTTAAATTAAATAATTATTTTTTTATATTTAAATTTAAATTAATAAAAATATCATTCTTGTTTTTAAATTTTTATTAATTCTCTCCAAATTCTTTAAAAACTTTAAAAATACTCTTAAAAAAATAATTATTTTATTATTATTATTTTTTTCATTTAGTATCCCGATTGTCAATTTCTTTAAAGTTATTATTTAGAAAGGACGAAATAAATTTGGATGTTGAAATTTATTATATTTTTTTTTTTTTTTTGTTGGAAACGCTCATAAATAAAAGAATTAAAATTTTAATATTTAAGAAGAGAAATAAAAATAAATTGTGAGAAGATTTTATGGTTTTAAAAAATTTAAAAGACTACTCATCTACTTTCTAAATACCACTAATTTTTTTAATAATTAATTTGTTTATGATTCCCCCTATAAATTAAGCTAAGCTTATTGTTCAAGTATGTGAAATCAAAATCATCACCCAAAAGACTACTCATCTACTTTCTTGTCACCGATGCGATCATGTTATAAGCTCACTATTTGATCAACTAAATTTTCTCTTGGGATTTGGATGAAGTTTGGTGAAATCGTTCATTATTGAGTAATTATTCTCTTAATCAGACCTACGCCAAGAAATCGGATTGAAATGGCTGAAATCCGGAATGACCCGAGTTCGATTGTGTAAATTTGTTGTTTCGATCCTCTTAGTTCTCGCCGAAGTGATTCTTCATTCCGCGGATTGATTTCATGTAAGAATCTGATGCCATTGTTCAAGTTGGAAATGATTATTGTCGTTGTTGTATAAGGCATTAGCCTAATTGTTACGATTTGTGGTTTTCAGGTAGCGAGTTGCGGGAAAATGGTGGCCTGTTAATGCCCAGTGGTGAAGATTTAAGCAGGTGGAAGCCAGAGAGTGAATGTTGGGTTTCTTCTCAATTTCTCAAACATCGCTTTTCTTCACTCTTCGTTTGTTCTCTTCTAAATAAAGTCGACGCAGTTTTTTTCGTTCTAAATACCAACACATTCATCATTTAAACCCAAGTCTTAAACTATTCTGATATCTCTGTTTATTGTTGATTTCCCATGAACTTTTGTCTCATTTTCAGGGGGAAATCATTAAGCTAACTTCGGAATTAATGGTACTGTCTGTTCATAATCATCAAGTCCTTTAACCCTTATCTTTTCTTTCCAGCATTTGTTGATAAAATGTGAGGATCGCTGTTGCTTGCATTGGATTTTGTTATGTTTAAGAACAATAATTCTTCTGGTGATATTTGAAAGTGCTTGAAATTGACCTCAAATGATGTAATAAGGTTGGGAAAATTGAAGTTTCACCGGTTTCTGCTTGTGGATTACTATCATTAGATAGAGATTTTCTATGTTTATCCCCAAAAATTAGTCTCTTCTGAGTTAGGAATCAAGAATTTAAATCTGGTTAGAAGATCTTTGTTGATTTTGAGATGGAGTCTGGTGATGTTGAACAATCCTTGCTTCCCAAGCTGTCCGATTCCAAAAAGAGGAATTCTCTCCAGAGAAGAAAATCGATCCATCATGAAATTTTTTCACGTTCATTAGAACATAACAATCAACCACGAAACGGTGATGAAACGTCTCATCAACGTGTGATTGTTAAACAAGTTAGTTTTAGGAAAGTATTTGTTGTGCTGGCTATTTATTTGGGAGGAGGAACACTTTGTTTCTTCCTTGTTGGAGATCAAATCAATGGCAAGAAAACAAACGGGATTGTTGATGCCATTTACTTTTGTGTGGTGACAATGACCACTGTTGGGTATGGTGATCTTGTTCCTAATAGCATTGGTGCAAAACTACTTGCTTGTGCTTATGTCTTCACTGGAATTACTCTTGGTGGGATGCTCCTTAGCAGGGCGGCCGATTACATTGTTGAAAAGCAGGAAATTCATCTGGTTAAGGCCATTTTCATGAGCAAAAAGATCAGCTCCGGTGAGCTCCTTCGAGAGTCTGTGGCACACAAACTCAAATACAAAATCATTATGACTGGAATCGTCCTTTGGGTTCTCGTTGTTGTCGGTACTCTTTTCTTGATTCTGGTTGAGAAGTTTGAGTTCACAGATGCCTTTTATTGTGTTTGTTCCACAATCACAACTCTTGGCTATGGGGACAAGAGCTTCTCTACAACAACTGGTCGTGTTTTTGCTGTCATTTGGATAATGAGCAGTACCATCTGCTTAGCACAGTTCTTTCTGTACCTCGCCGAATTACGCGCCGAGAGGAGACAGAAATCACTAGTGAATAGGGTTCTCTCCCGAGATCTCACTTTCTCTGATCTCGAAGAAGCAGACCTTGATCATGATAAAGTAGTAAGGTAAGCCTGATGTTCCTTTATATTTCTTCCCCATTGCCCATATCCTAACCACAGTTCTGTTGTTTTATTCAATTCTTGCATGTATCTTGGACTTCTTGACAACCTGATATATCAGTGCTGCTGAATTTGTTGTATATAAACTGAAGGAAATGGGAAAGATCAATCAGGAAGATATTTCTCCAATACTTGACACTTTTTATAAGCTTGACATTGATCAATCAGGAAACTTAACAGAAGCTGATTTAGTAACTTCATAGTCGTCGGCGTATTGACACCGAACTCATATCAGACAATAGCTCACGTAGAGCATCGATGAGGTGATCCTTGCTCCTTAATTTGTCCACTTTCTTAGTAGATATAAACCTCATGTTCATGGCTAACTTTTAACTGATCATTCATCAGAAATTTCCTTTACCCATTTGGATTCAAACAGAATATGTGATGAATGCATGCATTATTGCACTCCGATTCTATTTACAAACCATTTTAGAATTGAATACATGTTGTGTTTATTACACTAAATTCTTTGGTAGTTTCAGCATACAAAGTGAGCAGACATAGATGAATTTCAAGACATCAATGTCTAAATCGACTGACAACCAACGAATGATCTTTTATTGGTACTTGTATTGGTATTCAGCGTATTCAGGCCGTCCTGCTACATAATCTAGGATCCTTTCACCTGCTTTCTCACCATGAACTTCGGTTCCAACTTGGAAACCTCCTCCAAAGGCTGTCATTGCCACCAAAAGTACGGCTGTGGAGAGAAAGAGAGGCCAAAAGAAAGCTAGAATACTTAGAAACCGGGGCGCTGCATATACGAACAATGACATAACCACTGAAACTGCTGCTACAACAGTTAGCTGGTCTTTGTGTTGGAGAACCTTTGTTTGAATGACCTGAATGTCCATGGCGAAAGACAGAGAGAGAGATAGAGAAAATGTCTGTGAGAGATGATTGTTATGAGTCCCTTTTCTTTTCTTGTAAGATGGTATTTATAAGTGATGAGTTTCAAAAGTTCTCAAACTTTGCTTGGCTGATCAGTTTCTCATTTTTTCTCAAGATGCCATAGTTTTGATGTGAAAATACTGAAATGCCCTTGTACAGGTAGCAATATTTTGGTGGGGGAGTTGAAGTAAGAAGGGGGTTAATTAGTCATAAGACAAGAAACAAATGGAAACGTGATGAGATTGTTGTCCATTTGCTTGATTAGTCGGTTACTTTGTCCTCTTAGAACTGATCACTTTTTTTTTATTCATATGGATTGCAGGGTATGAAGAAGGAAAAGAATGGAATCTTTTCTTTTTCTAATCCTTTGCTCAATCAAAGAACAATTCAGAACAATAAGCAATCCGATTATTCTGCGCTTATATCGACCGAGAAGGATTGGATTAGCAATGGGTTGTTCTCCATTGATGAAAAGCTTCAATTATAATGTGAGTTTTCCTTATTCAATGCTCTTATTATTATTGGTGTTGATAATCTGATCTCTGAAGTTGAGTTTTGGAAGAACTGTTAGGCTCTAAACCATGTGGCTTGTGAATATTGATGTTGTCGGTGGATAATAATGTGATGAAATGAAATGCTTTTATATATAGAGGATTTTTAGGGATAAGGAATTATATTATTAAAAATTGTAATCATAGGATGTTGAGGAATATAGAGTTGTTGGAGAGTAAAAGAATTCTAAAAGGAGATGCTGATTGATGCATTCAACTTTCAAACGAAATTGTTTAATAAGTTCATAAGTGTGTCTTATAAGCTTCGGGCATATATTTGAGTCATATTGTTTTTTTACTATGGATTCTTGACTGAGAATTCTTGTCTTTGTGTTGGTGGGAATGTGATGGCAAAGATCTTTTAGGATTTTTTTCTTTTAACTTTCAATCTCTCGTCGGACTAAATATTGAGAAACATTCTAGTGTTTACTGTAGCTTCTAAATTTACACGGAGTACGAGGGAGAGATTCTTGATTATTTTAAGAGTTCTTTGGCACTTAGTTTCATTAGATCTTTTAACCATTTGAAGATTTTGTTTTAAAATTGATACACATAAATTAAGGTTCTAATTTATTTATTATCCATTCGTTGCCATCTGCCATCTACTTTGCATTAATATCATAATTTATATTTTTTTTCTGATTTTTCAGATAATTTAGGTCTCCTCAGCTTCATCTCCTCCTCCTAAGTAAACATATATTTTTTTTTTCTCCATATTGTAGAGTATCTAATTGTTTGGAAAGTATTGATATTTAATTATTTTTAGTTCTATGACAATGAATTTGTTGATTTGAATGATCATAGATTGATTTGTGTTTGTTCGTAAACTTTTAATATCTCTTCTATCTAAGATCTTATTAAATAATTAGGAATAGTAGATAAATAAAAGTTTTTTAAAAAATTAACCTTTTCTTTTTGTAACGGGTGAAGTTGGTTTGTGAATTTTTTTTATTGGGTTGGGTTTGGGTTATCAATCTAACTACCCTGGACTTTTGAATTGGTCCAAAAAATTCTCTGGAACCCAATCCTCCTCGATTCATGTATACTTCTTCTAACTTCTAACTCATAAGTGAGGTTTGTAAGTTTGAGTATTTTGAGGTTGGAAATGAGGTTTGTTTTGAGTTTTCAAAATAAAATTCTGAAAACAAAATATTTTTTTCAGGTTTAAGCATTAGATTAGCTAAACCAAAGTAGATTGATGGTACTAGTAAATTAGATATCTGTTTGAAGTAGGGATTGTTAGATAATAAAAATTAGAAATTTTAGATTTGGTTATCTAATTCTATACCCAAATATAATATAACATTACAACTATATTTACAAAAGGCTTTTCATCCCTTCCCATTTCTATCCTTCTATTTCTTACTTTATATCTAACCTCTTTTCCTTTCTTTCTGCGACCATTTGCTTGGCTGACTGCCACAAATAAGGCTCTGCCCAAACAAACACAATTACTTAACCTTCTACTTAATCTCCATCATCACTCTAAGCTACACAAGTTTCCTTCCCGGACCTCCCTCGTTCAAAACTCTTCTTCCTCCCAGATTACAGACAGCGTCGGCCGCCATTTTCGACGCCCTCTACGGGGGTCTGTATACCTCAACGATCTATATACAGATTGCATCTTCTTTGCATTTGCCAACAGCAACTTAAACTGTTCCCTAGTAACAACAATTTTCACCCCCCTTGCTCCTCCTCCATTCGTGTACGCTGTCTTCGAGTAAACCCAGAAGATTTTCGAGCTCTTTCAGGCATGGAACAACATCGACCACTGTAGCTAACTCGGGGGAAAGGTTCTTCGATGGCGAGTGAACGCAAGGCAAGATGATGCAGTTTCCCATTGTGTCAATGAATGGAGAAGGAATGGAAGTCTCATCAATATATATATATATATATAGCATGTGGGTTTGAAGCCAGAACGTGCCAAGCATAACACTGCTTCACGACCTGTATATGAATATATAATAAGACACAGCCAACGACTTCAATAGGGAATTAAAGATAAGAAATAAGAAGACAGTACCATGTTAACTGCACTATACCACAGAGTTCTGACTAAGATATTATAAAAGTTTTTAAAGATCAAAGTCAATGCTTTTAATAATATCTTCTTCAACTCTGAAAGAAGCCTTTTAACTAGTCCGGAAGAATATATTGTTAGGAATTACAACTCTCCATAATGGTATGATATTTGTCTACTTTGAGCAAAATTGTCGTAACTTTGATTTTGGTTTCTCATGTCAATGGAGATGTATTCCTTAACTTATAAATCTATAATCTAACCCCTTAATTAGTCAACATGAGACTCCCTCTCAATAATCCTCAATATATCTAAACCACTTTGTGGTGAAAAGTACTCTTTCTTCCCTCCCAATTCCACTCGTTACTTAACACCCTACTATTGTGTAACAAAATTTTACTTATAAACTCATTATCAACCCCTGAATTCTCAATGGCTTCATTGATGTAGCCAACATAGTGTCACAATCATGCTTGTCCAAGGAGTGTTGTCTATGGCGCATGTCGGATGTCCTGGTCATGCTTGTCCAAGACGTGTTGTCCATGGTCGCATGTTTGTTCCAAATCTCTTATACATGCTTTCATCTTAGATAGGTCTTTACTATTTCAGGTTGGGTCAATATATCACAGTTCACCAAAATCATGTCTATACTCGCCACGGCTAAAATACCCCAAAATGTATTAGAGGGGGGTATGACTAGTGACATCACTTCTTCTTACCTTGAGTTATATGCTATTTATGCCGTAGTGTTCCTTTCTTTGCTTACAATCATATAACGTTGCTTTCTTCAATTCTTCAATCAAATGTATTCCTCACTCACATTTTCTAAAACATTTCTCACAAACGTGACCTGAGCCTCAAGCATAGGCCGACGTTGTCCACCAAGGACGAATTTCTCACAGTTGACTTATTTGCTGGGCTTGTTCCGCTATTGTAAGAATGCGAGTGTGACTCACAGCACACATAGCTAAAAGTATATTGTCGAGAATAACATTCGGCTGCAGTTCCTTTTCCTTTATCTCCTTGTACACAAGGAGAGCCTCCTCACCGTATCTGGCTCCCCCCATAGGCTTGTAAAAGAGAAGCATAAGATGTCCAACTTGGCAAAAGTCCATTTTTAATCATCTCTTTGTAGAGGGTCTTGATCTTCCATGGTCTTTTAGCCCTACCCATAGCATATATAACCAAGTTTGGCTTGATGCCTATAGCCTTCATTTCTTCGTACACAATTCAAGCACCCATCATAGTTCCCAGCCACTTCATGAATTTTAATCAATGTCAAGAATGTTGCAGGATTGATACGCCAGTTTTCTGTTCTTGCACGATCATACAAGCTGAAAGCCAAGCCAACATTACCAGCACGTCCATAGGCATCAATCATAGCACAGTTTGTGACATCATCAGGATTACAAACAAAATTAGGCATCTTCACAAACCACTTAATAGCCTTATTAAACAACGAAAACAACCTAACAGAAGTAATAATTGTAGAAAATGTCAGATTACCAGGCTTAGCTCCTCTGTTAAGCATTTCGTCGAACAGTTTGTCTGCACCCTCCATATCTCGGCACTTCCCAAACACCTTCAGTGTCACGTTAAAAAGAATCGCCTCTTTCCTTGATTTCAATAGCGTCTGGGGAAGTACCGAAGAGCAAGAACTCCGATATTCACGAAAGAGAAGCATACCTGGCTTCGTAAGATTGCTTCCGAAGTTTCGAAGCTCTGGGGGTTCTGGGATTGACACAAACGGAGCTTTTGGACGAGGAACCTGATTTCCCATCGGGATTTTTCGAGATTTCATCATCAGAGGCGCTCGGATTCTGGGTTTCTTGAGAAGCGTATACCTGTAGCAAGACATTGGTAATTTGGAGGGGTGTTTTTGGGTGGCGAATTATCGGATTGAGCTTGAAACAGTGAGAGGACTTTTTGCCTGTACGACACTCTCGATTATATTATTTATATAAGAAACCTATAGTATGTCATCCATATCATCTCATCTCCAGCTTCAGCTATTGTCACGTATTCAATCTCAGTTGATAAAGAGAAACACAATTTTGAAGCCTAGACATCCAACTCATCTCATCCTTCATAGCTTGCTCCCACTTGGTTGTACCATCCAATTTCAGCATATCATCAAAGGATTCTGGTTCTCCTTTATCAGTTCGCACCAAATAGTGCAATGAAGGTACATACCTATCTGGTACTCTGATAAGTTCGGGATGATCTTCTCAACATCTACTAAGTATCTGGTTCCTCAACAATAGTGTCACTTACTCCACATCTAGTTCCTCAGCAATAGTCTCAGAAGCTTTTTGAGTATCTGCTATACCATTACTAAGTGTTTTTTACAACTCATTCTCAACTCTCACTTGATTCATTGTCTCGAAACCTTTCTTCTCTTTGGAGATGGTCCCCAAATGTCTCTTATGGACCATTTCCAACCGCACTTCCTTTAACTCTCTGACAACCTTTATGTAGCTAACTCATTTCTGTTTGCCCATAACACATCTCTCACAAGGACCCATATCAACATATTTTAGGTCTTCTAATACTTCTTTCGCAACCAACAGCTCCATTCCTTTGGCACTCATATGTCCAAGTCTATTAGACCATAAACTTGAATTTGAAGCACTCTCAGCAGCAATAAGTTCCTTTTGAACTACTATTGATAGTTTGATCATTTTTTGTACATGGAAATAGTCAAGGGCCTTTTGAACTGGGCTGCTACTCCATAAGCCTGTCTTGAGAAAGACGAGGGACCACACTGTTAGACTTAGTAGTTGGCTATCACATGGAGCCGCTACCCTAGATTCAATTTGATTTTATGGTCTTGTGGAAGGGTCGTCAGCTAGTCTTAGAGATGATGTTCACGATTCATAACGTCATAAATATTCTTTAATGAGATTGATTATGATGAGGTCGTGTCTTCTATATTTAGGATACTCCCGATTCACTTTCTAGACAATGTAAGCTAGCTAAGTAAGAAGAAAATAAAAAAGTTGGTCGGCTCTAAAACTCAAATAAACCATCCAGGAGATTTACCGTGCCAATAATACGTGAACAACTTCCAAACTCAGATTGGTTTTATGACATGCATAATAACTGCCCCAAAAACTTTATGACCTTCAAGAAGCTTATATAGTTGTTCTGATAGCTAATTAAGTTAAGATACGATTAGAGATTACAAGTAAGTTACTTACCGAGTATTTTTATTCCTACGAGATATCATCTCTCTTAGCTAAAGGGTTTAGTACCCTCCATAAAAAGAAAAGTTAGATGGTTTCGTACTTGTTTAATCCCGATGCTACAATTTAGTTTTTGTATTTCATTAAGGCATCCACTTAGAAAGTTGGAGGAAGTAATTATTTTTGTCTCGTTCTTCGCTCTTGCTCATCAAAAGTTATCAACTCAATCCATATAGTGTTTCAATACCAATAATGTTGAACACAACTCCAATTGTGAGATTAATGAGAATTCACGTCAATCAAGTTCGAATTCAATCGGGTTTTCATTCACTTTTCTACTCGTTCATTAGTCCCTGAAAATCACAAAAATGAAACATACATCGACATTTCAGAGCTTTGGAATTGAGGAATGAGCGTTTTTAACTATCTTAAATTATTGAAAACTAATAACCAAGATGAACATAATGAAATGAATTATTGTTCTGTTACGCCCTTGGAGCCTCAAAACCGAGCTCTATAGTGAGGCCAGGCCACATTGTAATGTAATTAGAACTCCCTTATTTATCATATAACCATAAGGTGCGCATGAACGTCAATGGCACCATTCACGAGCTGCAACGCCTCACATTACACTGCACCCTGTCGCATTTTCTTCATTTAGATACTCACAGGGGCTGATGTAACAGCTCCTCCCTCCGCCATAGCTATCGTAAATAGGCCTTCCAGAAGCGCACCCCTCGCAGCATGAGCGCGGCCTACCGAACCCACTGTAACACGGGCCCCCACCGCGCCCTTCATAGCACTCCCTGCAGCACACCCCCATCGGGTATGCCGGCGGGTACCCTGCAACCGGCACGCATGTGTTCCTTGGTACTGGCTTGGCTTGTACTGGTGGGGGATTCTGGACGACGACCGGCGGAGGATCGGCCTTCTTGGGCGGCGCCGGAGGATCGACGACCTTTTGAGGAGGCGGTGGGTCGGGCTTTTTCGGCGGAGGAGGATCGATGACCTTCTGGGGCGGAGGTGGGTCGGGCTTTTTCGGCGGAGGAGAATCGATGACCTTTTGGGGCGGTGGTGGATCGACTTTTTTGGGCGGCGGAGGATCGACGGGCTTGGGAATTTCAGGGTCTTGGATTTGAATGCTTTTGATAACCCCACAGCCCTTGCAGCAAATTTTATCTCTCAGCTTCTCAGGATTACAACAAACCACTTTGATAATCACAAGGTTTTGTTTCTCATCATAAATCTGGTCTCGAATTTCTGTAGAACAAAACAGAAACTGGGTTTCGGTTCCTTTTTGCAGAAACTAAAACACAGAGTAGAAGAACAGAGTCTAAGAACAGAGTACTCACGAGGGAATTTGCAGATAACTTTCTTGACCTTCTTATAACACCGATGGCACTGCAGGTCCACTTTAAGTATCATGATCACAACCTTCTGCAAAGCCCAATAAACCCATTTTGATAAACTCAACAGAGACATATAGATTAAAAAATCAAACAAAAACACACACTAAATCAGCAGGACAGGGGCGTGTGGCGTGAGGAACGAGATATGATACCTTGGCGTCCGCCATGGATGAGTTTGCTGATTGGAAGAAAGTTTAGAAAAAGGGATGAAGGGAAAAGGAAGGGTAATAAATTAGACCCAAAAGGTAGAAGCAGAGGAGACAGGGGAATTGGCAATGGTAGTAGGAGAAAGAGCAATAAGACCCCAACACGTAACCATGTGTAGTTCTCGAGTTTGGTCGGTCTTTTTGTATCCCTATTTTCGTGTTGATCAATGTTTATGGTTTGGGTCGAATAGTTCGAATGAAGGATGGGATTTTAGGGTTTGTGTAATTACACTTTACACACACATGTGATCCACTATGATATCCTTTTTTCATTACTGATTAGCCAACCAACAAAAAGATGCCCAAAACAAACTTGTAACTCAAGCAACTTTTAGGAACATTTTCTTCCCTTTTTTTTTTGATAAGTTCCTTTAAGATTTGTAGGTTAAGAAATGAGCTTTTGATTGGTGGTTCATGAATTTTGTAGTTGGTAAAAGTTTTCGTGGCTTGAGATATAAGTTTTCTCATATGTAGTAGTTTCTATAAGTTAAGTGTAAGAGCTCGTACGCTCGGTTCACCAGGTTCTACCACTGCAGCGCCCAATCATACTCAAAATCGGAGTTTGATCCTGGCTCATAAGGAACGCTAGCTATATGCTTAACACATGCAAGTCTAACGTTGTTTTCGGGGAGCTAGGCAGAAGGAAAAGAGGCTCCTAGCTAAAGGTAGCTTGTCTCGCCTTTCAAAAGGGGTGGAAACAGTTGAGTACAAAGTGGCGAACAGGTGCGTAATGCGTGGGAATCTGCCGAACAGTTCGGGCCAAATCCTAAATCAAATGCGTACTGTTAGTAGATATTGTCTTATTTGAGTTTTCCAAGGTTAATAAAACGCGTTTTTTAGGGGAAGGTTTTCACACCTTTGTAAAGAATGTTACGTTCCCCTCTCCACTTGATGAGGCATCTACGCTTAGAGAAAAAATGTTCGCCGAGAGGAAGATCGAGTTCATATAGATCACTCACATTCTTGAGTTCAATTATTTCTTGTCTAAATTATTAGAGTATATAACGTAGAAAGTTGCGTTGACTTTAATACAAAATTAATTGAAAAAGAAAAGGAAAAAAAGTCAAAGATATATTGAATTTGGTATTAAATTAGAATAATAAAGGATGGCCCACCTAGTACAACATTGGAACCGCACACGATTCCTCCACCTTTAATAATACTTAAAAAAATACACTTGAAAATTAATTTTTTTTTAATTAAAAAAAAAAAAGAGAAATCGGATTAAGATACAGCTACAAAACGAAATATAAAGATTCAAAACACAAAGACGAACTAACGTTTTGGAACGACCCCCTTTGTGACCGTGCAGCTCTAAAACGCTCTCCGCCTCGACTAGCAACCTGTAAACACCTGAACAAAAGGAGGGAAAAGGGTGAATATAAAAATATTCAGTAAACAACTTCTTGTACGCGTTCATCTTATTCTTAACCTTGTAGGTATTCATGGGCTTATCCCTCGGTCTATGCCTGCACTTCAACTAACGCACACTCATGCTGCTAAAGCCACGGAGGGAAATAAGCTCGTATAATATCATGGCGTACATAGATATTATAATGTACATATATGTACTTATCATAATGGAGAAGTATCCTAATACACATAACATACAAAAATGCATGAGCTCCCCATAGGCGTGGCGTAACAGTGTCTCATAACACTGAAGTAATTAGGTTAATTAATTAATTAGTCACAACAATTGCTAATTTATCCTTAAAATTTGTGGAAATATATGGTTTGAAATGTAACTGTTAGATGAACACGACTTTCCACAATAGTATGATATTGTCCACTTTGAGTATAAGCTCTCGTGGCTTTACTTTGGGCTTCCCTAAAAGTCATCGTACGAATGGAGATAGTATTCCTAGATTATAAACCCATAATCATTCCTTAAATTAGCCGACGTGGATCTTTCTTCCGACATGTTTGGTGTCTGGTCAAGGGGTGGCTCCAATTGTTTGGTTGGGCCTGCATCGATGCTGCTATTTAGGCATGGGTTTGGGCTCGCTTTGGGGCTTTTCTCTTCGAATGAAGCTAAATTTTAAAATAAAATAAGATAAATTTGATACCTTAACAAACACAATATATTCCATATTAAAATATTTAATTTTGGACCTAATAAATCCTTAATAAATTTTATTTTTTTAAAAAAAATTAATTGATTAATTACATTTAAATTTAAATTTCAATTGTGTATAGTAATTTTAAAAATTTAAAAAATGTTTTAAACTAATTTTGAAAGTGTCCTTAATTTTATCCTATTTAAAATTATTCTAAAAGAATTTAATTATTATTTATTTTATAATTTTAAACTATAAAAAATGATATTGATAATTAAAAACAGGTTTTGAATTAAAAAAAATATTTTAATCATTTCAAAATTATTATCAAATATCCTCCAAATTAAATCAATCTCAATTTTTATTTATTTATTTATTATTTTTTTTCATGTGAAATCCTAATAAAATTTTAGAGCGAAAAAAATTAAATAAAGTTAAACGTTAAAATTCATGAATGCTGGGAATAATATACCAATAGTTTTAGGATGTTAAACGTTAAACGTTAAAATTCATTATGATGGTCGATAGAAGTTTTAATACCAATAGTTTTAGGATACCTATAATCTATATGCCTAAGATTGTTAATAAATTTGAGAGAAAACAAAATAAGTACGAGAATATCGTAAAAACACGTTACTAAATTCTCTTTAAAAAATCTCGGCCATTATCGACGCTTATTTGCAGCCATTTTTTTTCGATCTTTTCTAAGGTATATTCCATTGATAGTCTTCCAAGTAAAGAGGAATCCAAATTCCAAGCCACACATTAGATTAGGAGGAGGAGGGCAAAGGGCATATTGAGAGTTTGTGGTTTGCCACTCATAGTGCTCATCACCCACATCATTGTGGACCTCTCTTTGCCACTGCCTGCGTTGCCTTGGATATATGCCTTTCTCTTTTGTTTCTAAATGTCCCCAAACACACCCTATGGAGATAGAGAGACCCCAACTCCAATGCACCACTCGCTCGAGATGCCTCTCTCTATTATTCGTGTGTGTATCATTTAAGTCTTCCAACAACACGATAAGAAAGAATATCCAATCGATGACGAAACATGAAACTATTATGTTGCAACAAATGTACGAACTGAGGTCTATAGTGACAAGCTTGTGTGTGAATCGATAAATCTAACATCTTCATAAGTTGGGGATGGTCTAAGTTTCTTGTAGTGGCCGTTTTTGGTAAAAAGTCATTTTGTAGGACAAGTGCCCATAAAAAAAACCCCACAATTCCACATGCATGCGCCTCAAAAAGGGGCACAATTTTTGAGCTCTAAGGACACAAAGGTCTTGTAATGGTGATAAATGATAATCCCAAACACGTTGTACGACCTCTCATCATCTAAGTTCAGAAAGATGAGTCCGAAGATATTTTCGAGCTCCAAGTATTAGTATGCCTTTTAAGGACCACAAGGGCCATTACTATAGTTGGGATGTGACATGTCTCAATCAAACCAAGGTTCGACCTATAAAGAGAAAGTAAGTGGAACTCGATGGAAAATGGAGCTGCCATTGGCGAACCGACCATTTTATACTTCAATTCAGTGACTATTTGCTGTAAAAAGAACAAGTTGGTAGTTTTCATACAACAACTTATTAGCTTTGGTCACTATCAAGACTTTGTATAGACCAGAAATGTTAGGAAATGTGTGGTTTGGTGCCTAAGTGTTGATGCCTTTCTTTCATAACTTAGGCTCATAGCCTTTTAGTCAAATGGCATTTCAATCATACCCACTCTCTTCATTCACACCCACTTTCCCCTTTATTTTAGTTAGGGATCTTTAAAAAATCTTTCTAGGGTCGGAGTTCTCGTAGATTCCTTTTCAAATTAAGAGAAAAAAAATCTCGATTTCTTATTATACTTGATCGGTTAAGAATAATGATAAAACTAATAATTTATTATGGCTTAAAATTTCATCTTGATGAACAAATATATGTTCATGAATTAGCAGTAGATTTTTAGCGAGTAAGCTAAGAAGGTCGATATACAAAGTTAAGCAAAATTACTGACAATGTTTTCTTAATTTTAATGATACCATCATATCTTTTAGATCATGTTAAAAAGGTCGATATCCTGTTCTTTGTGTTCATCTTGACGAGTGTGTGTGTTATTGTGCGATCCTAACAACTGTATTAGAGCGAGGCAAGATTCACCACGATCTGTGAAGATGGAAAGTTCAAAGATTGGAATTGAGAAGTTTAATGAATCCGATTTTGATTTCTGGAAGATGCAAATTGAAGATTATCTGTACCAGAAAGATCCTCATGAACCCCTATTCGGGGTGAAGCCGGATACTATGCCACGGAGCAGTGGAAGTTCAAGGATCGTCAGGCCTTAGGGTTGATCCGGTTGACGTTATCAAGAAACGTGGCGTTCAACATCATCAAGGAGAAGACAATGTCAGATTTGTTGAGGGCATTATCAAATATGTACGAAAAATCGTCGGCTATGAACAAGGTATATTTGATGCAGAGGCTGATCAATCTACAAATGTCGAAAAGTGGATCTGTTGCTGGTCATATAAATGAATTTAATATGATTATAAGTTAACTGAGTTTGGTGGACATTAATTTCGAAGATGAAATTAAAGCATTGATTTTGATGTCCGTGTCATGGGATGTTGTTGTTGCCGTGATCAACAGTTCCCGAGAATCTGAGGAACTGAAGTTCGATGAAATTTGAGATGTAGTTCTCAGCAAAAGTATGCGCAAACGAGAAACTGGAGATTCATCTGGTAGTGCTCTCAGTGTTGACCGAAGGAGAAGAAGTAAATCGAATGACCCAAACAAAGATCGATCAAAATCAAAGAACCATAAAAATTTTCCAAACATACCAAACGTAACGTGTTGGAATTGTGGAGAAAAATGTCACTTTTGGAAAGATTGTACAAGACCAAAGAGGAAACAGAATAACAAATAAAAGATGATGGTGATATAAATTCAGTTGAAGACATTGGGGATGTTCTAATCCTCAGCGTGGACAGTCCAATTGAATCCTAGATTTTGGATTCGGGTGCATCTTTTCATTCGTCTCCAAATAAAGAGCTATTCCGAAATTTCAAGTCTAAAAATTTCGAGAAGATGTATATTGCCGACACCAAAGCCTTGGAGATTGAAGGAAAGGGGATGTCTGCATAAAAACTCACGCAGGAAATCATGATGTCGTATATATTCCTAGTCTCAAGAAGAACCTAACCTCAATTTATCATTTAGATAACACTGGTTATGCAATAGAGTTTGGGAAGAGTTCGTGGAAGGTTGTGAAGGGTGCTATGGTGGTAGCACGTGGCACAAAATCTAGAACCTTATACACCACTGCAGGGTGTATGAACATGAATTCAAAGCATTTTGTGCAGTTGAGGGAATTCAATTAATGAGGACAAATCCTATTAAAGCAAGACAAAATGATGTTGCTGAAATGTTGAACAGAACAATGAATAAACGGGCAAAGAGTATGAAGATTCATTCTGGATTACCAAAGAAAATATGTGTCAATGCTGTAAATTCAACAGTCTACTTGATCAATAGAGGATTGTCAGTACCCTTGGAGTTCAAGTTGCCTGAAGAAGTATTGATAGAAAAGAACTCAAGTACTCTCACTTGAGAACTTTTGGTTGTACTGCATATGTTCGTGTTGATCTAGAGAAGAGTGACAAACTTGACGCTGAGTCTGTGAAGTGCTATTTCATAAACTATGGTTCTGACATGTTCGAGTACAAATTTTGGTATGACAAGAACCGAAAAGTTCTGAAACACAGTGACATGACTTTCGATCAAAATGTCCCGATGCAAAGATATTATAGAGCTGATGATAAGAAACTAGACATCTATAACTAGAACTACTATCCATAACCCTATTTTTAAAATTATTATAAAAATTAAAAATTATTATGACCGTGAATATTTGATTTTTGAATTTTATAAAATTTTAATTAACCTAGAAAACAAAAACATAATAAGTTCATTTATTATTGATTTCTTAATTTAAAGAAAATCCCCATGAATTTATTATTAAAAAAAATAGTGAAAAAAAAAAGATAAGAAATAGAGAAAATCCGAACACTTGGGATGATGGAACGATGACGTCATCAATTTCAACGGTCAATAAAGTCAACCAGTTTATAAAACAAAGCCACGTGGATCCCACTGGAACTATCTTTACCGCACAAAACACACTCCTAACACGAGCCTCATATCCATCTGGCAACCATCCTGTCAGAAGATAACGGTGACGTTTCTTCATTAATTACGGTTGAAAGGTAATCCCATTGGATTTGCAGACGGCGTCAAAGCGCTGTTTGGGTGACGTCAGAAAAAGCTGAAACAACGTGTGTCCGAAGTGGATGGGGTCGAACGGAAGGCGCGTGTGTACGAACGAGAGAGCGCGTGGGAAACGCGACTTTGGATGTGTTATTCACGCGATGAATGGATGGTTATTGTTATTTATTTTATTATTATTATTATTATTGGATTAGAATAATTTTAAACTTTTTACTATTATTTGAATTCAATGTTTCCACTTTTATTATTTATGATTTTGGATTAGCTCATGCTCGTGCTGGTGCTGGTGGATTCCGTTTGATCCGATTATGACATGTTTTAAACATCAATTTAATTGTTCGAGATGTAAATTTATTGGTTCTTTTTTAATAAAAAATAAAATATTACCCCGATCAAATATCTATTTATTTATCTATAAATATTTAATTAAAATTTAAAACTCAATAAGGTTTTGAAGTGTTTCTGTATATGGTAGATATCGAGACGTGACGAAGACTTTGATCGAATGTTTGGAATATGATGGGTTGATTACAAAATGGGAGCTGGGCTGCACCAAAGATATGTTCCTACTTTTGGAGGTTCTTCATTCTTGAGGCCATTTGAACTTGATAAAACATTATGTTTTTGGCATCAATTTTATTCATATTTTTTATTTCCAAATCTCGAAAAGTGCCTCAACTTTTCAATATTCCAACCACGTCACTTCCATCCGTGATTTAATTGTAATTAATTTAGACCGAGAAAGGAAAAAGGCGGAAAGAGTACCCATATGATATGGAACCTAATAAGAGTAGTAATATGGTGTCGAACCACAGGCTACTATTCTATGGAAAATTACTGAACTCAAGCTCATCGCTAGATAGATATTGTCCATTTTGGATAATTACATATTGTCGTTAACCTCACAATTTTAAAACATGTTGGATAGGGAGTATGCGGTGTCATTAGACCACCGCCCAAAATCTGGCTATAATATCATTTGTAACAGTCTAAGCTCAGTATTAGTAGATATTTTGTCCACTTTGGTTCGACAGTCCAAGCACCGGACGCTGGAACCTCAAAAGGGGTGGATTGTGAGATCCTACTCCGATTGGAGAGGGGAATGAAATATTCTTTATAAGGGTGTGGAAACCTTTATATAGTAGACGCGTTTTAAAACTATGAAACTAATAGCAATACATAACCAGCGATGGGCTTGAGTTGTTATCAATGGTATTAGAGCCAGACACTGAGTAGTGTGCTGGTGAGGCGCTGGGCTTCTAAGCGGGGGGTGGATTATGAGATCATATATCGGGGGAGAGGAGAACAAAACATTCGTGTTATAAGGGTGTAGAAACCTTTTCCAAACAAAAGTATTTTAAAATTGTGAGGTTGAGGATGATAAGTAAAAAAATAAAAAGGTTTAGGGGTGGAGAAAAATCCAAAATTCCATTATAAATATTCTAACACTTCATCGCACACATTTCACTTCCCACTCTCTGCTCCTTAAAACTCCCCTGCTTCAGTTTTCCAACACCAAAAACAGAGCCTCCTCTGTTTTCCCTCTTTAACGCTCTTTCAATGTCCTCCAAAACCCCGTTCCACCCAGATTCCACCCCCGCCGAAAAGTCCAATGACGGCGGTTCTCCGCCGTCTGAGGATCGTTGCTCGGTGGAGGAGGTGGCTCTGGTGGTGCCGGAGACGGACGACCCATCTCTTCCAGTGATGACTTTCCGTTCATGGGTTTTGGGGCTGACTTCTTGTTGCATTCTTATTTTCCTCAACACTTTCTTCACTTACCGCTCTCAACCACTCGCCATCTCCGCCATTCTTATGCAGATCTCTGTTCTCCCAATTGGCCGCTTCATGGCCTCCACTCTTCCAAACAGAGACTTCCATTTTTTTCACTGGAAGTTCAGTCTCAACCCTGGCCCTTTCAACATGAAGGAGCATGTTATTATCACCATTTTTGCTAACTGTGGCATCTCCTATGGCGGCGGCGACGCCTATTCCATCGGCGCCATTACTGTCATGAAGGCTTATTATAAACAGAGCTTGAGTTTCCTCTTGGCCCTTCTCATCGTCTTAACTACCCAAGTTTTGGGATATGGATGGGCTGGTATGCTCCGAAGGTACTTGGTCGATCCTGTTGAAATGTGGTGGCCCGCAAATTTGGCTCAGGTTTCTCTGTTTAGGTACGATTTCTTCATCTTTGTACAGACTTGAAGCTCGATCAAGTCTCTGTTAAATTGGTCGGTGGATAATGATACTATGCGCTAACTCTGGTTTGCTCTGTTTTTTGTACTTCCCCTGTTTTAGAGCCCTTCATGAGAGCGAGGACAAATCAAAAGGGATGACAAGGATGAAATTCTTCTTAATCGCCATGGGAGGAAGCTTTGTGTACTACGTTTTTCCAGGTTACTTGTTCCAAATCTTATCATTCTTCTCGTGGGTTTGTTGGGTTTGGCCTCACAGCATCACGGCTCAGCAAATTGGGTCGAGCCAAAGTGGGCTTGGACTTGGAGCTTTCACCTTCGATTGGGCCGGCATTTCAGCGTATCATGGAAGCCCGCTCGTGTCGCCATGGTTCTCGATTCTGAATGTGGGTGTAGGGTTTGTGATGTTCATTTATATCATCGTCCCTGTTTGCTACTGGAAGTTCAACACGTTCGATGCCCGGAAATTCCCCATCTTCTCAAATCAGCTCTTCACAAGAACCGGCCAGAAATACGACACGACCAAGATTTTGACGGCGGATTTTGATCTCAATGTTGCTGCTTATGATAGCTATGGGAAGCTCTATCTTAGCCCTCTTTTTGCTCTCTCCATTGGATCTGGTTTCGCCAGGTTCACTGCCACTCTCACCCATGTTGCTCTGTTCAATGGCCGGTATGCTCTGTTTTTGTCTCTTTTCTCACTTTCCTTCTGCTGCCAACATTATATTTGAATTTGGTTGAGTTCTTGAAGTGATGATTGTGTTGAAGATGGTTGGGAGACCGTCTAACGTGGACTAATTTAAGAAATGATTATAAGTCTATAGGTGAGCTTAGGTTCAAGGTGGACAATATCATCATGCTTTTAACTCATCCATGTTAATAAAATCTTCAAATGTCGAACGAAGAAGTTGTGAGCTTTGAATGTGTAGTCAAGAGTGACTCAAGTGTCGAATAAAGGGTGTGTCTCACAGGGGCTAATTTAGAGGTTTTCCTTTATAAAATGAGGTCTCCCCGTAGCAAAGTTACGTGAGTTTATGCTCAAAGTGTATAATATCGTACCATCGTAGAGATTAGATTCGTGATTCTTAACCCATCGTTACTTTAATGTGTAGGGAGATATGGAAGCAAAGCAGGGCAGCAATCAAGAGTGCAAAATTAGACATCCATGCAAAGCTGATGCAAAGATACAAACAGGTGCCAGAATGGTGGTTCTTGATCTTACTGTTCGGAAGCATTGCACTGTCTCTTTTGATGTCGTTTGTGTGGAAAGACGACGTGCAACTACCGTGGTGGGGGATGCTATTTGCCTTTGCCATGGCTTGGGTTGTCACCCTCCCGATTGGGGTCATTCAAGCAACAACTAACCAGGTAACTTTCGTTAGGAATAACGACTCTCACAGTAGTATGATATTGTCTACTTGAGCATAAACTCTCATGATTTGCTTTGAACTGTTCAAAAGGCCTCATACACCAATGAAGACACGTATAAACCCATGATTGTTCCTTAAATTAGCCAACGTGGGACTCCCTCCCAACCATCCTCCCCTCCAACAAAGTACACTCTTTGTTCGACACATGAGTCACTTTTAACTACACCTTCTAGGCTAGCAATTTCTTGGTTTTTATTAACATGGAGAAATTAAGGGTGTGACTCTAGTACCATGTCAGGAATCACAAATCTCTACAATAGTACAATATTGTCCACTTGGAGCATAAGCTCTCGTGATTTTGTTTTGGGTTTTCTCGAACATATTCCAAAACAAAAGACTTACAAATCCATACGAAATCTTATGCAGCAACCCGGATATGATATCATAGCACAATTCATCATTGGTTACATTCTTCCCGGAAAGCCAATAGCAAATCTACTCTTCAAGATCTATGGAAGGATCAGCACAGTTCATGCTCTGTCTTTCTTATCTGATCTTAAACTTGGGCATTATATGAAAATCCCACCACGATGCATGTACACAGCCCAGTTAGCCGGGACTCTAGTCGCCGGGACGGTCAACCTAGGCGTTGCATGGTGGATGCTGGACAGTATAGAGAACATCTGCGACGTGGATGCACTCCACCCTGATAGCCCATGGACATGTCCAAAATACAGAGTAACATTTGATGCTTCAGTGATATGGGGACTAATCGGACCAAAGCGATTGTTTGGACCTGGTGGGTTGTATCGCAACCTGGTGTGGCTATTCCTCGTTGGAGCGGTTCTTCCAGTGCCCATTTGGGCATTGAGCAAAGTGTTCCCAGAAAAGAAATGGATTCCGCTGATAAACGTACCGGTTATATCGTATGGCTTTGCAGGGATGCCACCGGCAACTCCTACGAACATAGCGAGCTGGCTCATAACTGGAACGGTTTTCAATTACTTTGTGTTCCAATACAAGAGGCGGTGGTGGCAGAAGTATAACTACGTGCTGTCGGCTGCGCTTGATGCTGGGACGGCTTTCATGGGCGTGCTGCTTTTCTTTGCAGTGCAGAATGAGGGGCATCACTTGAGGTGGTGGGGATCACAACCGGACCATTGCCCTTTGGCGAAGTGTCCTACTGCTCCTGGGATTGCCGTGAAAGGATGTCCGGTGTTCTAGCAGCCACCAAACTGTTTGATGATAACAAATATGTTTGAGAGCTGAACACTGAGTGAGTTCTTCATATTCTTCGTTGTTCTTTGGTTGTTTGTTCGAGTTTATGTGGTACTACCAGTTTGATTGTGGAATTTCTCTATAATCTATAGCCTAATAGAACAAGCTGCCCATTATAACCAATAGGGAGGATGACACTGCTAACAAAGAATTTGTGTGTCTTACACACCGACCACACCCCTTCCCTTTCTCCGATCATCAAGCCCACGTCTTCATTTCTTCATCTTTCATTCTCCCTTGTTGTTCATTCGTTTATGAGCTTACTGTGTTCAATCAAAGATAAAAGAGACCCGTGGCAAAGAGTCAAGGCTTGAACAATGGGACCTCACCATGTCACTGGCTCAAGAGGGACTTAGTTTATGGTTGGATCATTTGGATCATAAACAAATTGTTCATTACAAAATACGATTAAATATGTGATAATATTGACTTAGTTGTAATTACAAATAACTCACGAAAAATCAACTTGCTTGTAATGATCACATCCACAAATGCAACTTATCCTACCTACAATGCATAAGAATTAAATTATAAGTTTAGAGTGAAGTGATTAATAATTGAAAATTAATTAATTAAAGAGTTTAGTTAATTAATATTACGACATTGGAGCTTATAATCGGTAGGTCATTGAGATCTCTATGTTAGTTCACCCAACATTATAAGATAAGTTTAGTTGAAGGAAAAGAATTTGAAATGTTCAAATTAATATTTAATATATTTGATAGGTTAAATATATAGGAAAAAAAGGAAAAGAATTTGAAATGTTCAAATTAATATTTAATATATTTGATAGGTTAAATATATAGGAAAAAAAAATATATATTTAGTTTGAAGTATTCAAATTAATATTTTGGAAAAAAAAATTAGGAGATCTCACCTAAGTTGGAGAAGAGAACGAAACATTCTTTATAATGTGTGAAAAGCTCTCATAGCAAATGTGTTTTAAAATCCACGAAGGGAAGCTCAAAAGGAAAAGTCCAAAAAGGATAATATCTAATAACGGTGGACTTGGGCTGTTACAAATAGTATTGGAGCCAAACATCGGATAGTGGGCTAGTGAGGACGTTGAGCATTGAAGGGGGGTGGACATCGGGCGGTGTGCCAACAAGTACGTTGAGCATCGAAAGGGGGTGGATACTGGGCGGTGTGCCAACAACGATACTGGGCGGTGAAACCTATTCTTTTATAACAGTATCACGACATGGCCTTGGGTTATACTTTTCAGTCCGAAAAGGGTTGGATTGTAGTACTTCTCCCCACATAGCCCATGCACATGTACATAAACTCACCGAGAAGTATTTCGATGCACATGACATACAAAATGTATGAGATCCCCCCACATTAAATCATGATATATATTCATGATGCTAGTCATACCTCCATTCTTTTCCTTGACAGAGCGTCCTTACGAGACATACATATATGATCCTTGTCATATTGTTCATGATTAATATACATAGTTTTCTAATGTCTCCGTCGCCCTAAGTAGTTAGTATTAACATAATTTACATGGCATAGTATATAGAGGTGCATGCATCAAATAATAGTAATATCATAAAATAGTTTCATGACATAGCATAGTATATTTGACATTATACGACATAACATATATCGTAACATAATATACATCATAATGATCATAAAATAAGACATGTGCAAGAGCTCTAGAGCACACATCGTTCATACAACAAACAAGTAATCCATCCAAACCAACCGAATTGACGACGGTATCAAAATGTTCTCAGAGCCAAGGCACATCAAATCGAATTCACGACGGTATCACAATCGCAGTTCATACTTCAGCTTCTCTTTCCAGCAATTCGGCGGGCGCGACGCTCCGAATATGTCTACCAGTTCACATTACAGTAGCTGCAACTCTCGTCGGTAAATGAGGTTTCGCCTTTTTCTCTTTTTATGCTTTACTTTTGTTGCAATTTTCCTCGTTCTTGCTTTTCCTTGCTAATTTTACATCTGCGTCGTATTCTAGTTTGCTAATATGCCAATTTCCCCACGATTTTGGGTAAAAATTCGTTGGTTTGTGAGGATCAAAGGTGAGGGTGTTGAACGAATCCTGGGCTCTTAGTTGTACTTTTAGATGCTTTGTTTGTTTGGGGAATGTGTTTCGAATTTTGTCCTTGGAAAACAGATTAGATCATTTGAATTTGAATGATGGTTCTATGAATATACCAACAGGCTGCTTCGGTGGTAATAGGGGTTGGAGTCTTAGATGGGACTTGGGAGTTCAGTTCTAGGTTTGGGTCTAAGCCTCCAAGTGGAATGTTTCTGAATGCTGGATCATTAAAAACTCTAATCCTCTGCTGGAGTTGATATTATCAAATTTGCAGATCTCTAAACTTGGCCTTTAGACTTTAAAAATGCCTTGGATTAGGTTGTGTAACAGCCCCAAATTCATTGCTAGTACATATTGTCTGCTTTGGCCTGTTACATGTCGCCGTCAGCTCACGGTTTTTAAAATCGCCTCTACTAGGGAGAGGTTTCCACACCCTTATAAGAAATGTTTTGTTCCCCTCTCTAACCAATGTGGGATCTCACAATCCACCCCCTTTAGGGTCCAGCTCCTCACTGTCACATTACTTGGTGTCCACCTCCTTCGAGGCTCAACGTTCTCACTGGCACACCATGCTTAGCATCCTCGCTGGTATATCGCCCGGTGTCTGGCTCTGATACCATTTGCAACAGCCTAAACCTACTGTTAGCAAATATTGTCCTCTTTAGGGCTTTCCTTTATGGACTTCCCCTCAAGGTTTTAAGATGCGTTTTAAAAACCTTGAGCGGAAGATCGAAAGAAAAAGCCCAAAAAAGACAATATGTGCTAGCAGTGAGCTTGAGTCGTTATACAAGACAAGGATAAAATATAATACAAATGTATTATAAGAAATTAAAAGAACTACATGACCATTGGTGGTCTCACAGATTTGATTAGTGATCATTTGTAAAGAACGATGATTAGGCTTTTTGTACAACAAAACCACTTCCATTTCTTCCAATTCTATGTGATTACCCCTTCGAAAGTTACTACATATTATTTTCAATGGGCAAATCTGTATTTCCCTTCAAGGACTCTGGTATGGTTTATCTACTTCAGTAATTATTGAAGTTCCATGTTTTAGAAAAGTTAGGTCTTGATAACTCAAAATGCACGTGTATATTTCTTTGTTCAACTCCCTCCACACACCAGGGACATTTTCACTTTACAGGCCTTCGATGGGTTTGTTTGTATGCGTATATCTATGATTCAATTATTTGTTACCTGGACTGATGATGGTGCCTGTTCATTTCATCTACTGTAAACGTGCAAAACATCAGAAATTCAATTCTGAAGCACGTAAAGATCAGAGGACCTACAACACAGTTGTTGATGAAGGATGAGAATGTAATGGAGAAACTAACTCGCCATCTGTGTTCATAAACAGGTTCAAGTTCTGACGAAATAGTTGATTGGGTGATTGGATTGGTTAAGAAATTCGATAGAGTCGTTTCCTGTGAGGTAATTAGTCCATGGTCACCCCATCATCTCATCTTTGTATTTTTATATCACTTGTCATGTCAGGAGTTTGTAGATTCCTTCCTAATTATCATATCCTATTAAGTTCAATACAATATATTTGCTGAAATAAAGGCATTTCTCAACGTTGGATGTTGTGTTGAGCCGAGCAGGTTACTGAAACGGCCGATTTCCAGAAAGACTTAAGTCTGGACAGTTTGGACAGGGTGGATGTAACGGCCTAGACCTCTTTGGGCTTTCTCTTTTGGGCTTTCCCTCAAGGTTTTTAAAACGCGTCTGCTAGGAAGAGATTTCCACACCCTTATAAAGAGTGTTTCGTTCTCTTCCCCAATCGACGTGGGATCTCACAATCCACCTCCATTCAGGGTCCAGTGTTCTCGCTGGCACTCGTTTGTTTCTCCAATTGATGTGGGACCACCACTAAATCCACTCTTCCTCAACCGATGTGGGATCTCACAATCCACCCCCATTCAGGGCTCAGTATCCTCACTGACACTTGTTCCTTTCTCCAATTGATGTGGGACCACCACTAAATCCACCCCTTCAGGGCCCAGCGTCCTCGCTAGGCACTCGTTTCTTTCTCCAATCAATGTGGGACCACCATCAAATCCACCCCCCCTTCAGGGCCCAGCGTCCTTACTGCACACCGCCTCGTGTCTACCTCCCTTCGGGGAACAGCCTCCTCGTTGGCACATCGCCCGATGTCTGGCTCTGATACCATTTGTAACGGTCTAGGCCTACCGCTAGCAAATACTATCTTCTTTGGACTTTCCCTTTCGGGCTTTCCCTCAAGGTTTTTAAAACGCGTTTGCTAGGGAGAGGTTTCCACACCCTTATAAAGGTTGTTTCATTCTCCTCCCCACCCGATGTAGGATCTCACTATAGAGCTTGTAATGGCATTCAAACAAGATTTCTCCATTGAAATACCAGATGAAAATGCTGATAAGCTTACTTTGCTGTGCCGTTGTACAGGAGACTCGTTGCAGTCGACACTTCTGCCATATATGGTATGAAATAAATTGCTGTATTACATAAACATATGTGTTTATACACTAACAATACATATTTCTGCAAGCTCCATTTATCATTTTAACTACAAACCAATAACTCATCGTTGTGACTTCAGCGCCATCTACATGAGCCGTATATTATGGTCTACCATAAGGTCTGTTGATCATCAATTCCCTTATTTTTACAAGCTTGCAGGGGTTGAGATGTTTGGTGCTGCAACCTGAGGATACCAGAAGTATACGTGCGGATGCCTCCTCCAAACGACGATAATTGCAGCTGTTTGCGACCTGCAAAATGAGCAGGTCGACAGCGTATGTTCTTTGGTGTGCGAAGAATCTTGATGGAACAGACCTTTTCAAAGCTCTGTGTTGCATGAAAACGGGATGGAATATCAATAATGAAGTCTCCAAATTCATCTGTGATTCCACGTACCCAATCAGAAGATTTGCTGTTTTTTCCAGAGTTGTGGCACCTCACACCCACCATGGCACCTGCAGTGATTGATATTCATCAGAAAGGTAAAAACCAAGCTTGATCTCATAGTTTTTCTTAAAGGTTAGCTGCAATTATAGTACCTTTTACAGGCCATGCATGAACTTGAGGTTCATCACCATGCAAACAAGCGTTCACAAAGAAGAGAGCCTGTGACCAAAACCGTGGACAGTCTCTCCTCGCCATATCCTGCTGTCTGCCTCCATTCGTCTCGACTCAACAGATCGGATAACGGGGTCTCATGTTCCGCAGATTCGACTACCATCAGAAATCCATCGGCAAAAAGGAGGAAGAAGAAGAAGAAACAATGGTAGAAGCTGCAAACTCTGGTCAGCATCTTCTTTCTTTAGGCTTTAGGAAACTAATATGATCACACAAATCAATCTGACACCATATATAGATGCATATTCCTTGGTTTATATAATCTATTTAGAACGAGACATCTTCCATTTTCTCGACATGTCGAAGTTACCGAAATACCCTTTCTGGGTTTGACATCGGTTACTTTATGTGTTGGATTTTGACCATCTTCCCCTCTTAGGGGTAGGCTTTTACCAGATGAAAAAGATGGGTTCTATTTTATGTGAATTTGACCAGAAGGCTGCTCCATTAAGATAGTATTTGATTCATACATCTTTGACCCACTTGGTAGTGTTATTGGTAGGAAAACAATATTGGGAAAAGGGAAGATTGGGGAAGGGGCAAAAGGGTCTTTTCAGTCATATGTATATGAAGAAGTTGGGAATTGGATGGGGAAGTTGATGAAGTAGGTCAATATCCTTTATAGTTTGTCTCTAGAGAGCAAAATTGTGAAGTTGGTGAACCAAGGTTTAAGACAAAGATATATGGTGGAAGAGCACACACAAGGTTCCCTACCCACACCCAAAATTTCAAAGCTACTTCAACTACATGATATATATATCACAAGCCAAATCAATACTCAATTTCTTTGTTTCTTTGGAGATTTTTTTCCTCCTCTTAGTTGTTTTCTTGAACGGTGGGCTGTTTGGCCTTTGATGTTAAATTAATTGATATTTTAATGATAACAAACCTGCTCTTAATTACTAATAATTATAGTGTTTTGAAGTGTCTACAGCGTAGAATTTGGAATAATGATTTTCTACGTTTTTTGAACTACTAGAATCAAAGTTCAAATGAAGAAGTTATGGTTGAGACGAAATTGAATAGAGAATCTATATTTGACATCATGAATCAATCAAATCGTGACACGTAGAGTCTTGGAAGAGGGACGCCCCGAACCACACAAAGGCATAGTCTAGGGCCACGAATGCCTCAACCCGTCCAAAAAACTAGTAGACAAACGTAGCTTCTTATGTGTCCTTAGCCCAACATTCAGCCCAAAGCCTATGACACCTCTGGAAGAATGTATGCGACATGCATCTGGGTCACCTACATGCGTGCATATAAGGTGTTAGGCCGTGGAAGTTGATGTTTACTTGTGGGTTAGGTTCACTTTATTATGCATGGTGTAACTACTTGCCGTTAAGGACTACTTGTATGCTAGTACGTTCTAATGATTCCTACAAGTATTACTTTTTAGAATTATGTAGTTACTTATTTGGATGATGCGTGTCTTTCCGAACTGGTTTTACAATGTGTTAAGAACTCCAAAATTGTCAAAAAAAAAATTTTGGTAGGTCATAGTTGAAGCAAAATTAAGGTTAGTATTGAAATTGAGATGAAAACTAACAAACGAGCATTGAACAGACATGAAATAGAGATCTCATGTGTCTCCACGCACACTTGACTTGCGCACCACCACACGCAGGCAGGTCTACACTTCGAGCCTAGTAGACGCAACTTACCCTCAAAATTATGCGGAGACAACACGTGGCACGTGTGGAGTTGTGAGACATCATTCGAGTTGAACGCAGTTCGTTGGGTTGGACTGTCGCTCGAGTGCAGGTTGGCGGTTTGAACTTGGACCTGGATGACGCGCCTCCACTGGCGAAATGACGGCTGCTCTAGTCGTTCATTAACATGTGTCCAGGGCTGACTAACACGTGCTTCCTACTTGGCTGTGCGACGCATGTCCAACAGCCAATGTGACCTGCGCAAAATTTTTTTAGATTATGGTGAATTTGCACGTTTCAACCTATTTTCTTAACATTTTTATAAATATATGCTCATAACTCGGATCAACACGATTTTCACCGAAGTTGTAAATATCTAATCCATCTTTACGAACATATTTTTCTCATAATTTATTTCCAATCACAACAACCAATAATTGAGTCCAAAGTTGATCTAAAATTGTTAAACTTACAATCTTGCAAATTCTTGACGTTCCCCGAAACACCGCCTTCCCGTCAGAATCAACTTTGACTTCTTTAAAAAAAAAAAAAAAAAAACTTGTGTGAAATCCCTCCAATATGAACATACTAAATATTTAGATCTTAATTTCAAAAAAAAAAAAAAAAAAAAAAGTTCTGAATTCGATGAAAACGAAATAAAGAACTCAAAATGCTTACTTTCGAGTTTTTCTCGATTCTTGATGGAATTGAGCGATTCAAAAGCGCATGATAGTTACTCTCAACCTATTGAGCAAGTCTTCTAAAGAAACTTCGACAAAATTTCGACTCTAAATGACTGGTTGGATCGGATTTTGACTTTCTCTCGAGAACCATAAACCTCCATTTCATTTTATCTAATTAGGACTAATGCAGACCAATAATTAGGCAAAGGGTCGATTTACCCCTCGGGTTGATTTTAACAATTTTTCCAATTTTTCACTATTTAGTTTTCTATTTTTCTTGAATTCTCGGGATTTTTCTAAGAATTTTTCTCTTCTATTTCATCTTGAAATTCTGTCACTAAGGCCCTCAATAAAATCTCAAAAGTTTGACATTCTCTTGTCCACTTTCCTTACCCAAGTTACTACATTGTCTCGACAATAACTCAATTAACCCATGACTCGGACATTCACTCACTACACTCTATGGACATTAAAGACATATCAAACCTTATAGTCCTCTTGTGAACACTTCCTCGAGTTCTCTGTCCATATACATGTTTCCAACTCTAAGGGGTGCTCCTAGAGATACTTGCCTCTCGCTTGTGATGTTTCACCCTCCCTGGATTTAAAGGTCACTACTAAGGCATAACCATCTATCACATTGTGTTAACGGTTACATAGGTTCTAAGGTTTTAATCCAAGTGCACATGTCCATCTTCCTAGCATCACATGTACTTCTACATAAACTGAGGAGGCCTAGGTTATCTCAATCCCTAGATCTCGTACTTGGGATCTGCAATGAAGTTGTCCATCTTCATCATCTTTGTACTAACCAACTTTGGCGTTAACATTATCAGTCCGTTAGGCACTAAATCGTACTTATTGACTATCTTCACATCCTATTTCAGTTCTAGGAAGGTTACCTAATTCTTGGGTCTGACTACCACTAAGTAGTACTTCATTAGATACACATTTGAATTGGTAGTATCTGCGTCACTAAACCACTAGGTAGTACTTCAAGTTGCTTTTCTACTAAATTGTTTAATGCCTCTTAGCATGTATGTGTCACAATGACTAGATACTATATAAGTAGCTCAAATATTGGAAGGTCGTCTCTATACTCTTTATCCACGCTTATCCCGCTCCTTTGATCCCTGAACTTGATACCACATGACTAGAGAATGCCACTACCAACAATCAAACTCGTCACTTCGAGAACTTGGTGTACAACTAGTGAGCTTATAACACCATCACAACTCCTCTTAGGTGTTCTCAGTGAACTCCATCTTGGTGTGCGCTGGTATATAGTCAAAGATGACTAAGATGACAGTGTCGAGAAAGTCTCATCAATATTTAGTTAGTCTAAACCTAAAACTCTGTAAGGCGTTGATCAGATTGAAGGACTTAACAGTAATCTCTCCTTACTCATGACAACTTTTGAAAGCAGTCTTTGGTATGTCCCTCTCTTTGATTCTCATACAACGTTATCCTGACCTTGCCAAGACCTCATGGTCTTTACTGCCTCACCAAAAATAACCTTGTAGTTTCATCTCATGTGGCCAACATAGGTTTTCCTCACAGTGAGACGCCCTATCACATAGATCGCTTGAGTAATAATACTCATATGAGTTAAGTACGGACTTTTTAGGAGTAAATGATTCTCGCATAAGTCCTCTACGTCCACCTAGTGATAAGCGCCAACAATGCTGGATTTTGCAAAGCTAGAGGTCCTTCTAGAATCCTTGCAAAACGTTCACAGAGAAAGCTAACTTAACGGATTGATTCCAACCAAGAGCTAGTTAGAAGATGAATGACTCTTAGATCGAACTTGAAATCTATGATGGTCACTCTTAGATACCAAGACAATTCACTCCAGAATTAGCTTGATCAAAACTAATTCAATGAATCGGTTTAAACATCAAACCTAAAGCAAAGTTTGAAAAAGAATAATACCAAAATGGTATCAAGAAAACACAAAGATTCTGTCTGTATTCAACAACTCATCTAAACATGAATATTACATGCCTTTAAATAGATCTAAAAGGTAACCCTGACATAATAAAGTTCAGCCACCAACCACAAATCACTTATAAATGTTATTAAATACAAATTAAAGAAAATAAGGCATTCATACAAACTATTAATAAATGTTATTAAATATAAACGGAAGAAAATAAGGCATTCATAAATTGTCTTAATTGGTAGTTCAACTAGCAACTACCAATGACAAGTTTTCTAATCACTTTCCAATATCAACCACTCCATTATTTTCTTGATTTGATTCTTGAATTTTCTTTGTGTTGCTCCTTGTAATTGCTCATTCGGGTACATGAAAGTGATCAGTTGTTGGATTCATATCACCTAGACCCAATCAAAAAGGAGGCCCAAGTGGTGAATGAATGGTGGGTCCATACTCGCATGTGTGGACCATGTGTAGGAAAATTAGCCGCGGTAGGAAAATAAACTTTTATGATAGGTCCCAATCATGAAATTACATGTGTTTGCATTCAACCTCAATAGTGGGGTCACTTATTGAGTATTTTTTTAAATACTCAAGCCACATGGTACTTCTATTTCAGGTAAAGGCAGGGCATCCATGTACGTCTGACGATGACATCGCAACTGAGACCATGACACATGCATAGGGTAGTCACATTTATTTTTTAGAGTTAGGCTATTAGAATGTTTTTAATTTAAACATTTATGTAGATTTTATTGTGTTAAAGATGTTTTTGAACACGTAAGTCGATAACACTATTTTAAGATAAAGTTTATGTTTTATAAAAAAGTTTAAACGTTATTTTCACATATTAAGGATTACGCTATGATGATGGTAACGACTGTAGGTAAGTAGAAATCTAAGGTCATTATAATTGTTGCTGAAAGTGCTCCCAATTCAAGTTTATTACACAATAAACTTAGACATATTAGTGTCAAATGAATGAAGATCCTGGCTGCGAAAGAAGTTTTAGAAGACCTGAAATCTATTGATATGGGTCCTTGTGTGAGCTACGTTATGGACAAACAAAAACGAGTTAACTTCACAAAAGCTGCCAAAGAACTAAAAAAAGTGCGGTCGAAAATGGTTCATACAGACATTTGGAGACCATCTATAATTCCATCACTCGATGGATCAAAGTTTTACGTCATCTTTATGAATGATTTCAACAAGAAGGTAAGGATTTATTTCCTAAAACACAAGTCAGACGTGTTTGACACCTTCAAGAAGTGGAAAGTTAAAGTTAAAAATGAAACCAGCTTGAAGATCAAATGTATGAGGTCTGACTTTTCAAAGTATTTTGTGGAGCTGAAGAAATTAAGTTAACAAAGACGTAAATACTCACATTAATAGCATGTCTGATTCCAGCATTGTAAGAATATTTGTCCATCGGTAATGGAAATTACGTTAGTAGGAATATAAGCTAAAACATCTCCCAGATGAATTAATAAGTTGATTTCAAATAAACCGCTTAATAATTAATAATTTAATTAGATTTAAAAATCAAATGGATAAGAAAGAACAAAGGATCATTTTATTTATTTATTTTTATTGATTACATTAAAGTTCATTCTTCTACTAAATTATTAGAAATAAATTGGTTAAAAAAAAGGAGAAAAAAAAAATTAAATATCCATATCTCAATTAATAGTTCTAAAATCTCACACTTCAATAATTCTATTACATTCAATATCCAATAATTGAGATAATTCTACTAAATTCCACGTTTAGAAAATAAAATTATTCAAAATTCCAGCTGTAAAATTGGACTTTCTTATCAATTTTTTTGAATTCGAAATAATATTAAAAACGACACCGTTCCTTCACCTCTCATTTTCCCGCCAATATAGTTTTATGATTATTTGAATTCAGACTACGCGGAACACAACGCTGCAGAAGCTGCCACGTGTCAACTCTGAAGCAAATTCAAATCCTTCTCTTCGCTCCATCTTCTCCAATTCAAAAAAAAAAAAAAAAAAAAAAAAAAAGCCCTAAAAATGCACTGAATCAATCTCTGCACAATCTTAGTATCTTCCAAGTTCCGTGTGCAACTGATATCTTTCTTCTTCAAGGTCTCGAGCTTTTCATCCATGGCGAAAGTCATCAATCCTTCTTCGCGCTACAGTTCGTACGATGTGCGGTCTTCCAATTCCTCGCATTTCTCCGATCCTTCTTCTTCCTCTGAGTTCAAGCTCAAGTCTCCTATGAAGGCGGATTCGTCGTCTTCGCGCGCTATTGTTAAGAGCAAGGCGGCTGATCTGGCTAGGGCTAAGACGAAGCCGTCGGATCAGAATTTGACGGCGATGGTGAAGAAATTCATGGAGAAGCGATCTGGTTTGAAGCCGAAGACGGTGAAGCATGCGACTGGGTTGGTGATTCCGTCGGATTTGATTGCGGAGGATCTGAAGAAGACGGCGAGGAAGGGAACGAACTTCGGTGGGCTGCATAAGAAGCTGTTTGGGAAGGGAATGGTGGAGAAGAAGGAGAAGGAGGTGAAGGCGTTGACGGAGGTGAAAGGAAATACAAGGACATTGGCGATGGTGCTGAGGAGTGAAAGAGAGCTTTTGAGTTTGAATAAGGAACAAGAACTGGAGATCACTGAGCTCAAATTAGTCCTGGAGGAGAAGTATGGAGAGGTCAGAAGTAGGATTATCTCTACTTTTTACATTAAACTTCCAATTCTACTCGATCATTTCTTAGATAGTAAGAACAATACACTTTTAGTTAATTTTTTCAGTTTTTTTTTAAAAGAAACTTTGATGTGGTTGCATTTTTTTGATGTCTTTAGCTAGATTTTGATGTTTTCATTATGAAGTTTGGATGTTTTTCAACCTGATTGATTTTATGCTGAGGTTTGAATATTATAAATGGTTGGATTCTTCTTAAAGATTTGTGAGCTGTGAATTATGGGGTAGTAATCTTCTACACATGGTTTGTTAACAGAACATTGTTGCTAATTGTTGTTATCAGATTGAGAAGTTGAAAGATTTATGTTTGAAGCAAAGAGAAGAAATAAAGTCACTGAAGAATGCAATATTGTTCCCAGATGTTATGAACTCTCAGCTTCAAGGCATCCTAGAAAAGCAGGACTCAGAGTTGAAGCAAGCCAAACAAATCATCCCCACTCTACAAAAGCAGGTCACTACTCTCACTGGCCAGCTTTATTCCCTTGCAGAGGACCTTGCCGAGGTATGAAAGAACGCTTTGTTAAGTTGAACCTAATGCTTTTAACAGTAGATGTCACAACTTGTTAGGAATCACGACTCTCCATAATGGTATGATATTGTCCACTTTGAGCATAAGCTCTCGTGGCTTTGCTTTGGGCTTCCCCAAAAGGCCTCATACCAATGGAAATGTATTTTCCTAAATTAGCCAATGTGAGACTCCCTCCCAACAACACAACTTAGGTCTAGACCTTGAAAGCTTTCATTTCTTTGATATGAACTATGAAATTACAGCTTAAAACACAGCCTCAAATGAAATTTGGACACTCCGTGTTATGTTTCTGGTACCGACTAGCTTTTATTGAATAGGTATTCACTGCTATCTCGAAGGCAAGTTGATTGATTTAACTAATAGAACGACTGGCATTTTATTTTGGGCAGGTGAAGGCGGATAAGTATTCAGGAAAGGGCTGGTTACAAGGTAGCAGTTCTCCTCACACACCAACATATGATCACGAGGATGCTTCTAACCCTTTAGTAAGCACTGAAGATATCCTTGGATCTCATGTTCATCTTTTTAGTGATGATATGTATTAATCCTGAATATAAGAGGTTAGAAAGACAACAAGGCGGGCCCTCATTATTAAAATCATCTAGGACTTTGCCTTACCGAAACAGTCAATTCATGAACTAGATGCAAATCACTCATCCAGCATTTATGTAATTCAGGAGTTCAGTGCCTGTGATCCAACGTCCCCTAGCCGTCCAGATGACTATTTGCTGAAGGATGTGAATCCCTGTCTAACACCCTATTATGCAACTAAATCCAAGGTATAACTGTCTATCTCTGCCATTAATTTCTCACTTCACGAGTGTTCATTCAGTAATGTAATTAATTGAACTCATTCCTACAGGACTTTGAGGCAATGGGATATGATTCTCCGCGAGATGAAATTTTATCCCATAACAGAATGGAATCTGGTTTTACATCATGTTCCAGGAAATTGTCCAAAAGTTCTGATTGCAGACAGAATTCCAACAAAGCAAAGACTACAAAAACAGCTCGAAGATCCGACGAGGCCAAGTACACGTATGGAAAGCCTATGCATAAATTTTACTGAACCTCATTATTTTTTCCAGTTGTAGTTTACATTCTTGATCCTTCTACATAATTGTTTTACCGTCACCTACTATCACTGTATGAACCAACAGAGCTTTAGGGGGGAGTAATACCATTGTGTACATGCTACATTTGAAAAGCTCATCAATAATAGTAAATGGTTCTCGTTCTTTGAGAATGTTACTATTTTGCATTCAAGCTAAGATCTACACAGTAGCCTGTGTGCCTGAGCCAATGTTCCATTAGTATTAAGATTGTGTGTTTTACTTTACACCTTAATATTTTCTTTAAAGATGACACTAACAAGCGGATGAACAGCTAGAAGGATATTTCAGACTCAACTTTTGAAGGTGCATATCCCATTTCATAAAATCAGGAGGCGGTGACTTAGCCAGCAGCAACCGAATCAGGTTCTAATTTTCATAAGTAGTTGTATTTAAGTACTAGTGTGCCATATACAGGCACACTAGTACAAACAGGCAAACTTGTACAAAGTTGGGATTGGTTTTATTTTTTAAGCAATCATACAGGCATTCTAAACTTTGATTTAGGACTTCCGTGTTGCCTACTTACGTGCATAGTGGGGAGCCTGCCTTCCACTGTTCTAGTCTAGAATGGCTTAGGGTACTACTAAGGGAGATTGAGGCTGTGCATAGTGGGGAGCCTGCCTTCCACTGTTCTAGTCTAGAATGGCCTAGGGATAGTCAGCTTGTTGGGTGCCATTAGGGGAGCAGCCGACTAGTGCCTAGTAGTAGGTATGTGTGGAGTAACATGGTGACTTGAGAGGCTACTATAGAGAGCACGGGCTTCTCCATACCTACTAGATCTACCCTAGAGCCCGAGATAGATGAGGGTGGCCTGACTCATCCACAGATAGTTTGATGGAAGCAGAACGTGAAAATAGGTAGATTATTGATTCGTGTTCACAGTCCATGCAATAAGTGATAAGTATTTCTAACGTTCCCGAACTTCTACTAATTAACATTCTAATTTCCATTGAACTGTTTTGCTTAAGAATTTTTAGTGTGCATTAGGTGATTATTATCTCTAATTCCCACTTTATTGGAAGATTAGCTTTGAAACAGTGTAGTTGTGTTCAATGAGCAACTCATTGGATTAAGGAGAGTAGTTCTGGGCATTTGGATCGAAAGATTCCACCAAGAAACAACCAAGAACTCAAGGTAAAACTGTAGGTGTTTGGCTTCGGTTGATGTATTTGTTGATATTAGGTTCTAATATTTGAATTTCATAATCTAGAAGAAGATTCTCAGAATCTTCTTGTTTTGCAACCGCTTGACATCAAGTGCTATAATACTGCCAGGGATCTCTTCATAATGTAGATCCTCTCGAAGTGGGAGCGTCTCGTGCTCTATGATGTGGGTAGAATCCAAGATGTCCTTTCGCAACATAAAAACATGAATACATTGTGCATAGTAGCGAGGGTGGGTGGCAGCGGTAACCTGTACGCCACAGGTCCTATCCACTCGAGGATCTCGAAGGGACCTATGAACCTTGAACTTCGCTTCCCCTTCTTTCCAAACCTTAGCACCATCTCATAAGTGCCACCTTAGAGATGACGTGATCACCCATAGCAAATTTTGAGATCCTTCTGCAAGAATCTGCATAACTCTTTTGTTGGCTTTGCGCAATCAACATCTTCTATTTGATCTTTTGCACTGTTGCATTTGTAACCTTAGCTAATTTCAGCCCCATGAGCTGCTGTGTACCAACTTGTTCCCAAAACATTGGTGTCCGACACTTTCGCTCATACAAAGCCTCAAATGGAGCCATTTGCATCATCAATGGTAGCTATAATTGTAGGTGAGTTTAAGAGTAAGTGCCCATCCCCCAACCTGTGAAATCCATAGCACGTGAAATCCATAGCACAAGCTTTGGAAGAATTGATTCAACCTCTCAGTTTGTTCATTTGTCTGGGGTGGAAAATTGTACTAAAATAGAGTTGCATATCCTACGCTTTCTATAGACTCTTCTAAAAATGAGAGGTGAATCTGATGTCTCAATCTAATACGATCGATACTGGCACCCCATGCAGACTATCTATCTCTCTAACTTACAACTAAGCTCAACAGGCCACACACAATGTGTTGTTGCTAGGAATAAAGTGAGTTATCTTGGTGAGCCTATCCACAACAACCCAAATCACATAAGAACCCCACAATGATTCTAGATAAGCCAAATATAAAGTCCATGCTCACTTCTCACACTTCCACTGGGGTACATTTAGTGGTTGCAACAATCCAACAGGTTGTTGTTTTGGTGCCTTTAACGGTTGACAGGCATAGGCAAATTACTTTTCCATTCTACATAAGCATGCAACCCAATTAACGATTGACAAGCATAAGCAAATTACTTTCCATTCTACATAAGCATGCAACCCAATCCTTTTATCGAGGTTTCACTATACACCACGAGGTTACCTGTCGCATCAAGCACAGTGAGAACTGGTGCTATCAATAACCTCTTCTTCAGTTCTGGGAAACTTTGCAAGCTCGATCCAAACAAAGGGCTTGCCCTTCTTGGTCAACTGAGTCAGCTGTATATATTCTAAAGAAATGTCATATGAACCTTTTGTAATAGTCTACCAATCGTAGAAAAATACACATCTCAGAGACTATAGTCGACCAAGGTCACCTCATAACTGCATCTATCTTAACTGGATCCATAGTGATTCCCCCTTTGGATGCCATGTGACCCACAAAAGCCACCTCATGGATCTAGAACTTGCATTTAGAAAAATTGGCGAATAATTGATGACCTTGATGACCTCTCAACACAGACAAAACCTTCATCAAGTGGTCCTCACGCTCCACTCTTAATTTAGAGTACACCAAGATGTCATCAACAAACACAGTGACAACAACATACTCCTTATTTACCATGTTCATAAGCTCCACGAACACCGTGAGAGCATTGGTAAGATTGAAAGACATAACTATAAACTCATAATGTCCATAACGACCCCTAAAGTCTGTCTAGGGTATGTCCTCCTCCTTAATCCTCAACCGATGGTACCTTAAACTCAAGTCAATCTTGGAGAACACCGATGTGTCCTGCAACTACTCAAATAGGTCATCTATTCTCGTGAGGGGATACTTGTTCTTGATAGTAACCTTGTTCAACTCTCGACAGACGTAAAGAATCATTCTTTTTCTTTATATAAGAGTAAAGAAGTTTTCCACAGTGAGACACTGGATCGAATGGAACCCTTGTCCAAGAGTTCCTATATCTAATCCTTCAGTTCCTTGAGTTGAGTTCGACAAGTGTCATTATGCATGGTGTTTTGGAAATCAGCATTACATCAGGTTTCAGGTCAATCCCAAAATCAACTTCTTTGTTGAAAGGAAATTCCTCAGGAAAGACATACTCGAAATCTCTAATCACTGGGACTGAGGAAACTATCAGCTTAATCCCTTCGTTAGCTGTCACACTAGCCAAGAACACCTACATGGTTCATTTCTCTGGCCTTTATGGCTGAAACAACTATAGGGATTCCCCTAAATGACATCCATTTGTATACAAGACTCTCTCCAGTAGGGAGTCTGACGGTCGCCACTTGTGCCTCACAATCAATTAAGACAATCAATTAAGGCACTGGTCGCCACTTGTGCCTCACAATCAATTAAGACAATCAATTAAGGCACAATTTTCTCCTAACCAATCATTCGCAAAATAATATCAAAGTTTTGCATGCTTACCACAATTAAAATGGCATCCAAGACTCGTCTAGATGCAATTTACACACCCTACCTTCACCCTGTGGTAACTACCAGCAACTTGTTCGACAGTGTAGAAACAATAAAAATTTACACTAAAGGCTCCAACTCTAAGCAGAGTTCTTTCTTTTGTTTAGTTAGTCACTTTATATACATAGTTGTTTCCCTGATTTGAAAGAAGAGAGAGTAAAAGAATCCTCTTTAATACTCTAGTTTCATTGCAAGGATATTTGACGGTAATTGAAGGGTTAAGAATAATCCTCGAAGAGGGCTTGAGAATTTGTTAAAAGTAGTTGCAGTTCACCACAATCGTTCAACAACAAACTCACCTAGTCGAACCTTCTCATTACTATTGATTTCTTGTTTACTCTCTGTTTTGCAACAACATCTGCCACTCTACATATATTATCAACCCACATTTGAATGACACTTAAAATTCACTTAATTTTCAAGAACAAAAGTAACTAAGAAATATAGGTTCAATGTGAAATCGATAATTTACTTGTGTATACTTTGAACTTATTTCGTGAATTTCACACCATTTTACTATATACCTTCCCAAGACACCAACGGCTTGCCCCTCAAACAGTGCATATCCATGAGAATAGAGATTAGTAGGGCTGAAGGATAATCTAGAGGGGCATGGGCTACAACGGAACCCTGGATCTCATCCCTAAGACCCGCAATAAAATGACTGATCCTCATCTTCTCTGTGCTCACAAACTCGAGCAAATCTAGCCCGTCTATTGCATTCAACATCATAATTCTCAACAGAGATATCACTCTCGCACAACTCATTTAATGTCAACTTCCTCTTGCGGGTCGGTGGAGTGTTTGCTTAAAGAATGCTAAAGAAAACATCAGCATCTTCTGGCACTCAGATCAATCAGTTCTCAAGAATTATGTCAGATGAAGCAAAATGATAAAAATTTGATCAGCCAACAACAGGGAACTACCAAACTGCTCCATTTACATGTTAAAATATGCTTTATACAAATTTGTGGATGCACCTTAAGCCAATACAATTACGTAGAAATAGGCACAGTGGCACAAAGAAAGAGCACATTTGCTCAAACAACATAAATACAGATCATGATGTACAAGATGAAGAGCAGCAGAGGCTGACTTGTGTGAGGTGGAAGAACAATAAGAATTACATTTTTAAAGTTTTTAAATCTATCAAAACTGAGCTTTCCTTTCCAGAAGAGATGCACCGGGTGACATTATCACAGCAACCATGAGGCATATGATTATGATTCATCTACTAACACAAAATTGTAAGATAGGAGGTGGGAGTTTGTTACCAGTTGTGGAGTTGGGCAGTAATGCTTTTCACCACTGGGTGGTATTCAGTGTGCAGCATATGCTTCTTTGCCTTCTCTGAACCTGATTTCTCCACCCACTCCTTGTATATGTCTTTCACCACTGGGTTCTCAAAAGGATCTCTAATTATAACCTGTGGCACAACATAAACACCACCCCCATCCATTTATATACAAACTCAAACGCAGGATGGTGAATCTTCACAACTTTTACAGACAAACAATATGAATGTGACATCTTATAACCAGAACAAACAAAAAGATCCTATCAAAAGACGTTCCAGATTCGGTATTGAAACGATAAACAATAAATCCTACATGAATGTACTTACATTTTCCTCATAAGCAGCTTCTAATAATTCAATCAAACCCTTTGGAGATTGTCCAGGCTTGGGTTTAATTTGGCCCCCTCCATTTAGACAACCTATTATTTTAACAACAATGATATTAAATGATCAAGATCTAACATTCATATAACTTAGTTTGGTCACATTTCTTCAGATTATTAAGCAGAAACCCACCTGAAGGGCAGGCCATAATCTCTAGAAAATGGTACTCGCATTTTCCTGTTTTTATTTTTCTGGCAACGTTTTGTAGATTTCGGAATCCATAGCATAGTGCAAACTTCAATAGGGTCTTCCCTTCCACCTACAATTTGGACAGACATATGCATAAGATAACAATTCATTAACAGGGACTAAAAGGAGAGGAAACAAAAAGATTGGATAAAAAGATCATATTCGATATGACCCATTAACTTCAACAATGGTTTAAACTGCAAGAGGTTTTAATGACGCAATTCGAAATATGCATAGCTAGTGGAATAATTTTAAATATTAACCAATATTCTAACAATACAGAATCATTAGAAAAACAATTACAGATCAATGATGGAATGAAAAAGGGGGGAAAAGCAAACTCCGGCAAAGCTGGAGCTTATGTTTTCATCTGTTTCATACAAAACTACACAAGAATCATCTTAAAAGTTATGCTTGAACCCCTTGCCAGCAATGCTTGGTACTTTGGCAATACTCAATTATTGATAAACCCCTCAATGCCAATAAGGTCCCACATTGTTTGAAGAGGAGAACGAAACATTCCTTATAAGGGTGTGAAAACTTCTCTCTAGTAGACACGTTTTAAAACCTTGAGGGAAAGCCTAGAAGGGAAAGCCCAAAGAGGACAATATATGCTAGCGGTGAGCTTGAGTTGTTACAATGTTGTGGGTTTTAATATGCATAAAAACATTTTAAAAAGATATTAACTTACCTCTAGAGTGAGCTCCTGGAAATCTGAATTTCGAATGGATTTGAATTCCAAAGGGCCTTCTATTTCTTTTCCAAAGAGTACCTTTGCAGCATGCCTAAAAATTGTTTCTGCATAACCACCAGAACTTCCATGAACTCCAAACAGATGCCCTTCTTCATTGACATTTGTCAGTCTGTAGAAAGATAGCCAAGCATGACAGCCTTGGATAAATTTGGTGACTAAACTGTATAAAATCTTTAAAAAGTCCTTTAGTCTTACATTCTATCCAAGGGGGATTCTTCAAGATTCTTAAAGTCGACCTCTTTCAGCTGCAAGCATCGACAAATAGAAAGAAGATGTTTCTGAGAAGCCAAAACTTGAAGACATACTAACATAAGCATTTCGAGGCGAGACAAAATTGAACCTGTATCAATTCTAGAACTTCACTAGAAGTCAGTACTGAATCTACTTCTGTAATTCTGGGGGCCTCATTCTCCCTAGTTTTGTTGACTGAGTCCAACTGAAAAACAAAGTCCTCCCTAGCTGCCTCCAGTTTCTTATCATAACAGGGCATCATAGTAACATGATAAACATCATCTGATCTGTCAAATAAAGATGAACTATAGATTTCAAAAAAGAAAAAGAAATGATTGAAATCTTAAGTATTCAAATACTATGCTACGGTGATTGCAAAAACAATCTCTCTCCAGTGGCTTTCTATAAGGAACTTGGAAGCATAGTTTAAGAATTTGGAATAGTTGGATATAACATGTCCGTATATCCATCCCAATAGTTGGCTATATAAAATATAAAGAAAATCCCAATATGAAACAAACAAAATAGTCTCTGCTTTCCATGCCGTCCTAAGTAAATCGACTCATGCCATGACAACAGTAACCATATTTTATAATAAGCCGAAATATAAGCACTTCTCTTCACTGTAAATACTAAGCTTCACATACCGCCACAATTTCGAAACAACTACATCAGAAAGATCATGAATAGTAGAAATACAGTAGTTACCTAATACCCAATTTTTGGCATATATGATGCTTGACTATTGATCCAATCATTTGCTGAGGACTCTTCACTGATGAAATGTAAGGCAAAATGTAGGATCCATGTTGCTTCTCAGCATAGCATATCCATCCTGAAATCGGAAGAGATGTGTAGGTTTGAGAAGAAAAGATGGTCTACATTGAAAAAGAAGTTAAATGTCAGTTTGAACGAAAATTGTGGTCATAAATATATAAAAACATTGATAAAACACTGGTGCCAACAGGTATCCCAAAAAGTATTGAAATCAAATAAACTCGTAAAAATTACCTCAAATCACAATAAAAGTAAAGAAATTCATTATAGACATTTTGACTGTAGATTTCTTGACATGCCATTAACATTTCCACAAGATTTCACTAAAATGGTATGAGCTCTCATATCAACGTCTATCCTCTAATTGAAGAAAATGACGGGCATGTAGATGAAAACTTGGTTCCATGTACACATCTAATAAATGGAGTAGGGTTTTAAATCATATGGGACCATAATTCCAGTCAGTTAAGTCTGAAAATTGGACTAGGTGACAAGCTTTAACATGTTACAAACGACCTAGAGTTCGCGCTGAAGCTGTTGCTTCAGTTAGACAAATTCAACGACTCAATTCGGTCAGTTCATCAGTTCAAATAAGTTTAGCAGTTCGATTGGGTTGGTTTAGCACGATCAAGTTTGGTTAGATCGATTTGGTCACCCACTTTTGTTTGGTTCAATTTAAAGGTCAGTTTGCTTCAATTTCCCTGGTTTAAGCTAAAATTACTTTGGATAAGATTGTTTTAGGTTGTTTCTAGGAGTTGACTAAGTATTTGCTTGCTAAAAATGGATTTGGAGCGGAGCAAGCTATTTACCGCTATTTGGATTGAGGTAAGTGATTTTCTTATTGAATGCTTTAGTGATAGTCAGATATGCATGCATTTTGTTTGTTCTGTGATTGTTGTGATGGTTGTGCAAACATAAAAATGTTATCTTGAAATGTTTATGAGACCTCTTAGATGTATTGAACGACATGGATAGAAAATACACAGGACTCTCACTTGCATCTCATGGAGTTCGTTTACAACACTAATGGATATAATAGGCATCCCCTACATACACTCACTAGAGAAGATCTAATCGTAGGGGGTAGAAAGGGAAATGGAAGGACATCACGGAATTGATTAGTAGGGTGTCCTAATGTAAAACCCTATAACTACCTATTAGGAAGGGGAGTAATTATGAGATAGTGATGTATAGCCATTTTCTTAGTTTCTTTTAGGGAGAGAAGAGAAGCTCTAGATTACGTCCTTGTACCATGTGTTCATGATATGTTTATTGTTGAAAGTAAGTGTCAAAGTTAGAGCATTTTGAACTTTCACTCAGAAAAAATGGAAGAAAACATAGGCACCAAAAAAAAAAAAAAAAAAAGAAGCTCACAAAGAAAGGGCTCCTATGAATTAAAATAAGTCCTAGCGAGTAATTATGAAAAGACCTTATCACCGAAACCAAAAAAGAAACATAAAATAAGGACCAAACATCGCTGTAAAGTTAGAGCATTCATGTAAATAACCTTTATGCTAAGTTAAATTTATTATACTTTTTTATAACATAATATGAAAATAAGAGCCTCCATTCAGAAAATTTGTGTAAAATGTCGCCTGATCCGTAGGTGGAAACAAATTGTGGTAATTTGTTCCAATCCAAGAAATAAACAAAGACAAGGATAATTTTATAAAAAAAGGACCCCTAAAGGCCACCCACGATATACACATAAAAAGAAATTAAAGGATCCGGTTAACTAGATCTGGTCACTTTTAGGGCCTTTTCTTGGTGTATTTTACCAAGTTGTAATATTTAGTTGTAATAATTATATGAATATTATCAACTGCACAAGTTTCATCCGGATTAGTATCCCACAAGGGGATTTACACTCGGATTTTCCTAGGTATTCAGAGATTCCGCTGTTCTCCTCTCTCAGATTACAAAACTATGGGCATTGAAAATGATATTTTATTTCTCACCGACCAAACTCTACAATGCACTATTATTATAACACTGTCAGTTTTTAGTTGCAGCAAACTTGGCAAGTTGAAAACTATAGCTCTCAAAACAACCCAAACTGACCAATTTACAACCAAATTAAATAGGAGAAAAGAAAATATCCATACTAACTCTATGCTACTAGAAAAGAAAAGAGGATTAATCTTCAACCACAACAGATATTTTGGAAAAGAAAGTGTGGATTGCACAATTATCATCTAAGTAGAGTAGCTAAAGACCAAAAAGTATACCTGGGCATGCTGATGAGATCATAGGAACGGATGACTTGCATTTTTCTTCATTGACCGACTGGCTTTGTCGGTACCTTGCTATAAACTCCTTACAAGCTTCAATTAAGGTTAAATCTCTACTGCAACTTGTATCAAATATAGCTTTTACTCCCATGGATTTCAAAAATGTCGTGAGTTTCTTAAAAACCTGACCAATGCAAAACACTGTATGTAGTTATTGCCTTCATAGATATAAGCATTTCGAGCATTGTAATGACATAAATACAACTTTAAAATTCACCACCCAATCACGTTAAAAGATTTTCCTCATGACCCTTGCCAACCAATAAAACTCATGATAATCATGGGAAATGATATAAGCAGAAAACTCAAATTTTACCTTTAGAGGGGAGATACCAAAATGTACAGCGAGTGAGGCTCTAGATTGGGGAGATAATGAGACAATTACAACCTTTCCATTATCTATATTGGAAAGAAATTCATCCAAACTTTGCTTCTCCAGCATCACTGTCTCTGCTGATGTTACACAACCACTACAATTATGCATAATTAGGTCTATTACACACCGTCACGAGGGAAAGATGAGAAGTACAAGGCAAATTAAAGAGCAATAATCCATATTCAATTAGATATTCCAACTCAATAATATGAAATCAGGGAGTTCTAAAACTCAGTTTTCACAAATAATCTGATAAGTGGTTTATCAGAAATGTCAAAGTATCACCTTGTATTCAAAAGGTTCCAGAAATTCCATTTTATCCAGATACATAGAGTAAAAGCAACTTATATCAAATTGAAAACCCAGCTTAAAGTTTAAACCATCAAACCAGTTAGATCCTTGAGAAAATAGTTCACAACAGCGATTGTTTTAGTAAAAATTACCTGCATGCTAAGCAATCCTTCAGTGAAATTTTAACTGGCTCTGCTTTCAATTGCTTCTTAGAAGCCGAAACCTAGATATTATACGCAGAAATGAAGGGGAGAAACACACGCAAAAAAGTAAAGAGAATCAATAAATGGAGAATTTATGAAAGAACCACTCAGTTTTTAAGCGTGGTAATTCCTACAGATTACTCAAAACCAACAGCACAAAAATCATCAACGACAGGTACATCAAATGGAAAAAGTACCTCAACTCTATCCGGCTTCGTGGTCGTGGCTTTAAGCCCCTTGAGAGAAACAACGCAAGCCTGAGAAGGCGCTATGAAATCATTCAGATCGCCTATCCTCAATGTTGCCGAGAATTTCTCAGACATCTCCTACTTGCCCAATTCCAAATCAAGAACTAACAAAAGGAATAAAACAGAACCCAATAAAAACAGCCACACAAAAAAGAAAGAAGAATCAGAACTCCAAGGAAACTTCCCGAAATGAATTAGGGTTCCAAGGCACGCAAAACCCTGAAAAGAGAAGGATAGAGATAAGAACAAACTGAAGCCGATCAGTCAGAGTCAGAACCGGTGACCTTACCAGAAACTTGGAACGGCCTAATCACTGGAAGCTAATAGAAATGATCCTAAGCAGAGCGACAGGAGAAGGGTTTTAGGGGAAAATATAGGAAAGAGAAAAGACGGCGGATATGGACGTGTCGGAGAACGGCGGATGATGGGGCTGTAATGGGAGGGTATTGAAGGGCAGAGCAGGGTCCCGGTCCCGGCGCCGGCGATGAGGAGAAACGGCAAAACGGAACAAAGAGAGGAATTGCGTGAAACAGAGTGACGGCGGTCGGAATCGGTCCACGACGAGGATCTGCGATGGCAACGGAGAGCTCCAGAATTGGTGGAGAATCTTTATAGTTTTAGACCAGAATTATTTTGAACGCTCTCCATGTGGAAACCAATTTTGATTCTTTCACCTTCAAAAATATTGGGAATTTGCCAAAATTAGGAAAAATAAATTAATAGTTTTCAACTTTTTTAAAAAAATATATAATTAGAATTTAAAAAATATATTTATTTTAAAAATAACATTAACGCCGGCTATTTTATAAAAAAAAGTTTAAAAAATTTTATTTATGTCAATATATTATGAACCGAAAATATCTATTTACACATCATAAATTATCTCCAAAGTTTTGAGCCGTATGATTTTTTATTTTAATAGGACAAAGGGTATGAAATTACTATATTATCCTTTCTTAAAACATCCCTACTTATAACACCTCAATTCCAACTATGATTAATTTTTCGATCTTTCCTTCCAATTTCGAACTTTTCGCCCACTAGTTGAATACATGTCACATTCTGAGTAGACCAACGTGTCTGACATCTGGTGGTGAAGCACCGTCTGGATCCAACCCGAGGCTCGACTCAGCATCCGCAACCTGATTCACCCCCTTTACCTGTTTTGACCAGGAGGCATGTGGCAGAGAGCACGCATCTCCTCCTCTTAAGCAAGTTTGTATGCACGCATAGTTGCGTAGGTGGGGAGCCCTTCTGACACATGAGTGCCGACTATTTTTCATCCCAATTTTAATACTAACTATAATTACTTGAAATAGGACCGGAAAATTTGGAGCTTCCAACAAGCGAAAAAGTAAGCTGAAAGACGCATGCTTCATCCCAATAAGTAGTCACGTGAACTTTGTGAACATTGTACTTTATGAAAAATTACGAAAATGCCCCTATGATGAAAATTTAAGTTGCATGTCTATTTTAATATCCGTTGTGATAGAAGGGAGGATGAAATATTATGATCTGTGCTCCAGGGTGATTGATGGATGTTGTCTCCCCGTTGAGTTTACTTGTATGTTTCTAAGTTATGAATTATGTGTTTCGGTGTTTGAAACAAATATCTCTCTAATAAGTGTGTAAGAAGGTTTTTAATATGTTTTCCGTGCTTAAGGTGATCGATAAGAATATCTCCTTAATAAAGCATGCTTGAACCAAGTTAAATTTAGGGCGCTAGAGCTAGAGCGGTCTTTGAGTTGACCTAGGTCAATACGTTTCTAGTGGATGGAGCACCATAAAGAGTGTAGAAATGGTAGAAACGTTTCTATAGTAGCTAACTCTTCTATTGTGTGTAGAAATGGATCAAGGTCGATGCTGTGACTCTGTAAGCCAGTCTCAAAGAGAGGGTTGGGATTAAACCGGTAGTTACTTTAAGGTGAGGGCTTCTATTGTGTCTAGAAACGAATCAAGGTTGAAGTTACGACTTGTTAAATTGGCTTCAAAGAGAGATTTGGGATTACACAAACAGTTATTTCAAGGTGAGTGTTTCCAGTATATATAGAAACGGACTAAGGTAGATGCCATGATTTTGTAGATTGGTCTCGAAGAGAGATTTGAGGCTAGATAGATAGTCATTTCTAGGTGAAGGTTTCTATTGTGTGTAAAAATAGATCAAGGTTGACACTGTAATTTTGTAAATGAGTCCTAAATATGGACTTGGGACTAGCCACGATGTTGGTTCACGTTGGTTGTTCCTAGAATTTCAAGGCATCCCAGATGATCCGATAGGAGTAGAGACTAGACACGAATTTCTAAAAGCCTAAGTAAAGCCCGTAGATATCTACTAAGAATCTTCAAAAAGTAAGATTAGGATGATTGTGTGTCAATTAAAAACTAAAAAAATAAAAATAAATAAAAACCAAATTGAAAAGAAACCCAAAAGAAACATATATTTGGTCTCGAGCTTAAATCTCTGATCCCAAATGATAAGAAATCACTATAATAAAAAAAAAAAAAAAAAAAATTCGGATTACTTTGTTGATCGAATATCTCAAAGAAATATCACTTTCTTACACCTCACAAAAAAGATTGATCATGTTAAATTTTATTGATTATAAACATGCAATCTAAACTACGTAGAATTGTAAAGAAATTTAGCCCTTGGCTAGAAGAGAGCACAAATGCTCTTTTTAGTACATTTTTTCGTCTAAAGACATCATATATGACTTTATATAGTCTCAAAATAAATTCAACTTTCAAGATTTGTAACTTTCATCTATTTTGAATGTAATTATTTACGGGGTAAAAAGTAAGTTTAAAATAAATAATAAATTTTAAAATACATTAATGAAATTCTGTAACTCAAATGAGAATAAATGAAATTCATCTTTGCTGTAATTCATATGGCATGATATGAACCAAGAGACATCAATCATACCATATACTTCGATGAAAATGTGAAGAAAATGTTGTTGAAATTATCAAAAGATATTTCAATTCATGCTACATTGAAAAAGGACGAAGTTTCATTGTTATAAATTTTTTGTGGATTACAATTTAGAGTAATTTGGTTACATTTATATAATGGTTAATTATGGTCATAAAGTATGAATGTTACCACTCTTGGAATGACTTTAATAGTTTCATTTTGAGACTATATAAAACTATGTATATTATATTTATAAGTAGACTTGAAAAATATAGTAAAATGAGCATTTGTACTTTCTTTAGTCAATGGCTAAGTTTGTTTGTAATTCTACGTAGTTAAGATTGCAGGTAGAATCATTCAAGTTCGACATGATCAATCTTACTGGTAAAGTTATTCGAATTTCAAACAAGTGTTCTTGGCTTAAGATATTTGATCAACAAGAATCATTCAAGCTATACATGATCGATCTTGCTTGTGAAGTGATTCGAATCTCAACAAGTGTTCTTGTCTTAAAATATTCGATCAATAAGGTAATCCGAGTCTTACTTCCCTTGTAGTGATTCCTTTATCATTGGTGTCAGACTTTTCATTTGATATCAGAGCCCTTGGGCTGATATCTTGGTTCATATCACACTCCTTTTCCCTTTCTTTTTTAGATATTCACATGCTGCGAGTCAAGGTGGAAGAGTATTTGATGGCTGGAATGGCAAAAGGACGGATAGATCATCACCAATTGTAGAAATCCAATGAGTGTGTGAAATCTCGACATTAGGGTCATTTTATGCTGATCCCTTTTGGGATATTAAAATATATTATTTAATTTTGAAAAAATTATCCTAAATTTCTTATAAATAGGACTCTTGGTTGAGCTAAAGAGACATTCATACACATCTTGATCTATAGAAAATTGGATAATTTTCTCTATGTTTTTCTCTCTTAGTCCCTTGTGGATTTCTTTCGAGAGGATCATATAAACCTTTGGTGTTGTATTGAGTCATAATAAGGAAGACTCTGTGGAGAATACTCGACCTTGTTTGAATTGAAGCAAGAACATTCAAACCATCCAAAATTTTCTCTATCGTTACTCTAATGTAAGTTTGTTTGTCTAGATTTGTTTAATTTGAATAAATTAAAGACGATTTTAGTGTTTCCATTGTAAAGTGAAACGTTTATTTCTATATGTTGATCTTCCATTTCCTGGGCCACCATGCTCACATATTGTTCCACTAGATTTCCCTCTAAAAGTTTGTGTGGAGGATTATTAAGACGAGTAGTCCTACATTGGCTAATTTAGAGGAAGATCATGAGTTTACAAGTAAGGAACACTATTTTCATTGGTAACGAGGTCTTTTGGGCAAATTAAAAGCAAAGATAAGAGTGGACAATATTTTGGAGATTCGTGGATTCCTAACATAGTATCAGAGTCATTAGTATGAGGTATAAGGTCTTTGAGTGTAACAAAAGATGTACTATTGTTCGAGAGCTCTAGAGAGTCCTCAATGGAAGCTCTATGGCGAACTTTGTTCGAGGAAAAAATTGTTGAGAACTATCTAACTAAGAGGAAAGTCCCAATGCCGATGCTAATGCCAACGCCAACGCCGATTATGGTTTCGAGATTCAACTTTCCGATTTCTTTCGCCACATCCCGGACCAAGATTCTCACTTGGTCGTTCTTATTCCCAAAGCCTGCACATCCCTCAACATCCTCTCAGCAACCAGTATGTTAACGTTTTTTTATTTCCCAAGAATCTTGATTATTGATTATTGAAGAACACAAAATTCAAGAAAGGGTGAAAGGAATTAATGAACCTTCAATAGTGTATTATGGATCTAAATTCCTAACCTAACAAATATGATAAATGAAGAATACTCAATTTTGAGCCAGATTATCAGCTTGAGCTATACGAATCAAATTGTCACAAATAAAAGTTTATTCCTCAACTTATAACTTTATTTCTGAACGATGCACCATAGTTTTTTAAGAGAAACAAGTAACTAAACATACATTTCCTTTAACCAGAATCACAGAAAATCCTAACATTTCCTAGCAGAAACATGGAATGTCCATCAGGTTCAGGATATGGAGGTCTGATGGTTATTGATGAACTTGAAAAGCCTACCATCTTGCGTTATTCTTGCTCTTGCCACCATTGTAAAGGCGGAAGAGACTGAAAGCTGAAATGCAAGACAGCGCCACCATGCTCAGACTAACCACCACCGCGCTTGCAAGTCCTTCCCCAACTTGGTTGCAGAACTTTTTGTACAGATCGCATATCTTCATCCACTGCAACTCCGGCTGCCCCAACTTCCCAATCACTGCTGATTGGGCGGACGATGCCACTGCTGCCACCGTGACATATGCCATGATCTGCACAAGTACCTTTACTTGTCAAACTGGAACGTTACTCTTACTTATATTCTTAAGAACTTTTGGAATAAGCTTAAGCTCAAAGTGGACAATATCATATCATTGTGGAATTTGTATGCACTAGAGAGCAACGTGCAGATAATCTAACCAAGGCCCTAGAGCAAGGGTTATGTTTGCAGGGATGGGGGAATTGTTGGGAGTGAAGAATCTCGAACAAAATCAAGTTTGCGGAGGAGATTGTGAGCTAATAAACTTGAGCTAGTTGAACAAGTTACTAACTTATATAGTAACTTTAGTAGAATGATTAGTAGACTTAGTAGAACAAGTTACTAACTTATGGAGTAACCTTCCGTAGACTTGTTACTAACTTGTTCAACTAGCTCAAGTTTATTAGCTCATATAATTTATGAACAGAAAGTTATATTGGTCGGTAAACAAGTATATGGACCAGAGTTCTAAGATATTATTTTCATTGAAAAGCAAATTTTAAGACCAGAACTAATCTTGTTTGGAAGTGCCACCATGATGTGCACGAATTTTTTTTACTCTGTTTGGAGTTGACCACAAATAATTCATGATAATTTAACTAAAAAGGACTTTCTACAAGTTTTAACCGCAAAGGGGCAGTAATAAAACTTCTGGAAGTATCAGGACTAAAGTAATCTAAACTATGGTTGAAATCTATGGAGTAAAAAACTTGTGATTTAACCAAAACTAAACGACAACACGTAAAAATGTATGGACAAATGGCAAGATATCATAGAACAGAGGTTGGTAGAACCAAAGTTTACTGGAAACTTGCATTTATTCAGGTTATAGCCATATAAGAAGTGATATTCCCCTTAGTCCATGATAATGGAATCTTTAGTCAATAACAATCCAAGTCATGAATCGATTAATCATGGTCAGAATCAAAGATTACTCGCAGCAGAAGAGATAAGAAACAAGCAAAAGCATACAAAGAACATTATTCCTGTGTAAAATGGTCATCAAGTTTATTCAGTGAAAATAGCAAAAAGGGTTAAAAAGTTTGGATTTACAAAGGGAATTTCCCAGGTCTATATAATTTACCTGATCGCCAGAGAAAATGATCCAAGCTAAAGGCTTGCTGAAGAGCACAGTCCCTCTCACCATGTTTACCACACATCTTAGTCCTTGTACCAAAGAGTAAGCTGCAGCTATTGCATTTGCTACCACCAAAAACCTGTGTTATATCTTAGTATCAGAGAAGCAAGAGGAAGCTCTGTAATAATTTTGTGCTAATTTTTTAGCCAACAAGGGAAAATCATCATTCTTAATCTTGTTCAATTTAGGGTTTGAGTTTAGTAATAGTTTAATTTGTAACACCAGAATCGAACAAACAAACATATTTCGATCGCTGGGTCAAATCCAACAAAAAGGCTAGTAACTGTAAATGGGCAGGACCAATAACATCTCAGAAGTTTGTAGTAGTTAATAGGTAGGACCAAACTCGGACCAAGTACAGAAACAAAATACACTGTTACTGTCAGGCTCAAACATACAAACAAAGAGATGGAAAGAGAGACAGAGAGAGAGGGAGATTACACAAGAGCTTTCATGTCCGTGAATTTGGCCGTCTTTCGAATGGAAAAGATATATTTAACTTCAGTATCAGTCCCCACAAGAACAGCAGCAAGAACTCCAAGGCCACATATCACAAACCTCAACACCAACTCAACCACTCTCACCCTCTTATCAAACACCTTCAAATTCGAGCTATGATACACAGGGACATTCCCAGGGCTAATACCAACGCCAGAGTAGCTCATTTTCTCAACCCCAACACCCAAATCAAGAGAGAGAAACACTAACTTAAAAAAAACCGCCTCAATTTTCAGTCAGACATTTCATCAAACACTTGTGGGGCATGCACAAAGGCACCCTTCTTATAAGCCGCTCTGCACCAACGCCAATTAAATACGTGACAACAAACGGGTAAAATTCAATAATATCTCATATAAGGTAGCGAAAATCGCAGCCAAGTTAGCAAAATCAAGACGAGTGGCGAAAACAGAGATTCTGGAAGCGGGTTTAAAGATTTTACAGATGAAGGCACCTCATGCTGCGAAATAAAGGCGGGGTTTAATGGAGTCGATCTCAATCTGGTTCGGCATTGAATGACATTACACGGAGGTATTTGTAGAGAGTGAATTTAATGGGTTTTCTTAATGGTTTTCATTTCTAGGAAGAAGAAGCTTTCTAGTCCCGAGAAAGCGTGGCGACAGATAAGGTGGGGACGCCGACACTTTTATAGCTGAAATATCACCTTAATTCAATACAATTTTCAATATTTTCGATATACCTTAAAATTCACATTTAATTATAAATGAATAAAATTCTCAATAATTAATCAAATCAAATAATTCATTTTAATATTTAATATTATAGAGAATAAATTAAATTTTTTCAAAAAAAAAAAAAAAAAGTAAAATTTCTCAATTTTTAAGGATTTTTTTTTTTATTTCAATTCAATTTTAGTCGTAAATTTGAGTTTTAAAATAAATTAAGAATTATACAATTCTTAAGATTTTTGTTTCTTGAACAAATAAATATTAATATTAATTTATTTTTCGATTCTTAATTTTTTTTTTTTTTTTTTTTTTTTTTTTTGTCTTGCATAATCATCATATTTTTAAGTTATTAAATTTATTAAAAATGAAAATAATTGATATTTAATAAAACTGTTAATTTTTAATTTTGTAATTTTGTGTCTTGTACTATATATTTATCCTATTTTTAAATTATTAAATACAAAATTAATATTGATATTTAAGGAATAATTTTATAAAAAAAATGAGTTATTAAACATAGAAAATAAAATTTTATATAGTATAAATTCAAAATTCAAAAGCTTTGAGAAAGCTGAAAGTTAATGCTAAATTAAAATATTATTTATTTCTTTAAACCCTTAAGCTACAAAAATTGTAAATGTTTTTAACGTATTAATTATATTTAATTTCAGGATTAAAAATATGGGGTTAAAATTGAGTACTCATATTTAAGAATTAAAATCATTTATGTTTTTTGAAAACTACGAACATCAATGAATCTTCATCACCAATCCTCTTTATTAATATAGTTGGTGGCGATAAAATTTGTTATTTAATTTAATTTTTCTTTGTTTATGTAGTCATATCATATAATGTATATATTTATTTATTTTCAAAATAGTGTGTATAGAAAGCTAGAAGCCAACCAGTAGATAATAATAATAATAATAATAATAAGTCCGAAAAGGAAAGTCCATAGTTGGTATCAGAGCCAGACACCGGGCGATATGTCAGTGGAGAGGTTATTCTCAAAAGAGGTTAAACATGAGGCGGTGTGCCAATAAGAACGCTGGACCCCAAAGAGGGGGAAGTAGATTTGGTGGGGATCCCACGTCGATTGGAGAAAGAAACGAGTGTCGGCGAGAACGTTAGGCCCTGAAGGGAGTAGATTGTGATATCCCACATTGGTTGGGGAGGAGAAGCCCGAAAAGGAAAGCAAAACAACAATATTTTCTTCCTTAAATTCACAGGTATTGTTTTGTTGTTGTGAGACCCCATATCAGTGTCGAGAGAAAAACAAAGCATTCCTTAGAAGGGTGTGGAAATCTCTCCCTAGTAGACACGTTTTAAAAATCGTAAAGCTAACGACAATACATAACGGACGAAAACGAAAAATATCTACTAACAGTGAGCTTCTACTGTTACAATTAATCTTCACCGACTTAATTATTTCAAAAATGATAATTTGTTACTAGAAAATTATGGTTTAACATTACTTTGAAAGTTAATTCAAACACACACGAATCTCGACATTATTAGTATAATAAGTGGATGATATTGGTTGGGGGAGGAATGATTAAATTTGGGATGAATTTTAAAAGCATTCACATTGTTGTTGGTAGGCCATTGTATGCGGTAGGTAAAATGACTCAATTGGTCACACCTTCACATGATGTAATCAAAATTAATTATGTTAATATGGTAATTTCCTCTTTTATTCTTTTTCATTTCTAATTAAAGCAATGATCAAATTTATTCTTTTAAGTTTCTTTCCTAAAGTCTATTTTGTTTTTATAGGGTACGAGTCAAGGAAATGGGTCCTTCGTTTTCTAATTTTCATATAAAGGACAAGACGTGTATAAACACTCGTGGTCTTCCATGAATGGAATGTGTTTCTAAGCTTATGAATGTGACATGTATACCCAATCAATGCACTATTTCCACACGAGATGCACAACCTCAATATTCCAACATCAACACAAAATGTTTGTTGGATTCGTTGCACCCTCTATCTTCTCCAAACACATCACCATCTTCCACTGAGTGAAATGGTAGTGCATTCTGTGTTTTGTCTTTGAATGATAGACTGAGTTTCTCGCCAACTGCATGACACTCTAACTATCTACCTGAAGAATCTTCTTGCGTGCTTCTTGCCTAATTCTTCTAGATAGTCTGACATTCATATTATTTCTTTTCCAGCTTCAGCCATTGCCATGTACTCAAGCCTCAGCAAATGAAAGATCAAGCATTTCTGAAGCCTAGACATCCCATTATACGAAGCTTGCTCCAACTTAGTTGTATCCTCCAACTGTAGGGCCTCATCAAGGGGCTTTTGTTCCCCTTCATCAGTCACCAACCGATAGTGTAAAGAAGGTACATACCTATCTGGTACTCTAATGGCTCTAGATGATCTTTTCAACACCTGCTCAGGTGTCACTTGCTTTGCTTCTGGTTCCTCAGCAACAGTCTCAAGAGTTTCTTGAGTATCTGCTACAACATCACTAGATTAATCTTTCAGCAACTCAACCTCAACTCCCACTTGCTTCACCTCAGATTCCTCAGCAACAGTCTCAGGAGTTTCTTGAGTATCTGCTACAACATCACTAGGTGAATCTTTCAGTAACTCAACCTCAACTCCCACTTGCTTCGTTGTCCCGGTACTTTTCTTCAATTCTCTAACAGTCTTTGTGAAACTAACTCGTTTTTGTTTGTTCATAACGCAGTTCTCACAAGGACTCATATCAACAGATTTCAAACCTTCCAAAACTCCTTCCGCAGCCAGATCTTCATTCCTTTAACGCTCATATGTCCAAGTCTATTGTGCCATATACTTGAATTTGATGCACTCTCAGCAATAGCAGCTATGTTCATACACCCTACAGTGATGTATAAGGTTCCAGATTTTGTGGAACGTGCTACCACCATAACAACCCTTCAAAATGTCCACTGGTTTCCTGCTAGAGTTTTTATGCAAACACCCCTTTTTTCTTCAATCTCCAATTCTTTGTTATCAGAAAGATACATCTTCTCAAAATTTCCAGACTTGAAATTTCTAAACAACTCTTTATTTGGAGATGAATGAAAAGATGCACTTGAATCAAAAATCCCAGATTCAATTGGACTATCCACGCTGGGGATTAGAGCATCCCCAATGTCTTCTGCTGAATTTACCGAGTCATCGTCATCCTCTGATTTGTGATTCTGCTTCCTCTTTGATCTTGTACAATCTATCCGAAAGTGACCTTTTTCTCCACAACTCCAACACTTTACGTTTGGTTTGTTTGGAGACTTTCCTCGGTTGCTTGATTTTGATCGCCCATTGTTTGGACCCTTTGATTTACTTCTTCCCCTTTGATCAACACTGAGAGCATTGCCTGATGAATCTCCGATTTCCCGTTTGCGAATACTTTCACTAAGAACTACATCTCAAATTTCGTTAAACTTCAGTTTATCAAATCCTAGTGAACTGCTGATCGCGACAACAGTATTCCACGACTCAGGTAAAGATGACATCAAAATCAATGCCTTAATTTCATTTTCGAAATTAATATCCACCAAACTCAGTTGACTTGTAATCATATTGAATTCGTTTATATGACCAACAACAAATCCACCTTCAGGCATTTGTAGATTAAACAACCTCCGTATCAAATACACCTTGTTCATAGTCAACGGTTTCTCGTACATATTCGACAGCGCCTTCAAAAAATCTGGCGTTGTCTTCTCCTTGATAATATTGAACACCACGTTTTTTGACAGCGTCAACCAAATCAATCCTCAGGTCTGATGATCCTTGAGCTTCCACTGCTCCGTGGTCATAGTATCTAGCTTTGAAGGGAATGAACTCTTCATCCACATAGTGGAAGCATCGGGAACCGTTTTGATTTTATTATGAATTAAAAGAAAAGTAATAAATAGAAGAGTAAGAACTCTACCTTTGTGGAAAGCCAAGCTTGTAAGACTCCTTGGAGTATTCCAACCTAGAAGTTCATCAACATTCTACAAGATCTTTCTTACCATGACTCGAACACAAGGTCAAGGCTTGTGGGAGCCTTGTGGAAAGAAAATCCCAAAGGGATTTGAGAAGAAGAAAGAGTTTTGAGAATTGTCTAGAGATGTAATTTCATTTTCCAAAGAAAGTGGGAGAAATTGATGTGTTTTGGCTCAACGTGAAGGTTCTATTTATAAGGACTCTCTGATAATCTTTGCCAAATAATATATTTGCATATTTAATATATTAGGATATATTACCTTATACATTTAGATATTATAAGATATCCTAGTATATAATTAATTAATTTGAATCTCATTCAAATTTCAAATATATTTTTGTTTAATGTATCAAAATACATTAATGGATCTGAAGGGAATGAACTCTTCATCCACGTCGCAGAAGCATTGTGAACCATTTTAATTTGTATTAAGAACTAAAACAATAAATAGGAGAGTAAGAACTCCACCTTGTAGAAACTCTAGCTTGGAGTTGAAGTATTCCAACCATGCACAAGGTTTGTGGGAGCTTCTTGAAAGAACATCCAACCATGCACCAAGCTTGTAGGAAACTCTTGAAAGAAAATCCCAAAGAAACTGGAGAATAAGAGTTTCGAGAATTTTAGATGTAATTTTATTCTCCATAAAAAGTTAGAGAGATTGATATGTCTTTGACTCAACCCGAGAGTCCTATTTATAGTGACTCTTGAATAATATTTGCCAAATAATATATTTTCATATCTAATATATATGAGGATATAATATCTTATACAAATCATATTTAAATATTATAAGATATCCTAATATATATTTAGCTAATTTGAATCTCATTCAAATTTTAAGTATGTTTTTATTTAAGGTGTAAAATACAATAAATATATTTTTCATTTAATATATATTAATTTGAATTCTTCAAAAATAATATATTTTTCTCTATTTGTATTTAACATATCTAATATATTAAATATTAATTTAACATTTCAAATTAAATTTATTTTCTCTTCATATTTAACAAATATTAATCTCAACCCTTCAAATTTTCTTTCAAATAAATTGAACGTTACTATCGGCTAGGAAGAAGACCTTATGAACCTACAATTATAAGCTCAAATGATACAAAATTAATTAATTAAACTTTTTAATTAATCAATTTACATTCATTAACTATAGGTCACTCTACTATAGACCTAGAGTTGCACTCTTATGCACTACAGGACAAGGTATGTCCATTAATATAATCATTACAAGCAAGTCGATTATTCACGAGTTGTTCATAATTACAGTTGGGTCAAAAGTCCGTTTTACCTCTGTAAGTACATCTTACACCTTAAGTACCACTGATTCTCTAATGAACAATTTGTTTATGATCCAATCATAAATCAAGTCCCTCTCGGGCCAATGAGAGGGTGGGGCCCCATTGTTCGAGTCCTGAAATCAGTACTTAAGAGAAAACTCATCTACTCTCCATATATAGAAAGAAGTGAATTCCATCTCATGATATTATGTTCCCAACTCCCTATTTGGTCAAGTCCCCACAATGGTAGGCATATTGAATCGGCTAAAAGAGTCATTCTCACCCATGTAAATTAAAGGATAAGTCCTCACAAGCAAGAGTTCATAACTCACTCATGATTAAGATCGAGTCGCATATGATCATCATATGAAATATTAATCTTCTCAATTAATGGATTTATAAAGAGAAATTAAATATTTCTTGGTCCAGTCTTATACAAACTCACTGTATAGGATACTCCCACTTACATGTCTCCACATGAATGATTTGGATCAAATCATTTGTAACGATTACAAAGTGGGTCGTATAAATAGTGTTACCACGATAAGGCACCCAACCTTATCCATATAGACTCTTTAGGTTATTACTTGAACATGATTGAATATTGTTGAAGATTACATTAATAACCTTTGATTTTCATACAATGAATAACAATTAAATTAGGAATAAAATAATAAAATTTTGGTTAAAAAAATTAAATAATTAATTACGAGACTTTAGGGCAAAAATCCTAATAAGATCATGATAAGAACTCAAAGTCAAGAACAAAACTAAGAGGCCTAAGTACTTCCAATAAAAACTAGAACAAGACAAGAAAGAGGGTGGTATCCTAGCATATCAAGAACACGATTAAGAGTCTACAAGTAGGCTACTTATTGAGTCTTATACTCGTTCCTTATTTTTTATTTTTTTCAAGTAATAAGGAGCTAATAGAGGTCGGGCCCGGTCTCTAGAGTAGGTGTCATAGACAAGTCTCACCGGTCATCCTCAACCCTTTTGTTTTAAAATGTTTTGTGTCTGTTCCTTACTTTGTGTTTTAAATGTTATGTTGTGTTTTAAATGCTTATGTATAAAATTTATTTTGATATAATATAAATATAATGTACACTATGTTTTAAATTTTCTTTGTTTTATTTCACGAAAAAATTACTTGTCTTTTTGGAGTCATCAAGTCAGCCCGGTCCTTATAATAAGGATTCATTCTAGATTGCCAAATGCATCCTGGATCGATGCTGTAAATACAGCAGCCTACTTGATCAATAGAGGATCGTCAATACCCTTGGGTTTCAAGTTGACAGAAGAGGTATGGACAGGAAAAGAACTCAAGTACTCTCACTAGAAAACTTTTGGTTGCCTCACATATGTTTTTGTTGATCCAGAGAAGAGTGACAAGCTTGATGTTGTGGCAGTGAAGTGCTACTTCATAGGCTATGATTTTGACATGTTTGGGCACAAGTTTTGGGATGTCAAGAACAAAAGAATCTTGAGACATTGTGACATGACTTTTGATTAAAATGTCGTGTACAAGGACAAAAAGAAGAATAGTTTCGGGACAACGAAGCAAGTGGAGTTAAGGTTGAGTTTCAAAAAAATTTACCTAGTGATGTTGTAGCAGATACTCAAGAAACTCTTGAGACTGTTGCTAAGAAACTAAAGGTGGAGCAGGTGTTGATAAGATAATCCAGAACTATCGAAGTACCAGATAGGTGTTTACCTTCATTACACTATTTGTTATTGACTCATAAATGAGAACTAGAGTTCTTTGATGAGGCCTTCCAGTTAGAGGATACAACCAAGTGGGAGCAAACCATGGATGATGGGATGAGTTGAATGTCTAGGCTTCAGAATTGTGTTGCTTCTTTATCTACTAAGGCTGAGTATGTGGCAATAGCTGAAGCTGGGAATGAGATGATATGGATGACGTACTATCTAGAAAAATTAGGTAAGAAGTAGTACGAGAAGATTCTTTATACAAATAGTCAGAGTGTCATACAGTTGGTGAAGAACCCAACCGATCATTCAAAGATAAAACACATTAGAAAGTAACGTTATTTCACTCGCAGGTTAGTGGAAGAAGATGATATGTATTTGGAGAAGATAAATGGTGCAAAGAATCCAACAGACATGTTGAAAAAATGTGTTGAGGTTGGAAAATTAAGGTTGTGCAAAGGCTTAATTAGTATGGTGCATTGAAGATGTTGATTGGAGAATGAAATACGAGAATTATTGGGTTATGGAGTTTGTTGGTTATTTATAGCTTACTTAATGGTTATACATGAATTTTTTAATATAAACTTTTAGCCAATATTCTCGTTGCATTTTTTTCTCTCATATTCTTTGTGTTCATCTAGATCGAGTGTGTGTTGTTGTGTGATCCTAACACACATCCACTAAGCTTGACAAGGAGGAAAAAGATAAATTTGTGAAAACTAAATCTTATCGAGGTATGATTCAATCTCTATTTTATTTAACTACTAGTAGTCCCGATATCATATTTAGTGTTTGTTTTTGTGATAGATTTTAATATTGTCTTAAGGAATCTCACTTGAGACTATTTATTTAAGCTTGTGGTGTCCTAGAAATGTTGAGTTGAAGTTAGTAGGATATTTGAATGAGGATTTTGTTCGTAGCTTACTTGACCCTAAAAGTACCCATGCAAATTGTAAATTTATTTGTAGTTCATTAGCTTCTTAGTTTAGTAAAAGCAAAATTTTGTTGTCTTATCTTCCACCAAAGTTGTTCTATGGATGACACAGTCTAGAGATTTTAAATTAAAGTTGATAGTGTGCCTATATTTTATGATAACACGAGTACTATTACTTTGACCAAAACACTTATTAAGCATATTGATATTAAGCATCACTCTATTACAAAGCATGTATTATTTTTCATTTTGTGAGCTTTAGTGACAAGACAACTAGTGTTCAGCACGATGATCCAAGCTTTTGTTGAGGCAAAAACCCTTAAATTAATGAAAATAACACCTTATTAGACAAAATTCAGATCAACCAAAGATAAGGGTAGAATTAGATTACCTTTTAAGATTTAGAAACAAGATTTGGAACCTTGTTCTAAATAGAATCATTACCTCTTAAGATCTAGAAACAAGATTTGGAACCTTGTTCTAAATAGAATCATGCTTACAACTTAGAAATGACAAGGAAGATACTCAAATTCCAAGGGTGAAAGTCTCAACTTGAGATGATATGAACCAAGAGACATCAATCATACAATATACTTCAATGAAGATGTGAAGAAAATATTGTTGAAACTATCAAAAGATATTTCAATTCATGTCACATTGAATGTAACGACCGATCTTTGAAAATACCGAATCACGGGGTCTTTTTCTAACAAATTATCAATTTACAGCAACTTCATCTGCTACTTTAACCGTGCAAATATTCACTTTCAAAGCTCCAAATGATCATTCTTTAACCGAATTAGCTTGTAACACATGAAATAATGGTTGAACAAAGCCTATCCAATTTTGTAGATAAAGAATAAATGCTTGTTGAATCTTTTTGGCTCTGGAATGTGTAATAAGTCCAGTTGGAATATTTGGAATACCCCGATCCTTATCATTTAGTAATGAATTAGCTTATGTTTTTACCAAGTCGTTAAACGAAGAAATATTTTACAATAATCTTTGTTATAACTTTTTTAAAGACATGTTCGTAATGAAAGTATTATTTTTTCGATTATTCTTTCTTATGATTTAAAAAGAGGAAAAAATTAAGAAAAATATACCGATGCATTAAAATTAATTTTTGAGTGAATTTTAAGTATGAACTTTATGATGTGAATTTAATGTAGGTTTAGGGTGATATATTAGAGTATATTGTTCTTGTTACTTGAACACATGTATTACTTCTTTTAATGAAGTTTATAATTATTTTTTTAACTTAATTTGTCCGTGAAAAAATAAAATTGTTAGACTTTTTTACCATTATTTTAAATTAATTAATGTTTTTGATGATAACAATTTTTTTTTTAGTTAAAATCATTTGATTGGGTGAATTTTAATTGTCTTTTAAAAAAGAAAAAAAATTAATTATATATAATATATGAAATAATAAAATTAAAAAAAAAAAAAAATCTGTTATTTTCTCTAACACTATCTCATTTAATTTTAAAATTATGACATATTCTAAATTCTTCCAAATTGTTTAATGTTTTGATAAAATTAATTTTCATATCGAATCAAATATCAATTTTAATTGTAGTAAAAAGTTTAATAATTTTTTATTAAGTGAATCCAATAATTACACGAACATGCTCGAAAAATCTTAGATGTTACATTTATTTTTAATAATTATTTATTATTCTCTAAATAAAATTGGGTGTTAATATTCATAATAGTAAGATAAAACAAAAACACTCAAAATCATTATATTAAAATTTGATCAGTACACTTCAAATTTTGCAAATCAAGTAACATAAAGATTTTAAAACACATTAACGAAACACCGTAACTCTAGACTATCATTCATTCAAAATTTGTAACCATCTGTAATTCATATTATAGGATTGAAATATCTTCATCCATATCAAAAGCGTTGAATACTCAAGTTATAATTGGAAGCCTCTTCGATGATTAAGTCATGCCCTTCTTCAAGGTACATACTCAAACTTGCACGAACCATGACCTGCCAAGGAAAGGAAGATTAGTTTTAAGGAAAATGTATAAGTTAACTTGACTAATAAAACTTTGAGATTTCACCCTGATTGAAGAGTAGAATGATATTTGATTGGAGAAGGGACTGAGTGTTAGTGAGGATGCTAGGACACTAGGCCCTAAAGGAGGGTGGATTGTTTCTTTAAGGGTGTGAAAACCTCTCGAGTGTGGATTGTGAGATCCCACATTGATTACTGAGAGAAACGAGTCCCAGCAAAGACGTCGAGTCTCAAAGGGGGGTGGATTGTGAGATACTATATCGATTTGAGAGAGGAACGAGTGTCAGTGAGGACACTGGGTCCCGTAGGAGAGTAGATTGTGAGACCCCACATTAGTTGGAGAGGAGAACAAAACATTGTTTATAAGGGTGTGGAAATCTTTCCATAGCAAACGTGTTTTAAAATCTATGAGGGAAAGCCTAAAAGGGAAAACCCATAGATGACAATATTTACTAGCTATAAGCTTGAGCAGTTACAAAAACAATACAGTAAGCATGACGTACAAGACAAGAAGATCGAGAAGATGGGGTTCGATTAAGAACACTTACTAGGATCGAGAGCGGTGACCATGGCAGCAGAATTGAAGAAGCAAGAGGCACCCTTATGCTTAAACTTTTGATAGTAACTATTAAAAGCATAAGAAGCATGATCCCTAACAGTGTTTGGGTAAAAACAAGGACGCTTCACTTGAATATCACCACAATCCGCTCCTCCTTTCCCACAAGCCCAATCAAGAGCTCTTTGCAGCTCATCATCCGGCACTTGCTCATCAGCTATGCACCACTCCTCAAATTGCCCCTCTTTCATGACCCAACACAAAAAAAAAGAATCAAACCCATTTTCCTTTCTTAACATAAGACGGTCAAGGAATACTATCTCCACTGGTACGAGGCCTTTTAGGAAAGTCCAGCCAAAACAAAGCCACAAGAGCTTGTACTCAAAGTAAACAATATCATACCATTGTGGAGAGTCGTGATTCCTAACAAAGACAAGACAAACAAGAAGCTAAGTACCTGATCTTCGTGGAGCTACGATGAAAGCGAGCAGCACAGACAGGTGGAGAATGGTGAGCCGAGTAGAACGAGAAGACATTGTAGTGTTGTTTTGGTTCTAAATGATCTGTGTGGCCATGTTTCAACAAAGGTTTGGTCTTTAAGAAATGATAGGAGGACTTACACAGCCTTCGAGAAAGTTAAGATTCATTTCTTCAAGCTTACGTCAAAGAAACACTTGAAGCTTTCTTTTTTGGGAATCATTTAGGTTTAAACATAGATTTGGAGTTTAATAATTTTTTGAAATCACATGCTCAACACTTTAGTTATGGGAAGAGGGGAATCAAGTGAGTGGATGTAACCTAGTGGAAGGTGTGTAGATGACAAAGGCTAACATGTCTCATTAACATTACTTTATTTGGATACATGTGTTGATGCACTTTGAGCTCCCTTTTTTAAGAGAGATATCCATTTTATTCCATCTCGTGATTGTGGGAAAGAGATTCCATGTTTAGACGAGGAATAAGAGAGGGGTCGAGAACATTGTTTCTCTGTCAGATAAATAGAGCGGAGACGAGATTATATTTTCCGTCTCCGCCCAATTCCTTATCCCGCTCTACTTATTATAAATACATTTTCAACATATTCCTTATCATTTGGTATCAGAGCTTTATTTTCAAGACCGAATATATGTTTCCTTCGTGTTTCTTTTCAATTTGGTTTTTATTTATCTTTATTTGTTTGGGCTTATAATCGATCCAGAGTCATGAAAAATTTGAGCCATGTATAAAGCCACTTCCATATGGCCATAGAGTCGCTATGAGTTTGGAGGAGTGACCATGGTGCTTATTAGCTATTAGGTTACCTGTATGGTCCCAAGCACTAAGATGTGTTTACAATGTAGGAGCCCTCAAGAGAATCCTGCCCATTTCCACCATATAAAGACACATGATCGCCTATTATACTATTCAAATTAGGTTTGGCTCGACAGTAATGCACATGAGCTCCTACCGCTTGGAAGGGTGCTAAAGGTTCGATCTGGGTCGCTGCTAGCCCTAATAGCATACCCGAGGAGATATGAGGAAGAAACTCTGGTGATATCATTCACACTACAACTAGTTCTGTTGAGTTTTCTTAGCCATCCTTGTCATAGAGGTTTACTAGGCTCTTAGGGCATATAAGCGGTTTAAATCTCATGTCACGTTGCTAAAACATTTAGGACTAACTAGTTATGATCCTAGGTTGTTCGGTCTACTAGAAACATATTGACCTAGGTCAACGTGAAACCGCTCTAATTCTACCGTCCTAATTTTAACTTGGTTCACTCACACATGCTTTGTCAAGGAGATAATCCTATTGATTGTCGTAATCTAATCCTAGAAGTACTTTGCTAATTTTTCACATCATAAATTTTCTTTCTAGAGTCTTAATCATGAATATTCTAACCACTGACGTAAGATATGCTCGCATATTAGCACATTCTAAGAATCTCTACGAGTAATATTTCAAAAAAATTTGAATGCTTACTTTAGTACCAAAAAAAAACTCTTCATCATAATACAACATGACATCTCATACATGCACATCATCGTAATATAAAATATTATCATATTATGTCGCACCAGCATTATACATCTTATGTCATCATGTCATAATAAATCATCACTCCAACGTACCATCATATCAACGTAACAGCATCATAATGCATAATCATATTGTATCAATTCACGTCATCGTATCATCATATCATATCAATTCACATCATCATATTATATAAGCATACATGACATGTGCAAGAGCCATTGAGCATGTGTTACATAAGATAAGTCTTCCAACCGAACTGGACCACTTACTTGGTTAGCCTTAGCCAAAATTCTATATACCTCCAAATTTGCTCCCTTCCGTTCTTCGAATTCGTTCTCACTTATTACAATAAAAATCGAATTCCTTCTAAATTGTGTCAATATTATTTAAATAGATCATACGATCTAAATTTTAGATGTTTGTTGTTATTAACAATTTAATACTTTTTTGAGATCTTCTATTTTCTCTCGTTCACCGTTTTTTTTTTTTTTTTAATTCAGTTTAATTTCTAAGTCAAACTTAAATAATTATAACAAAATTAATATCATTCGATAAACAAAAAAGAAAAATGTAAAATATGACGGACTATTACGGCCTGTACGTAAGATAAACAAAATTTTACTGTAAAATAGAATGAGTTTTGCATGAGAAGTTTGGCAAGTGTTGCGTGATTAGGGTTGGTTAGGGAGAGATTGTTTTGCGTTAAAAGTTTTGCCTCTAAGTTTTGTGTGATAAGGGTTCGTTAGGAGAGAGATTTGGGGTGACGACTTTTTGAACTATTACATCTTTTTATATGTAACCCGATCCAATTTGGCTCCTTCACCAAAGTTGAAGAGTTTCATCCGGCTTTCCAAACCTAAAACCCCCCGAACTCTAATTTTTTATTTTCACAATTTTTCTAAATTTAAAATTTTAATTTCCCATTAACTTAGTTTAGACTTAAATATTATATATATATATATATATAAAATGGGCCATGGCTGATGTAACTATTTTGGGCCAGGCCCATGAAAAGCCCATTCAATCACTCACACTTGCATCGTCTTTCAACTGCAGCGATTCGGCAACTGAGTTTTTGCAGAGTCCCACAGCAATTTAGGGAGAAAGAGAGCCGGCGGAGATCAGATTCGGTTTCAGTTTCAGCTCCGGAGAAGACAAGATGAACACTGACATTACAGCATCGACCAAGCCGGAGTACCCGGTAATAGATCGGAATCCTCCATTCACCAAAGTCGTCGGCAATTTTGACACTCTCGATTACCTCCGTTTCGTTACCATCACCGGCGTTTCCGTTACCGTCGGCTATCTTTCCGGTGCCAATTTCTTCTTTCTTCTCTTCTTCTTTGTTTCTTTTCCTTTTTCTTTACTAATCTGGAAATGTGTTGTGTTATTTGCGTGTTAGGGATTAAGCCCGGGATTAGAGGACCGTCAATGGTGACCGGCGGTCTAATTGGGCTGATGGGAGGCTTCATGTATGCTTATCAGAACTCGGCTGGTCGGCTTATGGGGTTTTTCCCCAATGAAGGCGAGGTAGCTCGTTACAAGAAATAAGATTGTGCGTTTTAGGGTTTTTTTTCTTCTGAATTTGGAGTTCCATTTGTGGACATTTTTTACGATGTTCTACTTATTAACCATGCGACCGGGTTGTGTCAATAAGTTAAATGAAACTTCGCTCTAAATGAATCTGTTGAAGACTTTACATGATTCCTTTGTTTTTGATCGATAAACAAGGATGCTCGTTAAGGGGTTTGGAGGTATAGATCATATACTTGTCTTTTGTCCCATTTGTGTATCCATTTTTTTATTTCCTATGTTCGTTGGTAAACCTTGTTCAACGGGGTATCGTTAGATTATAACATCTCTTGCCGCATTGTCATAAACTCGAGTTGATTTCCAGAGTTTCAGCGTGTAACCAGGAAATTGAAAGTAGTACAAGAGTAGCTTTAAGAGGGAGAAAAATGTTCTTTATTATCCAAACAGTATTACACCAATGAACTTCAAAGAAAAAGTTCTCACACACTTTGTTATGATGCTCTTTTATGTGATCTTTTGTGCTAGCATTTCATCTTTCAAGCAGTCTTGTTCTGATTAAGTGATTGTCATCCACAAATGGTTATGTTTTTCTTAGTAATAGGCAAATTTAGCTCTTTCTGATGTGGCTGCGATGGATCTTAGATATCAGATTCTTTGTTACTTTTCCATTGATGACTGTCACAGCATTTCAGAAGGTAGAATGTTTGCAGTTGGCTGACAATCTGGTGGACTATGAAATTTGTTTGTTTGAACCTTAGATTTAGCTCCTGAGAAAGTTGGTTAAGGAGATAAAATGTTCAATGATTTTTCTTTTCAAATGATGTAAATTGGAAATGATTCTTGATGTTTTGAATGCTTTCTTTAGTCTCATAAAAGGATAGCCTTCATTGTAAGTTCCGCTACTATTTTGTGCTCGTTGGATGGCATGATGTAGATTATATATCATTTTATCACCAACAAATTCTTTCTGATCTTACTCTTGCAGTTATGATTTCTTCTTCCTAACAGGAGGGATTGAGGGTTATAAATTAAAATTTTAATTTTTGTATGGTTGTTTGTGGGATGCCCTTTTGTTTCTTACAGATATTTGATCAGACTAGATTAATGTAGGGCTCTATAGGTGACTGCATAAACTTGGGTGCGGTGGAGGGTTAAACCTTCGATTTTAAAGAAAGAAATAGATATCGTTATAAACTTCGAATGTATATGATGTGTTTAACTTGGTCTTTGTGGATACTTTATAAACTCAACAAATAATTGAACACCTAGAATGGTTTGGATCATCCGGTGGTGGGATATTCTGTGGCTCATAGGGTGCCTAAATAAGGTTGTTTTTTTTTTTTCTCCTGGAGTATAATTGTTTCTGTTTCTGTTTCAGATTCTTGGAAAATATGTATTTATGTGTATGTATGGAGAGAAATTAGAAGTGAATAAGTTATTGAGATACTCTGTTAGTGAGACAAAACTCCATTGGCAGGAAGAATTAGGAAAAATGATGCGAGTATACATGATTGCTGCCTTTCCTCATGCCATTAGGTATGAGTCTCGAGGAAAGTGGTTTGTCAACAATGCTTCATTTTGCATCCCAAGATCCAACGATTGACCGCTACTTCTCACCTTGTGATAGACATGGAGATGAACTTCTTATATCCCTTTTCCACTCAATCTAGAAACAATCGGATGTTATGCCGGGTCGTCTCCATTTTAGTGAAACTCTTCTTCAAGCAAGGCATATAAGTCATCGATGAGTTTGTGTGAATAAAGGAATGATCCCCATTACTCATTTTAAAGTGTCTCACGGTGATCTAATATCTTTTCAAGAAAATGATGCGAGAATCCGCAGTGAAGAAGTAAGGATATCTTTCTACTATATCGACAAAGCCTACCGGTAGCAGATATTGTGCACTTTTCACATGAAGATAAATTAGATGAAGATAAATTAGAAGAAAATACAAGTTTTGTTTAACTTTTCAACATATATAGGTGAGACCCAAACAACTTTTTCATTATTTAATTATGAAAAGTAGTTGATATATTGGAATGGAAACTGGCAGAATACAAGAAACAGGTGGGTGATCAACAACTTACCCAATAATACACACATGAATGTCTCCTCCTCCTCCCTCAATAATGAATTGAGTTTTCAACTAACACAGATACATATGACAATACCATTCACTCCTTTTTCCCTATCATCCAATCCATGAAAACAATCCCATTTTCTAAACCTACAGCACAACGCCCTCCCTCCCCCTGCTGCTACACTCTTCTCTTCAATTCTCTGACTAAATGCTTACCGTAATTCCATCCGTTCCCAAAATCGCCCGTTCCTTGTTTACCCTAATCGTCGGGACAACCGAACAACTGCTATGTTTCGTCATAGGCTGCTGGGCTGTATGTGATTCTGCAGTCCTACTACTAGGAACAACTATGCTGTGGTCGTAAACTCAACCTTGTTTGCTTCTTCTACTACAGTTCTTGCTGTCTCTATCACTACTTGCCCGCTAACATAATGTTGTCGACATACGGGCATATACATGTCAGCACCACCAATCAGCTCCGTCTCTTTTTCTTCTGTCTTCCTTAAAGTAAAGAAAGCTCGATTCCCGCAGATCTCGCATCGAGCAGTTAACTTTGTTACAGAATCGGCAAGCGGAATTATATCAAGAACTGAACCAAAGCTCCTCCTGTTCATGTTTTTTCAGATAAACCCCAACACAAAAAAAGCTTTAGCTCAGTTACTAATGCGTATTCAGTTTAAATCAATATGAAAGCTTTCGTTGAATGTGTGCCAAATGAAAGGCCGTCAGTTTCGAAGAAAATAATTCAAATATTTCGAATGAATGAACCAAAACTACGCCAAAAACTTTGATGATACCTCAAGTAATCCCCATCCAACCCAGCAACTATTACTGTTTTGCCATCCATATCAGCAGCTTCACGACAGAAATCGTAAAGATCATCGAAGAATTGAGCTTCATCAATTCCAATCACATCTAGCTATCATATCATTATCAAAACCGAACTAAAAATTTAGTTTACAGGAAAATCAGTATGCCCAATTAGTCAGCTATCTGCTCATTCTAACTGCAAACCAAATCTTTAGCCTCATAGAGAGATATCAAGCTTTCCTTAAGAAGGTAGGATTATCATACCTTGTCATAAGCACCTTCACCAAACTTTTGTTTGAAAGACGATAAGTTTGGTAATGCCCAGCAAGGCAGTTTCATGCCATCGTGCGTCACAATCGAATCCAGTCCATATCTCGTGTCTTTATTCGACTTAATAATGGCTACACTTCTGTAAAAAATAATAATTTTTATGAATTTTACCCCAAAAAGAAGCTTCTACACCAATCAAGATATATCATAGCACAAATTCAATCCAAGTTATCAAATCCCAAGTAGGTGATCACCAGTGAACTCTTGTATCATCTCCAAATTATAAGATCTAACGCCAAATTGTACAATCCAACTGAACTGGTGCATACACTTGCAAAAGCCAAAAGGCTTGGTGAAAATGCAAGTCGCCTACTTTTTGAATGTTTCTTTATTTTACAGTTCAAATGGAAACTGTTAGACCTTAGAACTTGGTGCAACAATGTCTATGTATCAATAGCCTTGTTTCAAAGAAAGAGTCAAGGTCATATGGTCTAATGTTAAAAGGGCTGCCTTCTAGAGTGTTGAGAGCTGTATTAAAGGGGAAATTCTTTATCAAGAGGCCAAAACCCACATCATATTTCAGCCTAACCCCTCGTTTATCACCAATATGCATAACTCTAATATTGAGAATTTGTACACATAGACAAGAATAATCATATTAGAACCGTTCAAAATGGTTAAGAATGAGAAACATAGATTCATTCTTAACATGGTATCGGAGCAGGAGAAGAGGAAGAACGGAAGAAAGTGACAGAGAACATAACAGACAGAGGACTTTCAATCCCATTTTTGTTTCTCATTCCTAACGTGTATCACACCATCATTCTTAACAAAACCCTTAGAATCATTTTCTTCTCATTTCTTATTGGAATACCCTCATGCTATTATTCAAGCCAATACAAATTCTCCCAATCTATTAGCAAACTTACCACCTACTATCATACCAATAAGCCCCATATCCGTTAACCGTAGAAACTTAGAAATACAAGGGAGACAAGTCCAAACGAGACTAGAGAAAACATTACAATAAACACTCGCAACCGATTAGATTAATGAATAGAAGCACAAAATCAGAGCATAAAATACCTGCCATTGATGCTCTCGGACTGAATCCGCCGAAGAAGAGAGGTTGTTTTCCCAGCAAACATCGGCCCTACTATCACATGAACCTCGCCGGAGGGCGGTGACAAAGAAGCTACGATTTGGGCACTTCGTTTGTGGGTTGAAAAGCCCTGGTTTCTGGGCAACGAAACTGTGGGCGTTTTCAGAGAGAAAAAATTGGACAAGTGGGTGAATATAGGGTTGCATTGCGTCGATTTAGAAGCCAAAGAGAGGGTTGGAGAAGCGGTAATGGGGAAATAGGGCGAGAGGGTTGAGAAAGATGATGATGATACGAAGGATTTCATCTTAGAAATGGGTAGCATAAGCGTATTGAGGAGGGTTTTGATGGGGTTTTGGCAAAGGATTGAGAAAGGTCTGTAAATTTTGATTTGGAGAGCGGAGAGGTTGGGGTTTGTTTTGCCCCAAACTCTGTTTTGTTGAAGCTACGTTCCCAACTCACCAATAAGAATTGAATTAAATTATTCAAAATTAAATGTCCATTTCTGATTTTTTTTTTTTTTTTTTTTTTTTTTTTTTTTTTATCTAAAATTAAATTAAATTAATAAAAATACCCTTTTAACCTTACATTTTTTTCAAAAAAAATAATAATAAAATAATAATAATAATAATAATAAATTTTTTAAAAAAATACTCCTATGGAATTTAGATGAAAATAGTTAATATTTTTTCAAAAATTCTCCTATAAACTTTTAGATGGTTTTAAAATGTAGCAAAAAAAAAAAAAAAAAAAAAAAAAAACGGAAGAAGTCACGAAACACGACATTCGTTGGATGAGATTTTTGGTGATAAGATAAGGAAATCAACTACAAGGGGGTAAGATTCGGATTACCTTGTTGATCGAATATCTCAAGACAATAGCATTGTTTAAGATTCGAATCACTCCACAAGCAAGATCGATCATGTCTAGCTTGAATGATTCTTGTTGATCAAATATCTCAAGACAAGAACACTTGATTGAGATTCAAATCACTCCACTAGCAAGATTGATCATGTCGAGCTTGAATGATTTTACATGCAACCTAAACTACATACAATTGCAAAGAAACTTAGCCATTGGCTAAAGAATAGCACAAATGCTTCTTTTACTATATTTTCCAAGTCTACCTACAAATACAACATATATGGCTTTATATAGCCTCAAAATAAAACTATTAAAGGCATTCCAAGAGTTGTAACATTCATACTTAATGGCCATAATTATTACCATGATGTAATTATAACCTAAAGTAACTAAAAAGTCTTAAAATACATTAATGAAATACATTAACTCTAAATTGTAACCCACCAAAAATTTATAACAATCAAACTCCATTCTTCTTCGATGTGGCATGAATTGAAATATCTTGTGATAAATTTGACAACCTTTTCTTCACATTTTCATTGAAGTATATTGTATGATTGATGTCTTTTGGTTCATATGACCGTGTGTGGAGAAATACCACACATCAACTCTACCTAGATTGGAAAGAACTCAAGGTCATGCTATGTTGTTTTAAAAGGATAGGTCCCATCATATATGTGTGTGTTTGCATTACTTGACCCAATAACGAGGTTACTTATTGAGTATTTCTTAAAATACTCAAGCCACGTGCTACCCTTATATTTCAGGTAAAGGTAAAGTTTCCCTGCACGCATGACACTGAATGTTGGAATGACCATGGAACCAAAAATAGGATAGTAGATTTGGTTTCCTTTAGTAGTTTCATAGGTGGCTTCCAATTTCGTACTTAAAATTATATGTATATATATATATATATATATATATATTTTTTTTTTTTTTTTTTTTTTTTTTTTGAGACGTTGATGTTACTTTATTTCTTATGACAAGAATGTTTTAATTATGTATCTTAGCCTAGTAGAAAAGGTATATCATTATATTCCGGAAGTATTGTATGCATCATCCTCTAAAACCATAATTTTTATGCGAGATCTCAAGAATTTAGGCGTACATTGAGCATAAATTCATATATTTGTATGAATGTGTACCTATAAGAATACTTTCAAGTCCTATATGCACGCTTAGGGCTTACGAAAATGAGGTATTCACCTAATGGGTCTACATGCATGTGTAGAGAAGTACTATACACCAAACCCACTCGAGAATAAATTTTGAACCCAAGGTTGTAGACATGATTTTAGGTCACATTAAAACGTGAAACTATAGTTACATATGTTTGCATTTTTTTCAACCCCAACAATGACATCGCTTACCAGTATTTTTAAATACCTGTTCTATCATTATTAACTTTTTTCTAGGTAAATGCAAGAGACTCATGTACCGATAATGACGTCTGCTAAAGAGGCCATGAAACAAAGTCATAGACAGTTTCTTCCGCATTTTAGTTATTGCTATGAAATTTCCATACCTTAAGGTCCAATTACAAAAACGAGAGTCATGAAGTTACAACAAGCTTTAATCACTTATATTCAAGCTATGGTGAGCTGATCAAATAAAATTTTTGAAGACGTTCCAGTCCTTCCTTATGCAAAGTCGAACTTCAAGATAGAGATACATTAAATGCATTTTAATTTAACTGAATTTATGGAACTTAGTCGAAGGATAGTTACTAAATAACACATTTCTTTTATTGTATTATTTTAATTATAATTTCAATATTTGTTTGTCATTGTATCGAGCTCATTTCATATTAATTCTCGTTCTTGTTTAATATCAAATTTCATAATTCGTGTAATATTAATTTAAACCCATTAGGTTAGTCTCAATTTTATTTTCAACCAATGTTTTGAAAGCTAAAGTTAATATTAAAAAATACAATTAAACCTTAATAAAAAAAAAAAAAAAAAAAAAATTTTAACTCCAGATCTTAGTTTAGGGAATAATCGTCGGTTTATAAGAAAAGAATACATCTTCATTAGTACGAAACTTTTGGAAAAGCCTAAAACAAAGCCACAGGAGTCTATACTCAAAGTGGACAATATCATACCATCGTGGAGAGTCGTGATTCCTAACAGACCCAACAAAAAAATGTTTACCAACAAACTGACCCGAATTTTTTAGTTTTCCAAAAGTTTAACCCAATCTTTTATAGTTTGAATCGAATAATCTCGGTTGATATTGAGTCATAATGAAAAGAAGGATTAGGATTATTTAAATGTTGTCCTCTCAATTGTTAGTGTGATATTGAAGATTGTTGTGTTATGTGGTTGGTAGCTATTGTTTTGGATTCATTTCAACCATTCAAATTGCTGATCCAACCTCTTTAGTGCATAATTTTTATTATATTTTCTCTTTTTTTTAATTAAAATTTATAAATAAATTTGAGCTTTTAATATATTATTAATTAAAAACCTTAGGTATAATATATATATTATTTACCCTACTCAAATTTTCAAAAAGAATTTCGAGCTAAAAAAATGTAAATTTATTTTTACGGTTGAATTATGTTCGGTAAAATATATATTATTTTAATAAAAAAAAAGTGAAGGGAATACAGAGAAAACTTGTGAAATTGTAGCTTTGTATTCCACAAGAATGTGTGTGACTACAAGCAATCCCTTTAGTCTTTACCTCGCTTTTTCTTTTCCTCTCCGCTCTATATTCGTACTAAAAAAAATTTGATTGAAAAGAATTACATGGATTTAAATAATTTAAATGTTTTCGAAGGAGAGGTTAAATGTTCGAATTTATGGTCGAATATGTTGTTGAACTAAGAATATTTGTATATACTGTTGTTTCTGTATTTGGGAGGAAAATTATCTCTCCCAAGTTAAATGTTCGAATTTGTTATTGTATTTCTAAATTAGAATCTTTTTAAATAAAGTATATGATTTAGAATTTTTTTGATAAAATATTGATTGAATTACGATTCAATAATACGTTTGAATTAAAAATAATAATAAAATATTAAACTCTAACTTTAAAAAATACACTAGTTTTCGAAACTTTCATTAATACTCTTAATTAAAGAAAAACATCTTTAACTTTATTAAAAATAAATATTTGTGAACTTTCACGAGTATAATTAAAAAATTTAAATAAAAGATTAGTAATGGTCTTCCTTAATTATTATAGATTTTTTTAAAAGAAAAATAGTATTAAAACTTTAAAAAAAAAAATAAGAGTAGAAAATAGAAATTTTAAAATTATTTTTATTAATTTAATTGAATTAAAAAAATTGAAAAAGTGGATAAGCTAAGTTCATCCTAGAATGGCTCATTCCTTGCCTCCACTGTAAGTAATTTGGGGAATTAACACTAAAAACTTCATTTTTTTTTTTTTTTTTTTTTTTTTTTAAATTCACATTGACTACTTCCAATGCCACAAAATCAATCATTATTCCTCAAATAAAAAATTTAAAATTAAAAAAAAATCTCTAGTAAAATCAGCCAGGTCTTTCTTTTCTGGTTTTTTCTCTCCCTACCTATAGATATAGATATATATATATATATATGTATAGCAAATATTGGGGCATTTCAGATGCAAATTCCTTCTCTTACACAAATATCCTTCACCTCCCTGTTTCATATATACCCTTGGTTACCTTACTTGATATTGCATATTTATGTTGAACATAAACCAAAACAGTAGCTGGGACGAAGGAAGAGATAGCAAAAAAGGAGGGCCTCTCGCCCTCTCTTCTTATTATGCCTTCTCTTAGATCTTAGATTCTACACTTCCCACCTGGGTCCTTTTCATTTCGGTAAGTTTTTTATTCTTCCTTCTTTTCTTGCAATCCTTTTACTCCAATGCTTTCTGGGTTTTCAATCAAAACTCATTTCCTCTCAATTTTGACCTCTCCACTCATTCCCCTTTTCTTCCTTTGGCCTTTTGAGCATTTCTGGCTTCTAGATCCATCGTGGCCGCTCCGATGTTCTGAGATCGAATCTGATTTCAATCATTTTGATGATGAATTTGTTTGTTTAATTTAGCTTGCATTGTGATGCTTCCCTAATCAATGCTTCTTTGGATTGTTTGTGTTTAAGATATGCTATTGGTATGTGGTTTGTGGATTCATTTTGTTGAATGGTATTTGATGGGGTTGGTTGGGATGGATTTGTAGAGTGGGCTCATGGATCCTGGCAAGCTTTTTATTGGGGGTATTTCGTGGGACACAGATGAAGATCGACTTAAACAGTATTTTCAAACCTATGGAGAAGTGGTGGAGGTGATGATCATGAGGGATCGGAACACTGGCCGTGCTCGTGGCTTCGGTTTCGTCCTGTTTTCTGACCCTGTTGTTGCAGCTAGAGTTGTATTGGAGAAGCATGTTATTGATGGAAGAACTGTAAGTTTTTTGAATTCTTCTTTTGATTTTGCAAATAAATATGCTCATGGAAGGATCATGGTTTTCCTGATTGTTCTTTGGTGTTCTTCATGATTGAAACTTGTCACAACTCTTCTTACATTTACATTTTTTTCTGAGTTCAACAACTCGAGGATGAGAATTTGAACCTCTTGTTGAGGATTGTTGCTGAGTTTATAAGTAAGGAATACATCTCCATTAATATGAGGCCGTTTTGGGAAACCAAAAAGCAAGGTTACGAGAGCTTATACTCAAAGTAGACAATACCATACCATTGTGGAGGTCTGGGATTCCTACCATGGTATCAAAGTCATGCCCTTAACTTAGCCATGTGAATAGAATTCTCAAATGTTGAATAAAGAAGTTGTGAGCCTCGAAGGTGTAGTCAAAAGTGACTCAAGTGGTGTGTCCCACGTTGGCTAATTTAGGGGTTTATAAGTAAGGAATACATCTCCATTAGTACGAGGCCTTTTGGGGCAACCAAATAGTGGACAATCATACCATTGTGGAGAGTCGTGGTTCCTAACACTAGTTAACGTCGAATCACTTTTGTTTTGAAAAACATATAAACTATAATTTTCCTTTGGAGCTTTGGATGGGAAGATTTGGCTGTCTGCATTTTATCAGGGTGAATTTTGTTTCATGTGGCTGTTCATATTTTTGTGGAAGTACAATGCCGCCTGCATTTGCCCCGAATTTCAATCGTTTCAGGAACCGATTGTTTATACATGTTCTAGAAAAGGTAATAAGCATGATGACAGTAAAGGAATTTATTTGCACGAAAAAAAGGTTTGAAACTAGTTCAAGTGAGCATAACTCAATGGTACTTAGCTATACCCTCGACGGAGAAAGGACATCGGAAGAATTGAAACTCAGATTTGTGAAAATTCGGGGGCTCGATATCTTATGGAGTTCGTGGATGCACGGACATTAGGATTTACATGTGATGTTCACCGCTTATATTAAAATGATACATTTTGTTGCGTCAAGATATATCTATTTGTATCACAATTAGAGTAAAGTTTATCATGTTCATGTTTCGATATCCATTTTTTTGTTTTAGGTTGAAGCAAAGAAGGCTGTTCCTCGAGACGATCAGAACATTTTGAGCAGGAACAATACTGGTATCCTTGGGTCACCTGGCCCGACTCGCACAAAGAAGATATTTGTAGGGGGTTTGGCATCAACGGTTACGGAGAGTGACTTTAAAAAATATTTTGATCAGTTTGGAACGATCACAGATGCCGTGGTGATGTATGATCACAATACTCAGAGACCGAGAGGCTTTGGATTTATCACGTACGAGTCGGAGGAATCGGTGGAGAAAGTGTTATACAAAACATTTCATGAACTCAATGGTAAAATGGTTGAGGTTAAGAGAGCTGTTCCAAAAGAATTATCACCAGTGCCAAATCGAAATCAATTAGGTGCATACCCTTACAGTTTTGGTAGAGTTGGTAGCTATTTAAGTGGTTATAATCAAGGATATAACACAACCTCAGTTGGGGGATATGGACTGAGATCTGATGGTAGGTTTAGTCGCGTTACGGTCGGTCGGGGTGGGCTGTCTCCAATTAGTCCTGGCTATGGAATAGGTCTAAATCTCGACGCAGGGTTGAACCTCAACTATGGGACCGGTCCCAATGGCAGTTCTAACCTCATTTACGGACGGGTAATGAGTTCTTCCTATGGTGGAAATTTAAATAGGTATGGTAGTCCAAGCCCCATGGTATATGGCGGAGGCAGTGGAGGTAATGGTTCTATTTTAAGCTCGTCGGTTCAGAATCTGTGGGGAAATGTCGGTAACTCGGCTGGTACGAACGCCTCGCACCTGAGGACATTTCCTGGCTCTGGTGGTGTCCATACGGGAACGAGTTCATTGAACGGTATTGGAGGGCTTTGGGGTGTAGGTCATGGCGAAAACACGGGTTCTTCTCCATTCAATGGTTCTGGTAACGTCGAGTTTGGAAACGGAGGAAGCGTTGTAGGTTATGGTAGAAGCATTAGAAGCAATGTTTCTTCAGCTTCTTTGTACTCTGCACCAAATATTTATGATGAAGTTCATGGGAATAATGAAGAAGGAAACTCATTTTATGGGCATTCAAGTTGGCAGTCATTGCCCACAGAGCTTGAGGATTCTTCCTCAGTTGGGTTTGGGCTTGGCAATGCAGCTTCAGATGTTATTAGTAGAAACAATGCTTCTGGTTATACTGTTGGATATGGTGTTTCTAATACACAGTCGAATAGAGGTGAATCTCTCTCCCTCTCTTTCCTTCTTTTATCGTCGTTACATGTGAGATCCCACATCGGTTGGGGAGGAGAACGAAACACTCTTTATAAAAGTGTGGAAACCTCTCCCTAGTAGACGTGTTTTAAAAACCTTGAGGGTAAGTTCGAAGGGAAATCCCAAAGAGGACAATATCTGCTAGCGGTGCATTACATCTCTACAAACATTAGATCTTCGAGCTTATTGATATATCAGTTTAAGCATGATTAAAACGCAACGACATTACTTGAACAAGATCCGTTTATGAATGGTAAAATGTTTGTTTGATTCAGGAATTGCTGCTTAGGAAGAAGAAGATAGAAGCAACAGAAATCAAGAGTTTTATAATAGTAGGTGATGATGTTTTTGGTAATTGTGATACACTCCTCCTCCTCCGCCCCTTCCTCCTCCGCCTCCTCCGCCCCCTCCTCCGCCTCCTCCTCCCATATGACGATATGATACTGTGAGAGCTAATTTGTTTTCTGTTTTATGAAGTGTCCCATAAAAGAAAGCAGGTTCCAGAGGGTTTGGTTTTTGGGTTGAGCTTGAAAATATAGGTCTTTTCTTCCTTTCTTTACTTGTAATTTGATTTGATTGATATGTATAATTGGATTGTGGGTAAGGTATGATCATACGTTACTCCGACAAAGAAACGGTGTCACACGAACGAATCGACATCATATTTTTTTCTTCTTTTCTTTGGTTTCGGGTTCGTTTTAGAACAACTCATTCAGGCTTTCTTCTTGTTGTTTCATCTCTTGATATTATCATTAGCGGTTCTGGGTTTTTACTTCTCATGTGATTGATTGTATGAAACTGAGGTTCATTCATTTAGAGATATATCATACTCTCCACCTACCTTCCTTCCAATTCTTTCTTGCAAAAACAGATCTACAAATTATATGCTATTACTCTATTTACGATATAACCATCAATCGTAATCTACTTTGGGGTCGGGGAATGCAAACCTATGCAATCATAATTAGGTGGAGTTAAGGAATGCAAATATATGCCATCATGATTATGGACCTATCATTTAATACTATCATAGGGTTGACCTTCAGTCTAGACAAAAATTGGATGTGTAGAACTTTCTTACACACAACCTCCACATCTGAGCCCACTATGCAATCATAGTTGAGTGTCCAGAGGTACAACAAATCCTCAAATATCATGCAAGTACTCATTCTTGCCCATGCATATCAAAGAACAAACCCCTCAAAAGAGTTCGTGACCCCTTCAAAATTAAAATCGAGTCGCATATGATAATCCTGTGAATAGTAATCTTCTCATAGATTTATAAAGAGAGGTAAATATTTTATTGTCAATTCTTATACAAACTTAATGTATAGGATGCCTCCACTCACATGTCTTCGTATGAAATATTTGGATTAAATCATTTGTAACTATTATAAAATGGGTCACAGTGTTAGTAAGATAATAATGTTAGATGTTTTTGTCATGACCTTCGAAGATTCGAAAACTAGATTAATACTAATGGACTATGCAATGAAAACAAATGAAAACAATGAAAATTTCAACAAAATTTCAAATTTAAACCAAAGTAAGAAAGGTAATTCTCACGTACACATGTATCAAATTACTACAATGTATATTTCTATGCATACAGATAGGTAATTGTTTTAATTTTTATGCATGCCGGATAGGTAATGTCTCTGACACAAATCCAGAGTAAACAGGTCTTAAAAAATGAATCAAGAGAAAAACTTGAATTCAATCGGTCCAACTGAATTGTTGACCATTAATTAATTGATTGTTGACCCGAACCGCTTGCATGCATTGAAATGAACCAAGGTGCATGTTGAACCAAATCGAATGCACAAGCTAGCATCCTTGCACGTTTCCTTTCGTTATTCTCTAGTGATCCACACCAACTCACTGCAGCATAGCTCAATGGGGCAGTGACCGAGCTACGGTGGTTATCCTACTACAACCTCTACCAATTTGATGGTTGCACAACCCATGCTTAATGAAATCTAACATAAAATAGCCACCAAACTCATAGAACTTCATATCCCAAATTCAAGGACTTACCGACGGATCTATGGTCGATTGTGCACAAATCTGGGTGTGCGATGACAATCTAAGACAAACCATGGCAACAATACCCCTCAATTTCAATCAAAATGCAATGACGATCACTGAATCATAACAACTTTCTAAAACGGAGTTGATGGGCAATGAAAATCGAGTGATTTATAACAACTTGTGAGTGAGATTTACCTAGGAGTTAAAAAACAAGTCAAATTAACGGACAAGTTGAACGGTGTAAAACTTACCTAATACAATCACACGATAATCAGACTTTTCGATAGGTCAATTATTTAAATTAAACGTGCCAAACATATCTAAGTTGTTTATTATTAGGAACTACTCATTATGTTTCATGTTTTCACTCGTGAGAAGAAGCGTGCGACCCACTCTTCAATAAGGACAGAATGTAATTTATTATATAATTATTTTTTGGAACGTTTTGTTAATTAATTTTTTCCCGTCAGCTAAACCAGTACGAGAACATATTCCTGCCCCCGTCCCTGGAATCGTTTTCAAGTACAAACACGACTCCGCCAGCTAATCAAATCAAATCAATAACTCCTACTAATTTTCAAGTACAAACATGAATATTGTTTACAGAGAAGACAACATAAGATACAGAGTTTCAGAGCAATGGAGTATGTAAAGTACTAAGATGAGCAACAGCTACCTCTTTTGGCCTCCTCTTCTACTTCCTCCTTTCCATGTAACACTACGGTACTTCTTCCATTCTCCATCCACCTCCCATCCTTCTTCTTATGTTCTTCAGATATCATAACTTTTCGGCTCAGTATGTTGTAGATCTCCTTCACGATTGTCTGGAAAGCGTTTGTTACGTTCGAGGAATCGAGGGCCGAGGTTTCTATGAAGAACAGACCTTGAGCTTCTGCCAGAGCCTTCCCTTCAGCAGTACCTACTTCTCTACCATCCTTCAGATCACACTTGTTGCCTACCAGTATGGTTACTACGTTCATGTCGGAATGAGCTGTTTAATAAAACATCGATGACCCAATCAGTCCTTTCAGGTTATAAACACGACGAAAACTTCCCGACATAAACAACCTAACACCGTGACAATATCATTACAAATAAAAAGCGCATCGTTATTATAATACTCACTGTGAAGTTCATTCAGCCATCTTCCAATGCTGTCAAAGGTCGGACGCCTGCTAATGTCATATACCACGAGAGCTCCAACAGCTCCTCGATAATAAGCAGATGTAACAGCTCTAAATCGTTCTTGTCCGGCAGTGTCCCATATCTGAGCTTTGATTTCCTTTCCATTTATTTCCATCTTTTGGGTTTGGAACTCGACTCCGATGGTTGATTTCGAGTTAGGGTAGAATTCATCTCGAGCAAATCGAGCAAGCAAATTCGATTTTCCCACGGCTGAATCACCAATTAAAACAATCTTGAAAAGATAATCCTCTGTTTTTTCCTCCTCAGAATAAAAAGCCATTGCCCAGACCTCACACAAACTCTATAGAACCATAATAGTTTCAAAATACCTTCTGAAATCAGGGTTCTTCACAAACTCAAATTCAACATCAGGATGCAATTCTTCCCTATTCACAATCAAAGAAATAGAATTCGTGAAGATATAAAGGGAAACTTGAAAGGAAGGGAAAGGTATAAAATAGGCTGGCAGACACATTTCGTGAGTACTTACTTCATGGAGTAAAGAAAGAATCTATGAGCTACCTATATTCTGAAGCCAATAGACTATTATGACATTCTATTATTAAATGAGTAACATACCACCAATAGACCAATATACATGTATAGGATACTATTGCCAAGCAAGATTAAACTTAATACCTTGAGAGCAATGCGTTTGCACGTGACCAGCGGGCGACCAGCCCAGTTTTATCATCCAGTAACCGATATGAATTCACAAATATGTATATATATATATATATATATATATAAGCTGTATTTTCCTCATCTTTTATATAAATTCAAATACTTTATAGAGATGGAACAACATACAAGATTTTGGCACCAGCAAAGAATGACTTTCTCGAGCGAAACATTGGAACAGACACACAAGCACAAAAAAGAGTAACTACAAATGTCACATGTGATGATTGGAGTCTCTTTATGTAACGGTCCAGACCCACCGCTAGCAGATATTGTCTTCTTTGGGTTTTCCCTTTCAGGCTTCCCCTCAAGGCTTTAAAATGTGTCTACTAGGGAAAGATTTCCACACCCTTATAAAGGGTGTTTCGTTCTCCTTCCCAACCAATGTGGGATATCTCACTTTGCGACCAAGACTCAAATATTAATTTACACAATTTCATCGTCCACGGAGAAAAGTGACATGACAAGATCAATTCATATTCTACATGCAAAGGATGCAACAAAAGGCAATCACATGATCAGATGTTTTTCTTTACTTGCCCATTTGCTGGTGAAGAAAGAGAAAAGAATCCCCCTTTCCTTACAAACAACTCTTCTAACTAATAACATCACTCACATAACTTATATTCTCAGATATCATCGTTTTAAAAGGAGAGAACGATCTCGTGGTCTTCTATACGAGCTTTTTTTGTTTTGGTGATTTTGGACAGAAAGCGATATAGGAGAATCTACATCATAAATCCTCTTCAAAGATCATACAGAAGCAGAAATACTATGATATCTACTTTGGTGCAAATTATTCTATCATGAAACTCTTCAAAAGAAGAAAATAAATCGATAATCGAGCAAAATAGTGGAAGTAAGGAACTCAAATCAAGCAAAGTCAGGCTAATATGAACGAGGCATGAACACACACAAAACTTATTCAATCAAGTGAAAATTTCCTTAGCTTCGTAATTTTGTTTCTACGGGCGTTGGCAATTCACAAATTTACATATATTTCTAAACATTCTGATAAATGTATGCTTCACAGAGAGAAACTGAAATGTCTCAGAATACACTTTTCAGTTATAAATAATGACAAGAGAAGAGTAATTACCAGAAGAACATCTAACACAACACGAGCGCATTTTATCATCAGAACTCATCTGACACGAAAAACAAATTCTCGTGACTTTGTTTTACCAAAGTATTGACCAGCACATTCCAAGTCACATTACTAGGTACAAAACCATTCTCTATACCTCTATAAAAAAATAAACAAGCATCATTCACCATGCCTTCTTTACAGTGCCAACTGATAAAAGTATTATACGTAAAAGCATCAGGGCGAACACCTTCGACTTGTAATCTATCAAATAGATTTAAGGCTTCCCTGATACGTCCAACCTTGCAAAGTCCATTTATAACGCTGTTATATGTGACTATGTCAGGCACGAAACCTCGATTAATCGCATCTCTTAGAAACTCAAATGCATTGTCCACTTTTCCAACTTTACAGAGCCCGTTGATGAGAATATTACACGATATTGTATCAGCGTTAAGTCCATCCATTATCATTTTCTCGTATAATTCCAATCCTTTTTCAACATTCCCAGCTTTGCAAAACGCCTTTATCAGTCCATTGTAAGTAATCTTATCGAGGATGCAGCCTCTGAACAACATATCATTAACAAGTGTGAGTGCTTCTTGGAATGCACCTCTCCTCAAAAGTGCATGAATCAGTGTATTGTAAGTCACGTTGTTGGCAACGACACCGTCCAATAACAAATTATGAAACAACCTGAAGGCTTCATCAATCTGATCAACCTTGCACAATCCAAAGATGAGAGAATTGTATGTAAATAAGTCGGGCTTGCAACCTTTCGTGGGCATTTCACGAAACAGATTTAAAGCAGCATGAACCTTCTCATTCCTACATAGGGCACATATCAAGCAATTGTATATAACTGTATTTATAGTCAATCCCTTTGTTGACATCTCATGTAAAACAAGACCAGCCTCTTCAAGACACCCAGCTTTACAAAGCCCATCGATCAATATTGCATATGTGATCACATTCGGCTTGCAACCCCTCCTAGACATCTCATTAACCAAATCACGAGCAAAACCAAGACTCCCCTCTTTGCAAAGCCCATGCATCAAGATGTTGTATGTAAAAATATCAGGGTCAAAACCAAAGTTTATCATAGTCTCATTAAGAAAGTTTTGAGCTTCCTTAAGTCGTCCACTCATAACATACCCATTGATTAACGTATTCAAGATCGCATTATTTGGACAAGGAATTTTGTTCAATAATGCTCTTGCTTCATTGAGTTTTCCAATCCTACATAATCCATGCAACAGAAAACCATAAGTCATACTATCTGGGTTAAAACCTCGAAGAAGCATTCGATCAACCAATTTTGCTGCATCTTGAATTTTATTTACCTTGCAGAGGCCATGAATAACATCATTGAAGGTTTGAACATCAGGCATGCATCCCATAACAAACATTTCTTCTAAAAGCTTTAACGCTTCACTAACTTGGTTATTTTTGGATAGCGCATGTATTAACGTCTGATAAACTATAGAATTCGGTACACATCCATGCTTTGTCATGTCTCTAAGGAGTGAGCATGCAGAGTCGACCTCATTAATCATACAAAGAGCTTTCATCACAATGCCAAAAGTAAAAACAGTAGGAGAAATACCCTTACTCAACATGTCATAATAAACATTCGTAGCAACTTTTGGACAATTGCCCGTCACGAGTGTTTCCAAAACTACATTATAAGATTCAAAAGTTGATTCACATGAATAAACAGCTCTCATATCTAGAAGCAATCGAATTGCCTGTCCAGGTTGTCCAGCTTTCCCATAATGTTTCATAATGATCATGAAAATGGACTCTCGAAAAACAATCCCTTCTTCTTTCATCTGTGTTAAGAGTTTATCTATAACCTTGAACTCCCCAATTGTTCCAAGCTTATTTATTAGCACATAGTATACATCAAATGTATGGCAATAACCCTTTTGGGCACCCACCCGTTCAAATATTTCCAACAATGTGGGCACATCAAGTGGAAGCTCAAGCAATTTACAAAGTTGAACAGGGGTAATCAGAATGTGAGACTTTCTAAGCTTTGTGAGATCAAAAGGTTCGAGTAAACTCTCCCATTCGGTTTCACGCTCTGATTCGATATTCATCTTGGTTGGACAACCACTACCATCTCCAATATTCCCAGCTAAGAAGCTAGATTTGCAAGAGTTCTCAATATGATTAATAATCTTAGGCTCCAATGAACAAAGATTTTTGGTCCGTTTAACGATGTTTCCAAAAGAAGTATACATTAATAGAAGATTGTCCTGGTGGTTGACTTTAAATTGCTGTTGAATAATCGCTTACAAATATTGCAAGAAATTTTGATTTTCCCACAAATCACCAACTAAAACAGAATCATACTATCTTAAGCCATCGTCCAAGCTTAGAATCATACTATCTTAGAATACCTTCTGAAATTTGGATCCTCCAGGAAGTCAAATTCTGAAATTCCACCTAAACATCAACTCTTCCCTATCTACAATGAAGAAATAGAATTCAAGAATATAAGGGACATGGGAAAAGAAATAAACAGAAGTCCAGAGAATGGCACCGAAACCCATAAATCTTAATAAGCTCAGACTAGAATAGCACGATGAATCAAGATGAGTTCACTCCAGAATCGAACAACACCAAAGTGAAAGGAAAATGAACTCTATTTCCATAAATCAAACAGTCTATTGAAACCAACAATCATGTTTCTCAACATCAACCAAAACCCAGAATTGCAGAAAGCAAAAGTCCCAAGAAAAATTTAAAAGAACATGAAACTCCAACAGAGTGGGGGTTAGATTTGGATGTGAGGAATGGCAATGGGTAAGTTCGTCTTAATTTGAATTTGAGTTCTAGTGATCAGAATGAAGGAATAACAGAACGGAGTGGGCATGTGGGGGCAGCAAGTGAAGGCTGAAAGCGAAAAAACTGCAAGAAATTGAAGAGTAAGAAGGGATTGAAATGAAAAGGGAAAAGGGGGAAAATCAATACCTGAAATGAGAGTTAGGGTTGCAAATTACGGGGAGGAAGAAGCAGCTTCATCAACGTTCATCACTTGGTCGGATAATGATAATGGGAACAGCAATGAGCAGTAACGTGAATCCTGATTCGTTCGAAGCGGAAGCGGAAGCAGAAACAGTACTAAAATCTGAATTGATTGAATTGGAAACTGAAGCAAGAATCTGAGCTGGGCTATAACAATAATGGCCCGCTCGATCAAGTTCCTTCAACAAAACAGTACAAAATTTCCGATTTCAAGGATGAACACATTTCGAAATTCTAAGATAGAAATTAAAATTTTCGCCCAATCAAGAGTATGACTGGAATTTGAGCTTGTGATTGAGTTGTTGGATGAGTCAACCCTAAACTTGGTTCTTTTACAAAATAATAATAATAATAATAATAATAATCTTCGACAAAATAAAAATAAAAACAATAATAATAATCAACGAAAATGTCGACAAAATAATAATAATAATAATAATCGTTCATTACTAAGAGCTAAACCCTATGGTAAAGAAGATAAAAAAGCATCCATCTACAAAAGTATGTATGTGGATACCATGAGGCGGGCCTTGGAATGTCACGAATTGTAACGGCCCAAATCTACCGCTAGTAGATATTGTCTTCTTTGGGTTTTCCCTTTCGTGCTTCCCCTCGAGGTTTTAAAATGCGCATGCTAGGATAAGATTTCCACACTCTTATAAAGGTGTCTTGTTCTTCCACACAAGGGTGTTTTGTTCTCCTCCCCAACCAATGTGGGACATCATACGAATCCTCTTGAAAGAAAGGGGTGCTTTCGTGAACGCGGTCATAGGTGGTACATGGTTGTCATCAGCTTGTGTCGTAAGGTGTTGAGATAAGTCCCGCAACGAGCACAACCCTCGTGTTTAGTTGCCAACCGTTGAGGTTGGAACCCTGAACAAGCTACCAGTTGTAAGTAAGGACTTCTATTTTCTTGCCCGCCCTCACCCCTAATCGCCCTAAAACGCTTCTAACCCTATGCTTAAACACAACCTCTTCTATCCATATCAATACCACCATGTAATAAGTATCCATAACTTTTTTTTTTTTCGTCTTATTATTATTATTTACTTATAAACATAAAATAACATAGGGGCTCAATAAAAGCTAAACAGCTTAACGAAACCTAAGACGTATTTATGCAACATTCAGACACAAGCAAGTCTTGAAAATAAGTAGTTACACGAGAATCCACATGTAGTTTACAGAAAGTTGAACCATAGAACATATATAACAATTATGAAGTTGATTGGGCTGAAGTGATAACTGAACTCTATGGAGTCGAGTTATGAGAACAGTTAAGCAAAATAAGTCTTATTACAACAAGCAATCTACGATCGGAAATCTATGTTATAGCTCTATTAATGTCTTAGTAGCTAGGCTTAAACTATGTAGTTGATGAAGTAGAATAAGTGAGCTACTTACTCAGTACAATTTTATACTTACTCGTGCTCTAAATTTTTTCATTGTGTTTTATTATTTCATAGATAAGTTGTAACGTATTTGTAATTTTTTTTTTTTAATAAATATTATTTCACGAAATTCCTAAATGATATTTTGTATGGAATTCATCATAATAAGGGTTACATGCTATGAGAGGTAATCGGGAATTGATAACGATGTTAATTTATATGTGGTAATAGTTACCCAATGTGAATTAGGTAACTAGTCACTAATATTCACTTTGAGAAATGATGGCAGAAGTGGTTTAAGTGGAAAATTTCACGTGTGTGTTTCAGATAATTAACTAAGATCTCTAGATTTAGTATCATTAGCCATATAATAGTTTTGCATATTTTATCGTAATAGAAAATTTCTTATTGAGTATTTATGGTATGGAATCAACCCAAGGAAAAGTTTTGGAACAGATTACCTTGATGATCAAGATTAAGACTAAAGAAAACTCGTGATTCAAATCACTCCACAAGATTAATCAATACCACTTGAATGATTATAACATACTAGTTCTCAATAAAGCTAAAATAGAAACTCTATTCTTTTTAATTTGTGATGTCTACAGTAAAAGAAAAGAAGACAAACCTTTGACGACTTAATCGTATGTGACACATCACTCTCATCTTAAAATGGCTAGTTAATGAGAAATATTCATAACCTTCATATTAAAATTACTAGTTAATGATGAATTAGGGTAACCTACGTGTATTACATATAACTTAACTCCTATATTAAAAATCAGCTTAAATATGACAAATAAATATTTAAATGATAATTAAATAATGCAATAAAAAAATGTGCTTATTAATTATCTTTGGATTAGTTCCATAAATTCAACTAAGTTCATTAAATTCAAACTCAACTTAAAACTCAACTTTGCACAACAGGTCTCCAACATTTTCTAGAATTTCCTTTAACGAACTCACTATAACTTGAAAATAAGTGTACAAAGCTTGTTGTAACTTCTTGACTCTCGTCTTTATAATTGGACCTTGAAGTATGAAAATTTCTTAGTCGTGGTTCATATCAATTTACGTTATTTTGTAAATGATTCTCATACAAAGCCGTGACATAGAAATGGCTAGTAAACCTTCTTTGAAAGGGTACCCTATCTATGAGTTCATTAAATTGCCTTTTAGCCCTTCTTTTATTTATTTACTTCAATTAAAATTACAAACTTTTTAAATAGGTTCATAATGTTATGCAAGTTCGGGGAGGAGTGACCTCGTTCCCGTCGACTACTAAATACCTATATGGTCCCTTCCCCATCTTGCCAGTGATGACTTGAGTCTCTTCAACGTTACTATAGTTTTTATCGTTATCCTTTTCTAATGTAGAATTATACATTTGACCTTCGTAATATAAAACCGTTGTCAAATACTATAATAAATGAAAATTAAAAGTGCAACAAAATATTGTCATGGTTCATATGGCATATAAATTTATACTATATCTCGGTTTTTGTCTTTAAATAATAAATTTCGGTTTTTCAAAATTAAACTAAAATTTACTCAATAATATAATGGAAAAATTTACAAATTCAATTCTCTTAAATCCAATTTAATTAAAATAGGTTTTAAGCCCCATTCAAATTACCTAAACAAAAATGGTAACAAAAATTAATCTCTAAAAAGTATATAATATCAGCTACATTAATAAAAATACCCATAAATTTTATATTTAAATTTTTAAAAATATTAACGATATCCATAAATTTTAAAAAATCTAAAAAAATACCATCGTACTTTTACTTTTAATAGTTTCATTAATATTCTTACACTTTTTAAAAAGTTTAAAAATATACTCATAAATTTTTTTTAAAACAAATGGGGTATTTTTGAATTTTTTTAAAAAAAATTTAAAAGAATTTTTGAAATTCTATTTTTAAAGCATTTTAAAAAAAATTAAATGGTATTTTTGAAAATCAAACATATTTTTTATTTTTTTTTTTTTTTTGAAAATTTGAGGATATTATTAAATTTTTAAAGGTAATTTTTAGAAGAAATTATATTAGCCTCCTTTATTTTCTTGTTTGTTTACTTTATTTATTTATTTTAAATTTTTAAATTTTTAAATTTTTAAATTTTATTTATTGGTTTTACGTGTGAATATTTTCCTGGAAGGACCTTCCCTCTCCGTCTTCTCTGCACGACTTGTTCCATCTTCAGTCTCTGGTTCTTTCTCCTGGCGATCGCACAGATCTAAACACCTCGCGTGAAAATGGCGGGTCGGTTCGGGCTTTCCTCAACTGCTCCGGCCACCATGATCGTTACCAATACACCGGCGGCGGACCTCGCCCTCACTAATCTTGCTTACTGCTCCGCTTCTGATCTGCAAAACTACGCTGTCCCTGGCACTAAGCTCTTCCTTGCGTTGGTTGCCGATTCCTTTGTTCTTTCCCTCGCATATCCTTTCCATTTCTTTACTTTTGCCTCAATCATTTTCAATCTTCGGATTTTGATTCTTATTTTCTCGCTTTACTCTTCCTTCTCTTAGGTGTATATCCTGTTTTTCGGTGCCTTAATTTTTAATTATCCTTTGTGCATCTATGCCTTATTTTCAATGTGCATAGTTCATTAGCTTGGTGAGGTTTTTAGCTCGTCTAAAGGTTAATCTGTGGCTAATTTAGAGCGTATAAGGCTATGGATTATCCTACTTCTAAATCAGCTGAGATTATTGCCTGTTCTTTGAGAAAACCACTGTGCTCTGTATGAAAATTTTGACATTTATGGTACTGCTCGTTTAGTTTTTTTTTTTTTTGTTATTACTGCTTTTGTTATCTACTAAATCAAGCAAAGGTTGTAATGGAAATTGGTAACTAGAAAAATTCAATTATACTAGGTTAAAAGGGAGAGTATGTGCACATTCTATGGTGAGGGTTCTCTTTCATTTTATTTTATTTTTGTGTTCTTGACTGAGAAAAACTCCTCACGGAAGCATTGGCAGTGGCTACATTGCTTTAAATGCTATTCAGCGTCGTCATGCTAGAGTTTCAACTGGGGACAAAATATCTGCGGCCAGGTCTTTGCCTGTACTTTACTCTATTTCTTTTCTTTTCTTTTCTTTTGCAGCTGTTTCAGTAATCATAATGCTTTCAAACTGATCTTTTCTTAGATTTATCCCGCCAGATGATTTCAATCTGGCATTACTCAGATTGGAATTGGAGTTTGTTAAAAAAGGGTCCAAAAGTGAGCAGGTATGCAGAATGGAATCAAATTTGAACTATTCTCCCCTGACCTAGGATAGTTTCTAAGCGTATCATCAAGGAAGTCTATTAATGTTTTATTCCTTTTATATTTTTGTAGGTGGATGCTGTTCTCTTGTCTAACCAATTGAGGAAGAGATTTATCAACCAGGTAGGATTTTGAGCTTAACTTACCGGATATGCATGTTTTTCTTACTTGGTAACCTTCCAGCTGATAATTTCTAAGTGTTTTTTTTAAGTAGATTGTGTTAATTTCCCCCCATTATAACATTTCATAAGGTTTCTACGGTGATATGGTGATGGCAGATGAATTTAGACATCTTTTGAAAAATTTCCTGATGATTCATTGATCTTTCCCATCATTATTTTATTTTAAAACGTACTAAATAATTAACTTATCTGCCAGGGCAATATTGATTGTCTAGAATGTAGTTTATCTTTAGTTACTCATCTACGTGTTGATAACATATGATATCTTTCAGAAAAAGGTTGGAAGGCCATACCTTACTGAGTTGCTGGTTATGTTGCATGCAGATAATGACAGCAGGGCAAAGAGCTTCTTTTGAGTACCATGGTACTAACTATATCTTCACCGTTAATCAAGCTGTTGTGGAAGGGCAAGATAACTCCAATGGTGTTGAAAGGGGGATTATTTCAAATGATACGTATTTTATATTTGAAACATCAAATGGAAGTGGTATAAAGGTCAGATCACCTGTTAGAAAAAACTCATCCATTTCCTTCCAAGCTTTTTTGTTAGAGAATATTATACCCATTTCATTTTAAGCTTATCTTCTTATTCCTCATCCTTTACCCTCTTATAATTAATTAACTGACTCATTTGATTATAAATAATTAATTAACCAACTGGATTCATTTTACTTCCTACATTTAGAGCCATGAAATGGCATGAAGTTTGCATCCCTGGATTGTTGTTGTATTTTATGGATTAATAATTTTACGTGGCTGCTACTTGGTGCAAGCTTAATTATTCTTTCTAAAACTATAGTTTAACCTTTCTTTGCATCAGTCAGCAGTTCTTCCCGTACTTTCTATTGTGCAGGAAATTTTCTTCCCACTTCTCTGTGCTTTTAATTTTATCAACGTTATCGTTTCTAATGCAAAAAGTCAATCCTAGATTTGTAGTATAGAAATGTTGATATAATTATTAATAAGTTCCTATTATGTCATCACAAGTCTAGTTTAAAACTACGTTGACTGCCCTCATTGTCTGTACTTTTAATTGAAAAAATTACCTGAGTACAGGTCCTAGATATTCATCTATATTCGATTTCTTTAGTGTACTATTCATGGATGAGTAATTTTTTTAGCTGTCTATCTGACTTGGATGCATTCCCTTGTACTCTGCAGATAGTTAATCAGCGTGAAGCTGCTAGTAGTAACATTTTTCGGCAAAAGGAATTTAACCTTCAGGCACTTGGTATTGGTGGATTAAGTGAAGAGTTTGCTGACATATTTCGAAGAGCTTTTGCCTCTCGTGTTTTTCCTCCTCACGTGACCAGCAAGTAATAATCTAATAATGAAATTTACTTCCTTTTCTTGTTATTACCATGTTTCTAAGCAGATACCTGGGACAGGTTGGGCATCAAACATGTAAAAGGAATGCTGCTTTATGGACCACCTGGAACTGGCAAAACTCTGATTGCCCGTCAAATTGGAAAAATGTTGAATGGGAGAGAACCAAAGGTTAATACACACCTCAACCATTCATTTATGTTTGAAGCATATTTTATTGATGTTTGTATATTCTTTCATTTTCCTTGATGAATGCTTGGTTTCTTAAAAAAGAAAAAAAAAAAAAAAAACATAAAAGAGAGTATTTTTTGCCTCCTAGGTTCATATCATTCTCCACATTTAGCGTCCTTATTCTCTTTTCTCTTTTCCGATGTATACTTTAGTGCATGAGATCTCTTATATTTTGGTATTGCCAAAAGGAAAAGAATGAAAAAATAACAATACGTTGACTGTTATTGGTTTGAAAAAATAAAGAAGTGAGAACTAAGACCTCGGAGGCATAAATACCCACTGTGCACAAGCATAGTCATTCTTGATTTTGCATGTACAAAGTTTCTTCCTGCATTTGCAATCGTCAATATTTACATCTTTTCAATGGTCAATTTGTTTATGGTCTCTGAATGCTACGGCTCTGAATCTATTCTCTGCCAATTGCCATCATCTATATTAAGATCTGATCAAACTTTTTTTTCTTTCTCCCTCTCTCTCACACATACAAACACATGTTCTCAACTTTATTAGATCGTCAATGGCCCTGAAGTTTTGAGCAAGTTTGTTGGTGAAACTGAAAAGAATGTGAGAGATCTTTTTGCTGATGCTGAGAATGATCAAAGGACTCACGGTAATGGTGGTGCTATAGATATTTAGATACTTCAACACAAGTATTTCAATTTTGTTAATTTGAAGACGGCTGTTTTTCAAGACAGGAGACCAAAGTGAGTTGCATGTCATAATCTTTGATGAAATTGATGCTATTTGTAAGGTATGCGTTTGTTTTATTATATTGTAGCTTTCTTCCATTTTTTCTTCTGTGTAGATTCACAAAGAATTAACTTCCCTGACTGAAAAAAAGGCACTAGATCTTTTTAATTCCTCTCTCATAGTTGAAAAAGCTATGTTGGGTAAACAAAGAGTTGTCTCATGGTGTTGGCTATTAATGAATCTAATCGTCTTCTGTAATTTTATTTCAATGGTTAAAACTATTAATCTAATTTAATCTATAGAATAGTAACTGAACACAGATTGTAATCAACAATGCACTCATTTTCCAGGCTTGGCTCTCTTTCATTTGAGCATTTGTTTTTTTATATATCGGGATGTATGCCAAAAGTTACATGTTCACTTTCTCGCACTATGTTTGCAGGCAAGGGGATCAACTAGAGATGGAACTGGAGTTCATGATAGCATTGTCAACCAGTTACTCACAAAGGTTTGTGTGAACTTTTGTGTTGCATATTTAATTTTAGTAATACGTTTTGAGGACTTTCTTTTATCCTTTTTTATCACAATGATGACATCATGTCTAAGAGGCATCGTTTTGATGCAGATAGATGGTGTAGAATCACTAAACAATGTGCTACTTATTGGCATGACTAACAGAAAGGATTTACTTGATGAAGCCCTTTTGAGGTTTCTTTCTCTTAAGCATTAATTTTCTTTTCTTCAAAGTATTTTGTTAATGATTCTATGATTAAGCACATCTGCTTCTACAGGCCAGGTCGATTGGAAGTTCAAGTTGAAATCAGCCTGCCGGATGAGAATGGCCGTTTACAGATTCTTCAAATCCACACTAACAAAATGAAAGAAAATTCTTTTATTGCTCCTGATGTGAATCTTCAAGATATTGGTATGTTCAATCACAATTTTTAATCTTTTAAGGTAAATATATAATTTAGTTCTCTAAAGTGCACTATTTTTTAAAATTATATTTCTATTATTTTAAAGGTTTTAATTTTTAAATCCATCGTCAAGTTAAAGAAAGTTTCAACTCAATAAGTTAGTTGGAATTGAATAAAGGAAATGTGCAACATATTAAAAATATTGTTTTTTATGAGACGACATGTTTTTGATGTTAAATATCATTATTTTTGGTTGGAATGTTGAACATTGAGAATAAATGTAGGAAGATGAGGAGATATGAAAACTAACCCCTCAAGAAAGAGGCTGACCTAAAACAAAAATGGGCTCCGATCGAGCAAAATGAGACTTAGAGGTAATTATGGAAAGACTTAATGACCGAGGCTCAGAAAGAGACATGGGAACCTAATAAGGGTCCATACATCCTGCTTAGACCTCTCAAATCCTTTGAAAACTCAACTGTTCCTCTCTAACTAAAACCACATAAAATTGCACAAGTCACTGCAAAACACATGAAAAGGCAAGCAAAAAGGAACACCTCAACCATCGAGCAGACTTCTCTTTGTCAGATTGCTTGAAAATTGGACTACTCGAAAAAGCAATCCCGAGTTGAGCGAGCAATGACAACTCCCAATGAGGCGATCAAAGTCCTCACCTGCACCCTTGCAAAGTATGCAGCACTACGGACCCATCAAACTAGATAAATCCCTCAACTCCTCGAAATATGATCTAATTCCTAAGAAGTACATATACAGGTATGAGACATGGACACAGACACGGTGACACGTTTTTTTTTTTTTATTTTTATAAATCTGGGACGTAGACACGACAAAGACACATTAATTGTAATTTATATTTTCATAATATATATCATTTTTATACCAAAAAGAAATTAAGTCACTAAGTTTATGTATTTATATGCTTAAAATAAATGAGTTTGATGTATTTTGCTCTCAAAATTTATTACTTTATCCTATATTATTGTGTATCTATTTAGTATACTTAACAAGTGTTTGACATGTCTCTAACAACTGTTAGACTTATATTGACTTTGTACCACTAGTATCTAACAATATCTCTATTGTGCTAACAAGTTTTTGGTATGTGTCTAATAATTGTTGGAGTTTTCAAGTGTCCAACATGTGTTGGAAATGGATTCGTTAGCCAAAACTAAGTTATCTGTGCTTCTTAGGTTATTTCTTTTGTGAAGGATCTGCCTAAGTAAATAACTTCACCTTTTTTGAGATTTTAACCTCCCACAACAAGGAAAAGACGATGAGGGCGAGATAATTTTTGAACAAGAAATAACGGATGCCACCGGACCATTCCTTATTGATGAAAGATGGTATACTCCAATGTCTTATCTTCCCAAAATTAGGTATTCCTCTCATCACCCTCTACACACTAGATATATGAAGAGAAACAAGGAAGAACATTGGACATAACTTTCCTTGAGTTTTTGGAAGTACATTTGACAGTTCTATTTGAAGGCTACTCATGGGGACGAGGACCATATTTGCTTGTGATGCCCCTATGCCATAAAGAATTGGGCTCACGGGGGAAAACATCATAGCCTAGCCAATAAAGCCTCATTTAGGACCCTTAAGCTGCTATGCTTACCACCACCCCCCCCCCCCCCCCCCCCCCCCCCCCCCCCCCCCCCCCCCCCGAGGTCCACAAGTTTAGCCGCTACCTCCCACCTTACTTGATGAGACCTGTTTCCCTCGTCAAAGCTCTCGCATAGAAATTCCCTCATAAGCTTCTCCAAAGTTTTGCTAACCAACACTGGGATCCTAAACAAGGATTGAAAGTAGGTCAGAATGCAGTTTAAGACGGGCTAATAAGAGTGAGCCTGTCCCCTTTAGATAAAAAACTCCTCTTCGAAGAAGCTAGACATTTCTGAATCTTAACAACAAGAGGGTTCCAAAAAGATAAATTGTGAAGATTGTGACCAAGGGCGAGACCTAAATAAGAACAAGGAAACCAACCTCACCCAATATTCACCGAATCACAGTTGATGCCTAGAATCAAACTCTTTCCTTTGTTTATCTTTAAGCCAGAAATAGACTAAAAGGAATGACAAGAAAAAAAAAAAAAAACAGTTTGGATTCACAAAAGCTTCCTCCCTACTCGAACAAAGGAAGTAAACCAGCAAAAGATGAGTCCGTGAAAGCTTATCCCTCCCTACCAAAAAGCCATCCTGAATGTTGCCTCCCTCCACAGAAACGACTCTGTGCATATCATCTAACACAAGAAGGAATAAGAGGATGGAGGTAGAGGGTTATCTTGACACAGTCCTCCAGTATGAATTCTAACCCAGTGGTTTGAAGTCCTTAATCCTCTTTGCCCCTTCCTTTGGAAAAAGACTAACAAAAATTCAATGAAAGGGCTATCCAAAATATCTATTTCATTGATCCTCTTTCACACAATCCCAATTATCTTGAAAAAAAGCTATAGTAAATTGCTTCTTATCCTACCCATTTTAAATTTGTTTATGGTTGGTTTAGAATCTTTAATCAATCAGTTGGGTTTGAATGAATTTTTTAATTGAGGTATGTGAAGTTCACATGGATTTTTCTTTTTTAAATTAGTTGAACTGTGACTTTTGCTAGACACGTTCTTAAATATTTAAAGTTCTAGAAAATGATAGGATTGCTTTAATTGGATACTCATACCTGGTGGAAAGAAAATTTCGGCCAAATATTGCTGCTTGCTAAATCAAATAGTTGGCATACCTATTAAATCTCTTCTCTTGGAAGCGTTTCTATTGGAGTCTAACCAATTGTATGTTCCTGCATAATTTATTAAATCCTATATGAAAAGTTGTTGAATCTTGAATGAAAAAGACTGAGTCAATTTTTTAATTTTTTATGAATACCAAGGTGGGAGGTGCTATGTTGAAGTTTTGATTTGATCGTTTCTTGACTGTACTGTTTAAACACACAATAGATGGTTGAGGATAATAATTTTGAAGACTTCTGAGTTACTTTTATTTACTTTGACAGCTGCTCGTACAAAGAACTACAGTGGTGCTGAAATTGAAGGGGTTGTAAAAAGTGCAGTATCATACGCATTGAATAGACAATTAAGTCTTGATGACCTCACAAAGCCAGTTGATGAAGAGAGCATTAAGGTTACTATGAGTGACTTTCTAAATGCAGTCCAAGAAATCGTTCCTGCTTTTGGTGCTTCAACAGACGACCTTGAAAGATGCAGGTTACTTTACAAATTGTCTTCCGTTATTATATTCTTTGAAATCAATGTAATTTGTCCATAAATAAATAATTACAAGAGAAGATGGCGAATCCCTTGGGTAGAATACAGGAATTTTGTGAAAGAAATTATGCATCTTGAATACTTTAAGGGATAAGACCAAATCTCAAAAGTTTTAACATTTTTTCTGTTAACCTGAACATAATTTAACTAGTTTAGACATTACAACTCCAACCAATAGGTCAGTAGCTTGAATTCCCATCCCACATAGTGTTTAATTAAATAAAAAAAGAAATCGAACAATAAAATTTTGTTCCAAATACTTCTGAAATTGTCAGACTATTTGATAAGACACCTAGTCCTTCCCACAAAATTACCCACCATTGGTAGCACATATGGTGGGGGAAAAAAAATCTTCAATGGAAAATTTAAAACTATTTGGGATCTTTAGCCACAACTTAATTGAGTTGTTTTTTTAGCTCTCCTTTCGTAGGAAGGGGACTTCTTGGTCTCCTTGGCCTTTTGGTTTTTCTTTAATGAAAGTCTCTGTTTCTCATTCAAATGGACGCAGACACACTACTTATCCTGAAGTTGAAACTGAACATTTCCAAAATGTCGTCTTTTTTGGAATTACCAAGTGGATACTAAATTGATAAAGAAGTTCAAAGCAAAATTGCATAAAAGGAAAAGATGAGAAAACTATTCTTATTCTTCTACCAAAGATACATAAATATATGAAAGAGAACATGAAAGCCTTTCCTTTTTGATCACTCAAGTACTTTCTTCATTCTAAATCGGAGGTTAGTTCTATTGTTATTTGTGGTTTCAAGTTATAAGCTTCAGGTGTTCACGTTGAATTTCTCATGTAGGATGGTATCTATTATGAGTTAGTCCTGCTTGATTTTTGCACAAGTATACAGTGCATCAATCTAGAAACTCTAATTATGGGTCTTGTATTGTTCATACTCTTGCGTAATGGTATTGACATTATTTTTCATAATTGTCACCTGAGACCTGGATAGATCCCTTTACTGGCACCTTACAGTTCACATTGAGATTTTCCGATCACTCATATTTGATAGTTGGGGGGAAGATCTCAACCATTTGTTTTCAGAAGTAATTGATAGGACATGAATATTTGAGTAAATTATGCGCAGTCAAATACTTTTGTGGTAGTTTAACATCTGCTTGTTGCATTTAAATGAATGATTTTTGTATTTGACTTTTTTGTATTTGATAAGGGAGAATTAATTCCATTACTTCTGTGTCTCTTTCTTTTTTCATTTCTGGGAGGAGCGACGACCTCTTGTATTGCTAATATGTTTTTCTAAGTTATTTAGAACCCTTAAACCTTGTTGGATTCTTTTATAAAAAAAATTAAATATTAGTCCTTAATATACTATGTTAATTGAATTGTAGGCTTAATGGAATAGTTGAGTGTGGTGGACGACATAAACACATTTACGAAAGAGCGATGCTACTTGTAGAGCAAGTTAAAGTGAGCAAGGGAAGTCCTCTCGTCACTTGTCTTCTTGAAGGCCCAAGTGGCAGGTATGCTTTATCGAACCTTGTAATTATTCATTTATTTATTTTTCTGTAATATAATTTTTTTAGTGTATACAAGTTCTATTTGTTAATTTTGGCTGAAAGACCTTACCTATCTACAGTGGCAAAACTGCAATGGCAGCCACAGTTGGTATCCGCAGTGAGTTTCCTTATGTCAAAATTGTAAGTTATTATTTTCAAATATGTTGAGTTTTCCATTCCTTGTGCATGCATTTACATCCTTCTGTTCTGTCTCATTACCTGATTTTCGGTTAATTATAATTTATTTATTTGATGATTAGATATCAGCTGAATCGATGATTGGCCTTCTTGAGAGCACCAAATGCGCACAGATTGTCAAGGTTCGACAGTGTTTCTAGGGCTGTTAGCTTGTTACTCACCTTACTGTTATTGAACAAAGTTTAAACTGAAGCAAACTTATGCCTGCCCAATAGTCGTAGTCTGTTCGATGTTGTATGACAGTTATGTTGAATTGTTGGCTAATCGCCTGTACAATTTTTCTCGAAGGGACTTATATGATGTTTCACTGTTTGATAGGTTTTTGAGGATGCATACAAGTCTCCATTGAGCATTATCATTCTCGATGACATTGAAAGGTGACTTATGCTGATTCTAACAATCATCTCTCTACATTTCCCTCCTAGTGATTAACTTATTAGTATCCTCGCCATTGAGTCCTTATATTAAAGTGCCTTATTACAGATTACTGGAATATGTTGCCATTGGTCCTCGTTTTTCAAATTTGATGTCTCAAGCACTGATGGTTCTTCTCAAACGTCTTCCTCCCAAGGTTTCTGTCAACTCTCTGCATCTGAAGTTTTTAATTCACAACTATTTCATTTTCATTGGAATACAATATTAGTGGTACGTAGATATCCTGAAGCTGGGAGGTAAAGTTAATATTTCATGTGAATACAAATGTACAAATCGCCTTAAGGTTTTGACTTTTCATCCGCGGGAGTCTTTTATAACATTACTGATAGTTACTAACCGATTTATCATTTGAATTACATTTCCAGGGTAAAAAGCTTCTTGTAATTGGAACAACTAGTGAAGTGGGCTTTTTAGATTCAGTTGGTATTTGTGATGCTTTCTCAGTCACTTACCATGTTCCGACATTGAAAGCGGATGATGCAAAGAAGGTAAGTTTTGAGTTCTCTTGCACCCTTTTTGTTTCTTTTCAGATTCGCAGCCATTTTTTTTTTTTAAATATACTCGTAGTATTAAAGACAGTTGCTGTACCATGTGGCATGAATTACTATTTTGCGGTTCATGTTAGTTCTCAGAAGCTTTTACTTACCTATAATCAAGAAAAACTGTGCGACAAAAGAGTGAAAGTTGCTAGTTGTGCGTGTGCCTATTGGAGAAATATTGATTGAAATATTAGTTTAAGTATACTTCGTTTTCTAAGTCTGGAAAGTATAAAATCATACGCAGGTTCCTTTTCTTTGGATTGAATTTTTTAGATTTGTATTAAACTCTTAATGCTCTCTGTTTCATCTTATCATAGGTGATGCAACAACTGAACGTTTTTGCTGACGATGACGTGGATGCTGCTGCAGAGGCTGTCGGTGATGTATGTTCTTCTTTGATAGTTATTTACGTCCAGTTTGATAACCAATTGGTTTTTTAAAACTGTGCTTCTTTTTATCATCATTTCTGTGCAATGGTTTTCATCTTTCTAAATAAAACATTTTTCATTTTTAGCCAAATTTCAAATTTCAAAAACTATATATTTTTTTTAAAAAAACTACTTTGTTTTTTAGTCTTCAAAACTTGAATTGATTTTAGAAAACATAGGTAAATGGTAGATAACAAAACAAAGAAACCTATTGGTACATAACAAAACAAAGAAACCTATTGGTACATAACAAAACAAAGAAACCTATTGGTGCAAGTAGCATTTATAAACTTAATTTAAAAAAAAAAAAAATCAAATAGTTATCAAATGAGACTCTATTTTTAGAAAGTTGGATGGGTTACTAACTGGTATTTTGTTTAGTTCCGTTGAAGAACTGTTTGTGTGTATATATATATATGTGGCTAGGACTTACTATACATTTTTTTTTATGAACAAAAGGAATACAGCAAACAAGTTTTACCATTTCTTAAAGAAGTATATTTTAGAAATGGAAAAACAGACAATGAATAAAATATATTGTATCCTCAAATCAAGGATTCAAGCTTTAAGAAATAGTATTAAGCTTCTGGGCCCAATAGTGAGTGATTTAATACAGCATTTGAGTAAAAGTGGAACTGGTTCCATTATCCCCCCTTGATTGTTGTGAGAATGAGATCCTTGGGTTTGATTAGTTCTTTGAGAAAAGTCTAATAGTTCCATATTCTCTTTCCATCGCTGAGTGAATTGTTGTCAAATTCTTAATCGATGTAAAATAAATCTCCTGTGAATACTGGAAATAATTGAATGGATATTATATCAATGGAAATCATCATTTTATGACACCTTTTTAACTCGAGCCTTTACTCTGCCTTAGATGCCCATCAAGAAACTGTACATGTTAATTGAGATGGCTGCTCAAGGTGAGCGTGGTGGAGGAGCAGAAGCCATCTATTCTGGTGCTCAGAAGATCAAGATCTCTCACTTTTTCGATTGCCTCCAGGACATTGTTCGGTACTAGATTTTGATTCTTTATTTGTTTTTGCACCTTATAATTATAACCCGTTTTTTGGTATCGTGCGATGGGGCTTTGATTTCTGTTTGATCCCATAAGTTTGAACTCCATGGTTGACGATGGCCGGCTGGCTGTTTCTTGAAATTGTGTAAGATGATGAACTCTACTCCATAGAATGAAGAGTTGAACGATTGGGACTAAGCATTGACCTGAATCATTTTCTTGCTCAATCAAAACGCTGATTGTAACAACTGAGTGTGTTATTATTACTATTATTTTTAGACCATGAATTGGAGGAGTTACTGTGCTGGATTCTTTGGAAAATACTTGCATTGTTTGTTCATCTCATATTCGAATGCTTTCCAGAATTATTAGGAAATTGATAGGTTTCAGCTTGCCCGTGGGAAATATCTGAAGCTTCTCATTCTCTATTATGAAGTTTATTGTTATTATTTCTTGTCTTATTTCTTTTTAAACATGTCTACCAAATCGAGTCGAGTTTTAATCCATCTTTTGTCTTTCCAGGAATATCAAATAATGTGCAATAGTATTTGCTCATACATTCTTTTCAATGAGTATCACATTTTGTTTCAATGAGTATCACATTTTGGGAAGATGTTTGGACATTCTTGATATCCTTTTACAGTGCACCACATAAATTTGGACACATGAAAATCATCAGCAATCTACAAGTGATAACTTTGAGTGTTGAATAATGCTATTGATGTACATGATAACATTCAACCTCATCATTTCAAAGTCATGTCAAATAATCAACTAATGGAGCAAAATAAACGTCCATGTCATTTTGTAGTTTAGGCTTAAAAATGAATGTGTTTAATATAGAAAATTCAGCTTCATAAACAATGAGGTGGGTAGATTAAATGTCACCGACATTACCAAACAACAACTATTATCTACCACTAATATTACCAGTGTAAAGAAAATACAGATTTATAGATTCTTATAACGATTGAGGCTTTGAATCATGGATTGCCGTGTGACTCTGTGGGTAAAAAGGGCTATAAATTTTGTTAATTCTGTAAAACGAAGGCATGAGAAAATTGAGGTAAAACATAAAGACGGTCAAAAAGGTTTAAAAGTTCAAAATAGTTCCATGGAGTCAAAGACAACAATTTACAAAATAACACAGTTTTGAGAAAGTGACATTAAAATACACGACCTAGACATTGCCCTATAGCCACATGACTCCTCTCCCATCATCAAATAGTGCCTAACGCTCTCTATCTTTAAACAAAAAATAGCAGAAATGAACATAAAATACTTCGGGATCGTAGGCTTAGCCAATTCCATGGCTCAGATTCATTTTTGGTCGACTCAGACTCATAAGGTTCATATATACTACTTACTCCTATTCCAGGGATGTAAGTCACCCATTAGAGTGCATTCGGGTTTCAAGGTGCACTTAGCCTCTCATTGCCTACTTATCATGGTGCACATGTTACCATCATGCGTATTGCACAAGTCAGGGTGCCCTCGTACGTCTTGAGCTCTAGGAAAGTCTAACAGGCATGAAGGAGTTGTTTCTCACTATAAAGTGACCCACTAATCTCCGTATATCGGTACGTTCAATCATAATAGTATTTAAATCAATCAGAGTCAAATTATGGAAGTCCTTGTTAGATAAAACCTGAGGTTTTTCCTTATTTAGCTTTCATTAGTTGATCAACTAATCAATCAGAGTGAAATTATGGAAGTCCTTAGATAAAATCTGAGGTTTTTCCTTATTTGGTTTTTCCTTATTTAGCTTTACACATTTTGATTAGTTGATTGAACTTCCTTTGACCATTTGACAAATAGATCGAATGTATTACCAAATTTTTAGATGCGCGTTGCACAGATTTAGTTGGCCGGCCATTTTTAGGATAGGTTAGATATTTAAATAGGTGAACAGATTTTTAGCATAGCACAGATTTAGTTGGCTGGCCATTTTTAGGATAGGTTAGACATTTAAATAGGTGAATTCATAAATATCTCATCACCTCCATTTTAATCAAAGTCAAAATTGCAATTCTCTGTCACGGTTATTTTTAGCATTTTTATTTTCTTTCAATGACTTCCCTCCAGTAAAACGATTTCCTCTTACCAAAAACATTTCACTTCCCGATTGTCATGGTATCAGAGCCCGGTTGAAGCCATCGGTGGTATATCATTGCGGAGGAGCCAATCTTATAAATAGTCAAGTTGAATAGCTCAAGTGGTTAGAGTGTTGATTTAACAACACACAGGTCTTAGGTTCGAATAGAAGAAAATGTAAAGCGTGAAAATACACATATCGTGTGGGGTTCATCTCGAGCAGGCTCACTCACTCCTCCACGCTGTCGTCGTGTGCCGGCATCTCCATCACCGCCACAAAGAGGTCGACCCCATGATGACGGGCGTCGAGTTGTCCTTGAGCGAGTGATCCACTCTTATGTCTTTATATATAGTTGATAAACAACAACAATAACTTTATAGAATATATTTTTGTTTACAAACTATGAGTTTTAGGACATAAAACCCAATAGCCTAAAGCTCCACAACAACACTAACGATAGCAACGGGCCCTCCAGCAGCAAAGGTGGTAAGAAGCCATGGAAAGCTCGCAGGCGCACGCGTGGGAAAGATGGAGATCAAAAGAAGGAGTCGACCGATGGCAGGCCGAACCTGAGCAAGAATTGCTGGAGCAAGCTCAGGAACAAGGAGAAGGCCGAGAAGGCCCATGTGGCTCAATTTGAGGAGGACGAGCCAGCTCTCTTCATGGTAAGTGCATACATCCCCAATTTCGATTCCAAATCCACGGAGGTGGAGGTAATCGACGACGTCGAACCCGAGGAAGAGCTCCAGCTGGGCGTAGCAAAGGTGGCACCAGCTGGGGAGAGCCAATTCAACTGAAGGAGGAGCGGGTGTTCATTCAGATCATCGAGAGGGACGAGCACAACATGAGCACTAACGATGAATCCTCGACACAGGGGCAACAAATCATATGACCGGGGCTTAGATCTGCGTTCTCCGAGCTCGACTCGGGGATTCGCGGGAGGGTGAAATTTGGCGATGGCTTCGTCGTCGAGATCAAAGGGTGCGGCACCATCCTGCTCATCAGCAAGAGAGTCGAACACCGCAAGCTGACCGACGTCTACTTCATCCCGAGGCTCAAGGCTAACCTTGTGAGCTAAGGTCAACTCGATGAGGCCGGCTGCTTCATTTCCATTGAGCGCGGGCTACTCAAAATCTACGATGATTGACAATGGTTGCTCACGCAAGTTCGGTGCACGACAAACCGTCTTTACATCCTGAAATTGGAGATAGAGCAACCCATCAACCTCTCGGCCAAGACCGAAGAGGTATCTTGGAGGTGGCACGCAAGGTATTACATCCTGGAATTGGAGATAGAGCAACCCGCCAACCTCTCGGCCAAGACCGAAGAGGTATCTTGGAGGTGGCACGCAAGGTACAGAAACTTTTGAACTTTCCTGCTCTAGAAAAACTACACAAGGAGGAGATGGTGCACGATTTGCCGGCAATCAAAGGCGTGAACAAGCTGTGCGACGGTGCTTCATGGACAAACAGAGGCGCACCCCCTTTTCGTCTCGGACGTCTTATCGTGTCGATGAGCCGTTGGAGCTTGTACATGGCGATATCTGCGGGCCCATCAAGCCAGCGACCCTAGGCGGTAAGACCCTCTTCCTCCTATTGGTCGATGACAAAAGCCGCTTCATGTGGCTGATCTTGTTGCAAGCAAAAAGTGAGGCGGTAGAGGCGGTTAAGCGCATTCAAGCGCGATCGGAGGCCGAATGCGGGAGAAAGATACGAGTGCTGCGCACAGACCGAGGTGGAGAATTCACCTCAACAAGTTTTGGTAAGTACTGTGATGAGTTCGGTATACAACGGCAACTAACAACACCCTACTCCCCCTAACAGAATGGAGTGGTGGAATGAAAAAATCAGACCATCGTCGAGACAGCAAGGTCTTTGCTGATGACGGCCGGGATGCCTGGGAGATTCTGGGGAGAGGTGGTAATGACGATCGTCTATCTCCTAAATCGGTCGCCATCGGGAAGCCTCGACGAGAAGACGCCATATGAGGCCTGGTACAACAAAAAGCCAGCTGTACATCACTTCCGAGTGTTCGGCTGCGTCGCATATATGAAGGTAGCACGTCCCCACCTTGCCAAGCTCGATCTTAGGAGACTGAAGGTCGTCTTCATCGGCTATGAACCCAGGAGCAAGGTGTACAGACTCTATGATCCTGTAGGGGGCGAGCTCACGTGTCTCGTGACGTCATCTTTGACGAAAGCACCTTCTGGCAGTGGAACAATGTGATCGAGGCAGACCACAACCCCAATCAATTCATGGTGGAGTACCTCGTCACTGAGCCGGAAGAAGGAGGAGCCCAGCACCAGGAATCGTCACCGCCGCCAACAGGTGCACCCCCTGAACCAGTGGAATTTGCAACACCACGGACTGCGGATTCGATGCTGGATGCCGATCACGATGATGATCTGGTGGCCAGGTACCGGAGGATGGACGACCTAGTGGGAGGAGGTGAACCACCTGGACTTGTAGCGTGCGAGCTCGAAGAAGTGGCCGAACTGCATGCCATCAGTGCAGATGAACCGAACACCTTTGTCGAAGCAGAAAGGAACCCGTGCTGGCTTAAGGCAATGCAGGAAGATATTACATCCATCATCAAGAACCAGACGTGGAGTATGGAGGATATGCCGTCGGGACACCGAGCCATAGGGCTCAATAGGTCTTCAAATTGAAGTGCAACGAAAAGGGAGAAGTTTTGAAGCACAAGGTCCGTCTGGTGGCGAAGGGCTACATCCAGAAGCAAGGAGTGGACTTCGAAGAGGTATTTGCGCTAGTGGCAAGGTTAGAATTCGTCCGCCTTTTGCTGGCAATTGCGGCACATTTCTCTTGGGAGGTTCACCATATGGACGTGAAGTCTGCTTTCCTTAACGGAGAGCTGAAGAAGACCGTCTACGTCCGACAACCACCTGGCTTCCTGGACAATGACAACCCGGTAAGGTACTGCGCCTGCACAAGGCACTCAGTGGGCTTCGGCAAGCACCACGAGCCTGGAACGTGAAGCTCGACAGTACCCTACTATCACTGAAGTTCAAGCGTTGTGCCTCTGAGCATGGCATGTACACACACGGCCACGACGAGCAGCGACTGATCGTGGGAGTGTACGTTGACGACCTCATAATCACTGGAGGCGACATGGAAGTCCTCGGGAGATTCAAGAGGGAGATGTCAAAGAACTTCAAGATAAGCGATCTCGGCGTACTCAGCTACACCTCGGCATCGAAGTGCAACAGAGTACTGCCGGCATCACCATCTATCAAGGTGCGTATACAAAGAAGCTGTTAGATACTATTGGGCTAGCAGACAGTAACCCTACAAGAATGCCAATGGAGGCCCGACTCGAGTTAAGGAAGGATGGCACTACGACGGCAGTCGACTCCACCAATTACCGCAACATTGTTGGGAGTCTGCACTATCTTGTAAACAGTCGCCCTGATCTTGCTTATTCCGTTGGATACGTGAGTAGGTTTATGGAAGCACTTAGGGACGCATCTAGTGGCTGTCAAGCGCATCCTACGCTATGTAGCCGGAACCAGAGGCTGGGGTGTAAGATACTGCTCAGGGAGAGGAAAGGAGAAGCTTAAGCTGGTCGGCTACAGTGATAGTGACATTGCTGGTGACGTTGATGATCGTAAGAGCATTAGCAGGATGATTTACTTCCTCTCAGGCGATCTTCTTGCGAAGTAGAGTACATTGTCGCTTTAACGGCAGCAATACAGGGGATCTGGCTTGCGCGACTGATGGAAGAATTCATCGAAAAAGAAGGCGATCCACCAATGCTTTATGTGGACAACATAGCTACGATCTCCCTGATCAAGAATCCGGTTTTGCACGACCGAAGCAAACACATAGAGATCAGGTTCCATAACATTCGGGAGTGTACAGATCGGGAACTTATCAAGATTGACTTCATCTGAACAGGGGATAAGCTTGGAGACATCTTCACCAAGTCTCTGGCACGGGTAAAATTTGAGGAACTTTGTTCAAAGATCAGAGTTCAAATAATAAGGTAAATATACCACAGGTTTTAGGAGGAGATTGTTAGATAAAACCTGAGGTTTTTCCTTATTTAGCTTTACACGTTTTCATTAGTTGATTGAATACCTTCCTTTGATCATTTGACAAACACGTCGAATGGATTACCAAACTTTTAGATGGCCATTTTATAGAAAGTGGCACAGATTTAGTTGGCCACTCTTGGGCCATTTTTAGGATATGTTAGATATTTTTCGCATTTTTATTTTCTTCCAACAACTTCCCGTCAAACGATTTCCTCTCACCGAAAAGATTTCACTTGTCAATTATCCTTGCCAATTGTCGAAAAACAACAGTCCTAAAATGTGAATTCTTGTTACCACTCAAAATCCATAATCCTAGGCTTAGCTATCCATTTTCGTTCTCAATTCATTCATAAATCATGCAAAAAACATATGCCCGTGTCCTAGTTGATAAAATTCAAATAGTTACTTATTCGAACGTGTTTGAGACCTTGATTTCCATGCTTCTTGAACTCCAAGTTTTTTGAAATGAGTGAAGATTAAGGAATGTGAGAAAATTGAGTGAAAATGGGTCTAAAAGATCCAAAATGGTTTAGAACCTTCCCCATAAATTGAATACTTGTTTCCACAATAGTATGCTTGCAAGATGTCTCATTTTTCAGTATACAATGTTAACAAACTCCATATTTCGTTTCTAAAAACATTAATTAATTAAAATCTTGGAATAGGACGAAATACTGCATGGACTTTTATAAGATCCATACCTTATTAAAGGAAGGATTTAGGCACGAATTGAGGTCGAAATAGAAGAAGCAAAAGAGAGGAGAAGCCCATTCGGACTTGAACTTAAGAATTTGTGGCCAATTTGGAGCAACTCTTTCAAGGGTTTCCATCCCTAGGCTTTGATCTTAGCGTTATCAAGCTGAGTTTTGGAGAGAACATCTGTCATTTTTTGGTTGTTTACTCCCAAATATGAATGCATTTAATATATATAAAAAAAATTCTGCTTCATGAACAACCACGAGGGTCTTCCCCTAGAGATGATGAGTGCGGACACGCACAATATGATGATGAGGGTGTTCATGAGGCGATGAGATTATTTGCTAACTAGCACACTTAAATGATGGTGAAACTTCTCTATTTATAATCATTTACACAATAGAGAATTATGGTAAATTACAAATAATATAGAAAGAATAATAAATGAATACAATATATTTGCATTTAATAAACTGACAAAAATGGTAAGCCGTAATGTAAGTCAAATATCTAGATATTTGCCTATAATAAATGGTCAAATATCCTTAACGCCCCTTCGCAATCTGAGCGTTGGATTTGAACGAACGTGAAGCTTGGATCTGAAAAATTCAGAGAGAGATCGAGAAACACTTTTTGTGAAGATGTCAGCAACTTGGAGATGGGAAAGTACAAATTGTGTGCGAAGTTTGCCAGCGATAACAAGTTCTTGAAGGAAATGATAATTTAGTTCAACATGTTTGGCCCGCTTGTGAGAAACGAGATTAGAGCGAAAAAAAAAAAATAATAGCACTTTTGTTGTCACATAAGAGTAAGGGCTGCTGTGAAATAGGGACCTTGAGGTCATGTAAAAGATGGTAATCCAAAGAAGTTCACTAGCAGTCGTGGCAAGAGCACGATACTCAGATTCATAGCTGGAGCGTGAGATAGTAGGTTGCCTTTTGACACTCTAAGAAACGAGATTGTTACCAAGATAAATAGTGGATGTAGAACAACGAGTTCAGGACAACCAGCCCAGTCAACATCCGAATAAGCGACTAGCTCATTAGGAACAGTGGATGGACGAAAGGTAAGACCAAAGTGGAGTGTTCCTTTGACATAACGAAGAATACGTTTGACAGCAAGAAAGTGATATGTAGAAGGAGCATGCAAAAATTGACTGATAGAGTTGACAGCATAAGCAATATCTGGACGTGTAATAGTCATGTACTAAAGGGCGCCGACAAGAGATCTATAGAGAGTAGGATCAGAGAAAGGAGAACCATCAGTAGTCAGGTGTTAAGAAACAACCATTGGAGTGTGGACTTGTTTACTATTGAGCAACTGAGCACGAGTAAGAATATCTTGAGCATATTTTAATTGACTAATAAGGAGACCATAAGGAGTGGGTGAAGCTTCAAGACCAAGAAAGTAACTGAGAAAACACAAATCATTGGTAGCAAGCTCAAAATGAAGCTTGCGAGTAAAACTGTTAATAAGAGATGAGTTGTTGCCGATAACAATGATGTCATCATAGAACCAAATAGATAAAGTTAGATTGCTGAGGAAAGACATAAAGAGACGTGTCAACGCAACTGTAAAAAAAATCAAGTGTGGGATATGAGCTAAAATGCTGAAACTAGGTGCGAGGAGCTTGCTTTAAGCCATAGAGGGCTTTCTTTAATAGACAAACATGAGCAGGAAATTGAGGATCAATATACCTAGGAGGGTCTTCCATATGAACACGCTCAATAAGAGTTTCATTGAGAAAAACATTCTTGACATCAAGTTGTCGAAGAGATCATTTATTTGTAATCTCAATAAAAAGCATAACACGAATAATGGTAGCTTTGACAACCGGATTGAAAGTGTCAGTGTAGTCAAGACCTAGAACCTGAGTATAACCTTTGGCAACAAGACGAGCCTTGAAACACTCGACGGATCCATCAAGCAAATATTTATACGGAACACCCATTTAGAGCCCGCAATGTTGGTGTTGATAGGGCGAGGAACCAAAGTCCAAGTATCATTTTGTTGTAAAGCTCCAATTTTTTCATCAATGGCAACAACGTGTCAAAATTAGTGCAACTTATTGTTGGAATTAGTCAAGTTATTAAGCTATTCATGAGGAATAGTTTATTTCTAGAGTCTTTGTAGGAGCTATTTATAGGATCAGTTTAAATAGAAGCCCTCTGCTTAGTAAAACACAAGCCACAGTAAAGCAGTTCATTATTTTAGTTGTCTCTGTATTATCCTCTTTGAGTAATAATAATTTCATATTTATTCACACCTTTGAGCATGAGATAGACAGTTGGTATCAAAGCTAAGTTGATACGGTTGAAATTATTACTCAACAAGATGAATGGTGGAAGTGCTTCTATGGGTATAGCTATGGAAAAGCTTGTTGGCAATAATTACAATTATTGGAAGTTATGTATGAAAGCTTATCTATAGGGACAAGATTTGTGGGATTTAATTGAAGGTGATGACACAGAAATTCTAGCAGACACTCCACAGAATCACAAAATGTTGAATTACGCCGAAAATGGAAGATCAAATGTGGAAAAGCCTTATTTACGTTGCGAACTCTTATTAACAAGGAATATATTGATCATGTTCGTGATTTAAAGTCACCAAAGCAAGTATGGGAAACCCTTCAAAAGTTGTTCACCAAGAAAAATACAGCTCGATTACAATTTCTAGAGAATGAATTGGCTATGGTAACTCAATGTAATTTTTCTATTTAAGAATATTTCTTGAAAGTGAAAAATCTATGTTTTGAAATTTCAGAATTAGATTCTAAAGAGCCAGAGAGGGATGCTCGATTATGGCGTTATCTTATTCATGGATTATGAAAAGAATTTATGCCCTTTGTTTCTTCAATACAAGGTGGGCAAATTAGCCTACTGTAATTGAACTGGAGAATCTTCTTTTAAATCAGGAAGCCTTGGTTAAGCAAATGATCAACAACAACGAGTTTTCCCCAAAGTCAGAAGATGCATTGTATGTCAAAGATCAAAGGAGACAAAATTATCATTCAAAGCCTTCAAATGGGAAAAAATTCAGAAGTGAGGAGTCGTCAAAGAAGCCATTTAAAGCTTGTTACAAATGTGGAACACCTGGCCATTTTAAACGAGATTGTCGGGTGAAAGTGATGTGTCATCGTTGCAGAAAGCCAAGCCATATTAAGCCAAATTGCCGAGTTAAAATGTAGGAATCAAAAGCAAATGCTGTACATGAAAGTAAAAGTTCTTCAAATCCAATTTGGGAAAATTGCTTATCTACTTAGGTTCTTGACCAGCTAACAAATGTGACCTCAGCTGTACATCAAGATTGTGGTTCTACAAGTGCTCATGCCTTTATAGGCTACAATGAAAAATGGATCGTTGATTCTGGTTGTTCTCATCATGCAACTGAAAATGAAACTCTTCTATTAGATGTTTGTCCACATTTTCAAAGGAAGGTCATTATGACAATCGATAATTCAATGCATCCTGTGACGAAAGAAGGAGATTTGAATGATGGGAGTGTTCTACTCAAGGACGTTTATCATGTTTCGAGTTTGAAAAAAAACCTTGTTCTGTGTCACAAATAACAGATTCAGGATGGTATGTTCTTTTTGGTCCTAAAGATGTTCAAATATTATCTTATGTGAAACATGTTGCTGCTGATATCATGTTCTGTGGAAAAAGAAAAGAATCTTTGTTTGTTTTATCAGCTAGTGATGAATATATCAAGAAAGTTGGTCATAATGCAAGCTCAACTCTTTGGCATGCTCGGTTTGGTCATGTGGGTTTCCAGTTGTTGCAGAAAATATTCACAAAACAACTTCTTGATGGTGTCCCTGTCTTTAAAGATATTCAGCATGATGAGATTTGTCCAGGCTGCCAATATGGCAAGTCTCATCGTCTTCCTTTCACAAGCTCAAAGAGCAGAGCTTCAACAGTATTAGAATTGATTCATTATGATCTTTTGGGACTGACGCGAACAGCAAGCTATTCCGGCTTTCATTACGTGATGGTGTTTGTGGATGATTTCTCTCGCTTTAGTTGGGTATACTTCTTAAACACAAAAGTGAAGCTTTTTCAAAATTTATTCAGTTTAAGCATGGGTAGAAAAAGAATTTGAATTGAAAATCAAGTGCTTGCGCACTGATAATGGTGGGGAATATCTTTCAAATGATTTTATGGAATACTGTAAGGAGCATGGGATTCAGTGTCAACTGACTTTTCCAGAAACCCCGCAACAAAATGGGGTGGCTGAGCGTAAATTAGCTCATCTTACATTAGTTTGCTTGTCTTGGCTGCATGCGAGGAGTCTTCTAAGAGAGTTATGGGCGTTAGCTTTTCAAACAGCTTGCCATGTTGTAAATCGGCTGCCTCCATGGCCAGGGACAAAATCATCACCATTCGAGCTGATTTATCATCATAAATCTAATGTGAGTTATTTTTGTATTTTTGGGTCTATTTGTTACGTTCATGTACTGAAACATAAACGAACTAAACTTGACCCAAAGGCCAAAAAATGCATTTTTGTTGGCTATGATACTCATAGAAAAGGTTGGAGGTGTATGGATTTGGAAACAAAGATGGTTATTGTGTCTCATGATGTGGTGTTTGATGAAATTTCAAGTTACAGAGACGATGCAGATAACAGCAAAAGTACAACTACTGTTGCACTTTTCCCTGACGATTCTACATTAGGGAGAAAAGAGTTCCCAATTGCGACAGACATTCAAGCTAAAGAGAATAGAAAAGCCACTACAAATATTGAAGTTCCCACAAGAAAAAATCCTCAAAGGCAGAAAAAAGTTACCAGGTCATTTGTCTGATTTTGTAGTTGACATTAATCAATTTTCTGTTTTGTCATTATTTTTTTATGGGAGATACAAGTGAAAATGAGCCGAGGTTGTACAGTGAAGCTAAAGGAATTTCAGAATGGGAAAATGCAATGATGGAATAAATTTCAGCACTCCGAAAAAATGACACTTGGGAGCTTGTACCAAAGCCTCGTAATGCTGATTTAATTACTTGTAAGTGGGTTTACAAGGTAAAAAAAAAAAGCTGATGGTAGAATAGATACAAAGCTCGCCTTGTTGCTCGTGGATTCTCTCAACAATATGGTCGAGACTATGACAAGACTTTTAGTCTGGTCGCAAGGATGGTAACATTATGGACAATCATCTCTTTAGCTGTTAGTAAAGGCTGGAAATTATGGCAGCTTGATGTGAAAAATGCTTTCATTTACAGAGAATTGGATCGTGATATTTTTATGGAGCAGTCGCAAGGATTTAACTCTAAGGAATATCCTGATTACGTGTGTAGACTTAAGAAGGCATTATACGGAGTCAAACAAGCTCATCGTGCTTGGTTTGGTAAGATTGCTCAATATCTTAATTTTTGTGGTTTTAAGTCTTCATATGCTGATCCAAGCTTATTTGTGAAGAAAACAACAACGGGATGCACCTTGTTGTTACTTTACGTTAATGACATGATTATTACTGGTGATGATAGTGTTGAAATCAGTAGTCCTCAAGATGCCTTGTCTATTCGTTTTGAAATGAAAAGATTAGGTGAAGCTGATTGTTTTCTAGGTTTAGAAATTAAGAAATGTGATGATGGTTATTTTCTGTCTCAAAAAGAATATGCATCAAGTTTATTGCAGAGGTTTCGTATGGAGAATTCAAGAGAAAAAACTATTCCTTTGGAGCCAAATCTAAGATTAGCTAGAAATGAAGGGAAGTCATTAGCAGATGCGACATTCTTTCGTCAACTTGTTGGTAGTTTATTCTATTTAACTATCACAAGGCCAGACATTGCTTTTTCAGCAGGAGTTGTCTCAATTTATGGATCAACCACATGAGGCTCATTTAATTGTAGCAAAAAGGATTTTTTGTTACATCAAGGGCACTCTAAATTATGGATTAATGTATGAGAAATCAAAGTCATTTTTATTGAGTGGTTTTGTGGATGCTGGTTGGGCTGGTGACGTGAACGACAGACGCTCAACAACAGGTTTTTGTTTTACAGCAGGCTCTGCCGCAATTTCATAGTGCAGTAAAAAGCAAAGTACCGTTGCTTTGTCAAGTTGTGAAACAGAATAGGTAGCTGCTACAATGGCTACTCAAGAATGCTTGTGGCTTAGAAGGCTTATTCAAGAAATGGTGACTACTCTCAATTAGCCAATTCAAATCAATTGTGATAATGAAAGTGCAATAGAACTCGTTGGAAATCCGGTGTTTCATGATCATTCGAAACCTATTGAAACTCATTATCATTTTGTTCGAGAGAAAGTATTATCGCAGGATGTTGAATTGCAGAAAATACATACTAATGAGCAAGTTGTAGACATATTCACTAAGGCACTTGTCAAAGTGAAGTTTGAAGCTTTTCGTAAGTCTCTCGGAGTTATTAAGAAATAAGTTTGCAGTATGGGAGGCTGTCAAAATTAGTGCAACTTATTGTTAGATGGAATTAGTCAAGTTGTTAATCTATTTATCTTTATTAGGAGGAATAGTTTATTTCAGTAGTCTCTGTAGGAGCTATTTATAGGATTTATTTTAGTTTAAATAGAAGCCCTCCACTTAGTAAAACACAAGCTACAGTAAAGCAGTTCATTATTTCAGTTGTCTCTGTATTATCCTTTTTGAGTAATAATAATTTCATATTTATTCACATCTTTGAGCGTGAGATATTGTGACAAACCCAAGTAGAATTCTAAGCCATAAATTTGAATCCTTTTAGCTCAGTGGATGTAAGAAGAGCAGGAAGAAGTCCAGATGAACCTAAAATACCAAGATTTGCTGGATGACGAGTCTTGAATATAACACCTTTGGCTCGTGTGATGATAGGATGGGATCCCAAAGAAGAAGAGAAATCAACAGTAGGTTCAATAGAGGATGAATCAGAAGTTGAGGGTGGCAAAATAGAACCTACAAGAGAAGTATCAACCTGCATAGACTTTGTTAAAATAAAACTCACTAATTTGTGAAGTTAATCTCACACACACTAATGATAGAACGCTTCGATACCGCTTTGTGAAAATACTACTCGCGTACTTGTGAAGGAGATGTTGGGAGAGAAGAGACAAGGAGACAAAAAAACACTAATTTTATAAAAAAAAAAAGCCTTTTCTATTGCTCTCTATTTCTTTTCTCTCTTGCTCTATTTTGCTCTGACTTTACAATAAAAGGATTAAGTATTTATAAGTTTTCTAACTCTAATAATAGGTATGAGAGAGACACCCATAAACCTACCATCATTACTATCTGAGCATTTTCTTTCCCCTGAACTTTTCAAATTAACTTTCCTAACTAATTAACTAAAGTTAACATTTAGCATTTGTAAGTTTATTTCAACAGACTCATCCACAAAGTCAGAACAAATATCACACGGGAATGAACTGGATCGAGGAATGTGCGTTGATAAAGTGGTGGGGGGATGAATCAATATGGTAAAGATGTGGTTCCAAGAAATTTGAAATATGAAGAGAGGAAAGAGGTTGGGCTTGGGAGCTAGGGACAACAAGAAAGTGAGTTTCATCAAATTGAGTGTGGCGGGTAATGTATAGCTTAGTGGTGGCGGGTGATGTATAGCTTAGTGGTGGCGGGTGATGTATAGCTTAGTGGTGGCGGGTGATGTATAGCTTAGTGGTGGTGGGTGATGTATAGCTTATTGGTGGTGAGATCAAGACAATGAAACCCTTTATGAGCAGGACTATAACACAAAAAAATGCAAGAAATGCTGTAGGGAGAAAGCTTGTTAGGCATATAATCACGCAAGCAAGGATAAACACGACAACCAAAGGGATGAAAATTGTCATAATCTGGAGAGTAGCCGTAGAGGAGTTCAAAGGGTGACTTACCTCCAAGAAGTGGAGTAGGCAACCGGTTGATAATATAAGCTGCAATGCTGAAGGCGTCAACCCAGAAACGAGGAGAAAGATGAGAGTGAAAGAGAAGGGTCAAGCCAGTCTCTGTCACGTGACGATGTTTACTCTCAACACGACCATTTTGAGTAGGTGTAAATGAATTTTGATACAAGTGTAGTAAATTCGGCACCTCCATTGCTTTGAATACCTTGATATGAGTAGAATATTGATTTTCCAAAAAATTTTAAAATTGAAGAAAAATATCAAAGAAATCCGATTTAAATTTTAAATGGTAAATCCAAGTGAATCGAGAATAATCATCAATAAAAATAATATAGTAAAGAAAACCTAAATTGGATTTGACGGCGGAAGGACCCCAAAGATCACAATGAATAAGATCTAACACATGAGACGACCTACGTTCATTGCGAGAATAAGTCAATCGATGACTTTTCGCAAACTAACAAGTACTACATAGTGATGGAGAAGACAATAAAGACGTAAGAGAAAGATGACATTTTCCATTTGAAAAAGAAATAACAGAATGATTCACATGACTCAAGTGAGCATGCCATAAATCATATAAAGTACGTAAAGATTTGTTTCTAAGGATTGAAATAAAAGGATAGTTGCCGGGCTTCAGCACATATTAGCCCTCCATCTCTTTTACCGGTTGTCCCTACCCTTCCTGTTTGACAATTTTGGATAGTAAGAAGATTATTAGTAAATGTAACGGAGAGAGAAAAATTAGACGTTAATTTAGTGATTGAAAGAAGATTTTCAGTGAGATGAGGGACAACCAAGACATCTAATAAGTGAATTTGGAACAAGAGAAAGAGTACCAGGGTAATGGGTAGGGATGCACCATTTCCTACGATCACAGAGTCCTTATCCATATAATTTTTAGACTGATCCAAATTAGATGGGTCGGCGGTCATATGGGTCGAAGCCCTAGTGTCCAAAAACCAATTAGCAACATCGGGTCCAATAATAGAACATGATGTGTTGAAGACTTCAGCAAGGGGAGCATGAGTAGAATCAGACCGAACATACCATTGGTTGCAGCGGTCAACATTATGGCCCTCTGTGTTGCATATTTGGCAGTGAGGTGGTCGGCGACCCTGACCTGAGTGGGTTCACCCTTGATTGGAAGAGTTATTTTTTAGGGAATGATAACGGCCTCGCTGGTTGCTAGAGGAAGTAGGGTGGCTTCCCTAGGTGCGACCATGATTAGTGGCTGTGAATGCCGTAGGAGTGGAGTCAGAAGACTCAAGAGAGCGCTGGAACAACTCAAAACTTTCAGAGACTAAATCTACAAAACATGGGATAGGGGTGAGAGCGATATGAGCAATAGAAAAAGCTAAAAAATTGGTGCCGAGTCCACGAAGGAACCAATGCACTTTATCAATGTTCACGATGGGTCTGCCAATAGTATGAAGTTGGTCACAAATTGTTTTGAAGGCACGAGCATACTCCACAACAGGTTTGGTGCCACGTTTCATTAGTTGCAAGTCATCCTTGAGTCTCATTTCACGAGCTTTCGAATGATGGCTGAACGTAGTTTCCAACGCAAGCCAAACATCACGTGTAGTGGAGAGACCAATGATGACAACAATGGCTTCCTTGGTGAGAGAGGAGAGCAGGAGACAGAGAAGCCATTGATCGGCTGATTTTCACGCCAAATATTTGTAGTTGAGTGTTGAGGAAGTTTCTGGTCAAAGCTAGGTGGTGGAACCATAGTTCCATCCACATAGCCCATCATTTCTTGACTCTCAAGGAGAGGGAGAAGTTGCTTTTCCAAAGAAGACAATTAGAGGAAGAAAGTTTGATGGTCATCATATGGATTAGAGTGTTGAAAGGAAGAAGATGATAAGAGGATTCAGAAGCCATAGATAAGAAAGAATCAGGGTTGTTAAACCGAAAGAGCTCTGATACCATCAGAATATTTGTGGAAACCATCACACCTAAATGGTGGTGAAAGTTCTCTGTCTATAATCTTTTACAGAATAGAGAATTATGAAAAATTACAAATAATATGAAAAGAACCATAACAAGAAAGAATAATAAATGAATACAAGATATTTGCCGGTAATAAACGGTCAAATATTCTTAATACATGACACCAGGGGTTCCGCTAACCTCTGGACGTCGCTACAAATTAGCTGACTAGAGAGGGTCGAGGGGGTGTGCGAGCCCCTTGGAGATTCACATTTACATGTGTGGGTCGTGTGTAGGGAAGTACTATGCATCCATAGTTGTCCGAGATTGGAGGCCATCCCTAGATGAGAATAAAGATAGGTCCAAGAGCATGATTGCATGTGTTTGCATTTGCATTGCCCCCTATAGTTGTGGGGCCACTTACTGAGTATTTTTCGAAATACTCAGGCTGTGTACTACATCAGTTTTCAGGTAAAGGCAAGGCGCACATGTACGGATGACGACATCATCGCGAGTAAAGACTGAGGCACGTGCATAGGGTGGACTCATATTTAAATTCATACTCTTAGACTAGAATAAGTTGTTTTGCATTTCATCGTTTTAATTATTTTGTATTTGTTTTTAGTTTCTCTAAATTTAAGTATTTTGTATTTAAACATGTAAGACCATGACTGGGTTTTCAAGAGAAAATAGTTTTTTAAATGTTTTTGGCATTTATACTATAGATGAGGTTTTCTTTTATAAGTTATATTTTCGCATAGAAGATGAACATAAGATGTTAGTAGCGACTTTGAGTATGTAGAAATTTAGGATCGTTACAGCTAGTATCAGAGCTCTAGGTTTTAGATTTTGTAGACTAGCTTACGATGTAGGCTTGACACGTTCCATGGTCCCAACGTCGATGCCTTGTCACCGTCAGGTACGCCTTGCATAAGATAAGAAAAGAGAAACTTTTTCAAACTCGCATGCATTTTTATATTAATATTACTGAAAATGTTGTGATATTTCATGTATTTATTCAAGAGTATGATGTGATGTGTAGCATGCTGAGTGATTTTGTTTACAATATGATGTGAACTTAGTATATGTGATGTATAGCAATGTTCATAGTAATGAGCCTTATACTTGAGAGATATTATCTTAGTTTTCAGAACCATGTCGCCCAAACCACGTGAAAGAGGAAGACGAGGAAGGGGACAACCTCCTATTAGAGGTAGTGGATGAGGTGAGGCTGAAGAGAGTCACCTTGAGAAGCATTAGAGATAGATTTTGAATTAGAACCCTTATTGCATGTATGGTCGGTAAGCACCCTTACGGGGGTAGACCTAGTAGCTAGAGATAGAGTAAAGAATGGTCAAGTAGTCCTAGTAGACCAAGCTCTAAGCATAGACCTAATAGTAGTAAAGATGACCGATTTCGACGTAATACTAGGCATGGATTGGCCAGCTGAAAACTGCACTAGTATAGACTGTCGCAAAAAGAAAGTAGTATTCTCACCACCAGTGGGACCTAGCTTTAAATTAAAGGCACAAGTAGGGTAGTCTCGTTGATGAAAGCAAAGAGATAAGTCCAACAAGGCGGTTGGGCTATATTATCATGTGTCGTAGATGTAAGAGGAAAAGAAAAGACCTTAGACAACGTACTAGTAGTAAATGAGTTTCCGAACGTATTTTCGGAAGACCTACCAAGAATTCCCATCTCCAAAGCCCTTATAACATGACGTCAATAGGATTAAAGGAACTTGAGACATAATTACAAGGCTTATTGGGTAAGGGCTTTATTTGTCGTGAAGTCCCTCCTTGAGTTGCAACAACATTAATGGTCAAGTAGAAAGATGACTCAATGCGTCTAGACATCGATCATAAGAAACAAAATATAAGGATCCTAGCTTAAACGAAATTTTGGAAACAAATTAATGGAAAGTTCGGAAACATATAGACTAGTACTACCCGACATACCTCATTCACGTAAATGGACTATGAACCCTGTCAAATTAGCAAGGACTTAAGTTACGAAGGGAAGCCTAGAAAAATCTTAATCCGCGAGTTGAAAGTCTTCACAAGAAAGAGATTGCCTTTGTCAAAATACTGAGACAAAACCAGTATATGAAAGAAATCATGTTGGAACAGGAGATAGGATAAGAGAAAAGTACCCGAAGTTAGGATACAAATTTTTAGAGAGAATTTTGTTAAGCTTCCTTCTTGGTATTATAAAGGAGTTGGAAAACGAAACTAGTAAACCTATTGATCTAGTTGATGGAAGAAGGCAATCATCATGAAAAAAAAAAGGTGAGGATCTTGGTATTAAGGTTGAGTAAGTTTGCCAACTTTAGTGTCTACGTGAACATCGATTTCAATAAAGCACTAGAACCACAAACCTACTAAATGAGTTCTGTTGTTCATGAAATTTGAGGAGAAAATCAATGTGACATGATAAGGTTATTATGAAATTTTTGGTGATCATTAAACTATGATAATGGGCTAAACAAGAGTAGGTGTAAAATGACTAAAATGTCCCTATAATTATGTACCACTTGTATGACTCTCTAAATAGGATGAAAATTGATGAAGAGGCTTATGTCATGGTATGAAAGGATTATACAAAGTTACAAGGCCATTGGAATATGGTGAGGAATTAAACCAAAATTTGGGATGATAAATGACCAAAATACCCTTAAGAGAATTCTAAGATGTTTTAAGACTTTGAGACTCAAAATACTATGAAAATGAATATGAGGCTCATTTACAATATTGAGGGTAAGTATGAAAGGTTTTAGGAAATTATGACAAAAACTACCCTCAAGATAGTTGGTAAGAAATCAAGGTTTTTATGAATACTAATTGACAAGAAGCTTATGCAAGATTTATACATATAAAGAAATGTTTATGATTCATATGGATGAGATGAGGGCGTACTTGTTAAGAATTTTTCCTTACTTGTGCTTCAAGACTTAGTTAAGAACTTTTAGAACGAGAACCCGAATTATTCCAACATTAAAGCACTTTCGAGCACAAAAGTTCTTTTCAGAAGTATATGCCATATCAATGGTTAAAAAAAAAAAAAAAAAAAAAAAAAAAACTATTCCCTCTCCCCCCTCAATTTCTCTCGACTCCTTCCCCAAATATCTCTCCTCAACTCCTCCTCACCGGATGGTTCTCCTAGAGAGAAAAAAGAACATAAAAGAAAAGAAATTTATTTAGGAGAGAGAAACGAAATTGGCCTTCAACATATTTAACGTGAGGAAGAGATAGAAAAATTGATCGATCTTCTTTTTCTTTTATATTTTTGTAATTATTTGGTTTTTTTAGTTGTGGTTACATCAAATCAGCCAGGATTAAGCATTTAAATTGGTCAAAGTTAAGCATGAGCAGAATTAAATGAAAAAACAGGAAATACAGAGGGGAAGGAAATGAAGATTTGGAGATGATTAAACAATTTTTTAAAATTATTTAGGTGATTGAAGCTGATATTGGTAATTTTTATATGTACTGCGAAATACAACCTAATTTCAAGAACAAGAATTACAAATGATAGGCCAAGAAAAGGAACTTATTTTGAAATATTAGAGGCCAAGAAAGTAGAGAATACAACTACATCTTTTAGAAATAAGTAGTAATAATAAAAAATGAAATCTTTAAATAATAATAATAATAATAATATACATATATATATATATTCCGAGACAAAGTCTCTCATGCTCGCAGTCTAACACATGAAGCATTATAAAATATAGAGAATTGAACTTGAAATTGATGTCATAGGTCGACCTAGGTTGATTTGAATATAGAGGACAAAAATCGAACTTTCATCAAGAATAAATTGGTGACACCCGCCTAAGCTAATCAAATAAGTGACCTTACTATAGGATAAACTAGAAATTGTATGAGTTACAATTTACGATGTATGAGCTATGATGACGATGAACGATATCGTACGATGCCGTATACTAATATATGATGATGTATAAGCTATAATAATGTATGAGTGATGATGTTGTATGAGCGGCGTCGCATGATGTCGTATACTAGTATATGATAATGAATGAGTTATGATGCATGATAATGTGCGTAATATATATGTTACGATGTATGACGGATTTGATATGCTTGTTGCACTTGATGACAATATGATGAGTATGATGATTGCATGATGTTTATCTTAATATGACAATGTTCTCTATATTGAACACGTTGTACGATGATGAATGTCATATTGCATCATGTCGATAGACCGACATAGGACACAATCCTAAAAACATAAAAATGATGTTAATATAAATATCACATGAGCATATGTTACCACTAAAAATAATGTTAATATAAATATCAAGCTTGGGATGACCTCAATCTTGAAGATTCTATTTAGGACGGAAGGAAATTAAGGAGAGGTTGTAGGAACTACTAGAAAGGGACTTCATAGAACTAAGTGTGTCTCTCATAGGACTAAGTGTGTCTCTCTAGGGAGCCTAGTGTTGTTTATCTAAGAGAAGGATGGTTCCCTACCATTGTGTATATAGTATTTGGAGTTGAATAGGGTAACCATCAAAGAATAGGCCTCCACTAGCCTATTTGATTACTTATAGGGAGATTTGGTATTCTTCAAGATAGACCTATGTTTTAGATACCATTAGTTGAGGATTAAAAAGGAAGATATAAGACTGCATTTAAGAGCAAATACTGATAATGTTCTTTGATTGACTAAAATCCCTACAATACTGGTGGAACTATATGTTGTTTAAATACTTCCTTGACTCATTCATGATAGTGTTTGATATACTAAAAAAAACTTAATCTTGGACCATTCATGAATAAGTTGTAGAGGTGAAATTCTTAGTTTCTCGAAGGGTTTTAATGGCAATATCACTCTCCCTTTTAAACCTTTCTTGATGAATCTTGGACCATTGTTTCAACATGACGAGTACTATAAGAACAATAAAGAAAAAAATATGTTTGTGAGGCGTGTAAGAGAAGAACCAACATGAGTTATCTCCAGCCACTTTAAACGATTTTTGAGACGGTCTAAACCGGTTTGCTTGATTCAATTCAAGTCGGTTTAGTTGGACCATTGTATTCAACATGACCCAAATTGACCTCAAGAAGTCAACCGATTAAGTAACTCTGCATACTTTTTTTATAAGAAATACTTATTAGAATCGGCTAGGACTCAAACACATGAACTATTAACATGATTGAAGAATGAATTTGATATGAAAATGAAGAGTTAGGCCTATGGTTACGAATTAATGATGGTTTAACTTGATTGCATATTTTAGGATTTTCGCTATGCATAATTTAACTTTGATTGATCTAAATACTTTGTTGGGACTCTGACATGATATGATTTATCGTACCTTACTTGATTTGCATGTACCTTGCTAGATATGCATGATTTTTATGAATTAATAATATTGTTTATGCCCCTAGAAGCATATTAGGATATTGGAATACCTACTTATCACCTCATTTATGTATGGACTAAGTGTTATGTGACCCAGAGGATATGCATGACTTATTAGCCAGCCTTATTCTATGACTTGTCTTTCCTTGGTTCTTGACTCATATTTAGGATTTATTATGACATTATGGGACGACTAAGTTTATGTAGGGACAATTGAGGCACAACAATTAATCGTGAGCTCACCTCAACTAGTGAAGTTCTACTTAGTATATATGAATGCAACTTCACCCACTTAGTGTTCATGACACGCTAAATGATATTATTGAGGGAGCTACCGTTGTGCTTAGTGAGAGAGCTTGTCTTGCACAATTTAAGAGCCTAGAATGACAAGAAAATAGGGAGCTTATTAGGCATTATTAGGGGATCTTACGACTAGTGCTCAAAAGTTGACTCATTAAGATATAGGTGATGGGAATGAATGTTTAGTTGGTGCAAGAAAATTATTGGAACCAACATTAATTTATTTAGAATTAAACAAAACTAAGGGCCAAGCAAACTTTCATTGAGAAAATATGGAGAAAGTAATCTACTTGCTCCAACTCCTTCAATGGTTGAATATTCCTCACATAGTTTTTCTTGATAGGACTAGAACACAAGGTCAAGTCTCCACTAATGTGTGTTAGTTTTCATTGTGTCGAAATGAGACACCAAGTTCACCTCTCACTTTTGGAAGGGTCTGCAGAAAGCATTGAATATGCAACTGTTGTTTAATACAATTTTCCACCATTAAATTAACGGATAAAAGGTTGAATCAGGTCAAGCACCTATCTCTTAGGAAGTTTGCCTACAATAACAGTTACCAAGTGACTATCCAGATGACTGAGAGTTTATATAGGCAATGGTGTTAGATATTGATTTTCTAGGAAAAGGTAGGTACACAATAGACTTTTGAGACTAGAGTTAGTTTAGGTTATTAATGCAGCAGCATAGAAGATTAGACAGAGAATACTTATCGCATAGAGCCGACAGAAGAGTTACACAAACTCTCGTAGGAATGATCTTGAGTTTGCTGTAGGTCATCATGTCCTCCAAAAGGTAGAACTTATGAGAGGGGTGTTGAGGTTCAGGAAGAAGAGCAAGTTGAGTTCGAGGTTCATAATTCTTTCCAGATCCTAGAGAGGATAGAGCCTAACACATACACACCGGCATTACCTCCAACTCTTACCATCGTGCATAATGTGTTCTATGTCTCCATGTTGAGGAAGTACACTCCATACCCTATACACATCATAAAACATGAAACACTCCTTCAAGAGGATTTATCTTAGGAGAAGAAACCTACTAGGATTTTGGCTTGTGGTGTAAATTGGTCGCACAATAAGGAGACCTTTGGTCAAAGCCCTATGGAGTAACCATCAAGATAACAAGGAGACTTAGAAATTGAAAAGGATGTGAGAGGGTCCTATCCTGAGCTCTTCCTAGATTAGACAACTTTTGGGGACGAAAATTTGTAAAGAGAGGGAGAATTTGTAATGTCCAAACCCAACAAGTGCGTACGCTTTCCAAGCCTTTTCTACTTTAATTTTGAAACTTCGAGATTTTATTGAGAGTCAGATTGAATTTAAAGTGAGTGTAGAAGGAAAAAAATGTTTGAGATTAAGTTACTACGCCACTCTTCCTTGATACTGATGCTAGCTTAATGCAACTTATTAGAATTCTACTGTGGAAATTGATTCACCTAACTTTACATAAAATAATTTAAACTTAAATCCAAAAATTTAGATTAGCTAAAAAGTAGTCAAAGAGTAACCTTCAACGTGTCTGAAGAGTTGAAACTAATAGGAAAGGGTTCGAGCATGCCAGATAAGCCAAGGAACCGCGGAGCCGTCAGAAAATGTATTCTCCGACTAGCTATAAACCACTTAAATGGATGAAGTGGGACAAATTTTATTTTTTATTTTGGTTATTACAAAATTTTTCCACGTTTAGGGCGTTGCCAATTTAACCAATGAATTTTAAGCATTAGATATTAAGGAGAAATTAAGGATAGCTAGATAATTCATAGAACTTAATGGAGTAATAGTGACACCTTGGAAAAGGTTCAGGATGTGTACGGAGGACAAAGTTATTGCTCATGCCTCTCCTAACATCTTAAGAGATACGAGTGCAACTATACAACTCATGACTTATAGTTGGTATCAATTTTTTATGTTGAATATATAGCTATATTATTTTTATGGAGAAAAAATATTGATCTTCACCGACCATGAAAGCTTGAAGTATTTATTCACGCAAAATGAGCTACACATGAAGCAGAGGTAGTGGCTGGAACTAGTCGAGGATTACAACATCGTGGTCAATACCCTTAGTAGGAAAACGACTCACACATCAACATTGATTATAAGATAGATAGAGATTTAGGTTGAGCTAGAGCAAGGTGGGATAAACGTGTCCATTAGGGGCATAGCTCACTCAATTGAGCATCTAGCCAACCATAAGAGAGTTTGTAATAGATTCTTAGAGGGAGGATTTCAACTTCGGTTGGGTTTGGCGACAAGATAAGGCAGAAAAGATATTGTGAAAGCACTCGAGTAAAACAAGAAAGAATGACCAACAAATAGAAAGCTGAAGAACTCATGAATTTACTAAAGCCATTACATTCTTACATCCCCAAAGCCTCCACAAATGCATCTTTCACAACAGGATTGGAAGCTGCTACCCTCTGTGATGTTATGTCAAAATCCTTGCCAGATCTGCCATTACAATTAACATCCATCCATCAGAACCAAAGTTTACAAGGCTTCCTTCTTTTCTCACAATTTGTTTACCAACACTTTCACAGTTTTCAAAGAAACACACAACTTTTCTAAATTTACTTCGGATTTTGACAACATTTTAGAAGGTAAATAACAAGACACGCTCCAATTTTAAAAAATAAAAAACAAAACAAAATAGTTATCAAATAAGACTAGCCACAAAAGAACTCCATTACTCGAGCATCAGCTGATTGACAAAAAATTCCTAATTTTTTGTTTCTATTTCTGTATTTCAGTTAGAAAAGTGTTTGTTTGTCGGAGTAGCGTTAAAAGTTTAACAGACAGGACTCAAGTTAATGCTACTTACGGATCAAACACGAGCCCACCAGCTTCGGTGACAATAACAGCTCCAGCAGCGACATCCCTGAACAATTAATGAAATATTATGATGATTGTGATGTCTCAGACAAGCAATGAACAGATAAGTTAGTATGTTGTACCAGGGACCTCCAAAACCAGTTTCGAAAAACAAATCGATCCTTCCACAGGCTACCCCACAGAGGTTCAGCGCACAGGAACCACTCATCCGAATTGATCTCACCTACATACAAAAAAGATGTTGACATAAATGTGGAGATCACAGAATGTTATAGGGAACAGAGTTAAGGTCTCACCATACCTTCAAAAGCAAACGATTAATTCTGTCTGTAGTAGCATCTACAGTCGACTTGTCACGTTTGGTCCCAACCTGTACATATTCATTACGATCAACTTTTATTTTGGTCAAAAGTCTAAGATCGGCCAATTGTAGAGAAAATTATCAAACATTGTATATATTGATTAATGCAAGTATATGCTTATAGATATGAGACAAAGAAAATCACTACTTGACAGAGAACTCGAGGGCAGCATTTGAAGTGTGTTTTTCCCTACGCTGTCTCGGGTGGATAAAATTAAGGGATGGTGAAGGATTTCAGAGATGAGAACTCAAGGAGTTGGAAATGGCCAATGAGAAGAAAATTGACAGAGGACCCTTTACAGGGTTAAGAAAATATTTCTACAAACTAAGGTTTTAGAACATGATTGCCATATTCATTGCTATCGTACTTATCAGATAAGCATTTGGCCCAAAGATAATCCATAACAGAACATCAAGGTACAGATCATGAAGAGAGTTAGTAGAAATGTGAATATAGGGACTGAAGGCTTTGTAATCTATTCAGAACGTTGAATGCAGTTTAACAAACATTAATTCATTTCCACAAGAACAGGAAAATAAAGAAGTGCCTGTGATGCCCATAGCAGTGTCATAACCAGTAAAGACATTGACTAATGTAACCAGTTTTTAAGGAGATACAGATACCTCAGATACAAGAAGAGACTTCAACAATTCGTCTTGGGAGGATACTGAAAAATAAGAAATGAGGCGTTTGAGAGAAATAAATAATATAAAATTTCAAAGTTTCAGAGAGGTTGAAATGCCACATACTCACCTTTAATAGGCCTACCATTAAGGAAGGCACCTTTTCCACGAATTCCAGTAAAAAGCTAGAGACCATGAAGGAAAAAAAACTAATACAATTGGCTCAGCAAGAAATGGATAATAAAACAATGTAAAAGGCTCCTTGATAAGGATCACGGTGTTCCAAGTGTTTCAACGGGACCTATTACATGGTCCAAGACCAAGAAGATTCAACAAACATTTATTCTTCATCCACAAAATTGGATAGGCTCGGTTCAACCATTATTTCATGTGTTAGAAGCTGATTTTGAGGAAGGATCATTTGGAGCTTCGGAAGTGAATATTTGTATAGTTGAAGTAGCGGGTTGATAATTTGTTAGAAAAATTTAATTATTATTTTAATTTCATAATTTCTTGTAGTGGGCAAAAAGGATGGGAAATTACTTGTCAAAGCGGCCATAACTTTTTTTTTCTTTTTGAGATTTAATGGGTAGTGGGAGTAAATCATATTAGTGAGTATTTGAAGAGTTGGAAGTTTTTTTTGTGGAGATTGGAAGTTTTTTTTGTGGAGATTGGAAGTTTTTTTTTGTGGAGAAACTATAAATACCCACAAATTACAATGTAAAGACAAAATTTTGATGAATGAGATTAAGGTCTTAAGTTGAGACTTTCACCCTTAGAAATTTGAGCATCATTTTTGTCATTTATAAGTTTCATGCAATTCTCGTGGTTGGTAGATTACATCTGAGTCATTCAATCAAGCCTTGATCAAGTTCGATTGTGGAGTGACTCAATTTAGAACAAGTTTCCAAATCTTTCTCCTCGATCTTTAATCGTAAGAGTAATCTAATTCTAGCCTTTTATCTCTTGGTTGATCTGAATTTTGTATGAAGAGGTGTTAATTTCTTTGATTCAAGGGTTATTGCTTTAACAGAAGATTGGATCGTTGGGTTGAGGATTAATTTTGCCTTATCACTCCCAGAAGAAGATAAACATATTTCACCTATTTGACGATAAACAGGTGAATTTGATCATATCAAAGCCAACAGCATTTACATAAGGTTATGGAAAATGTTTATCAATTGATCAAACGGTAGAAAAATGTGCAACATTGTGTCCCTATTTGGCAATATAAGATTATCACAAAGCTGAACTTTGGCAAACAAATATAGGAACCTGGGCTAGTATCAAACATCATTTTCCTGTCATGCGAGTCTCACCTCATCAATAATTGGATTGTAGACGACTCCAACCGTGGGAACCTTTCCAATGGTCAGACCAATAGAAACACACACAAAAGGGAACCTACAAGTTGTCATGTAGCGGAATTAACGTCAGCAAAAGCGACAGATACATAAAGGAAAGGAACCTAAATTGCAGGCAAGGATGGGTACCCATGAACAAAGTTTGTAGTTCCATCAAGAGGATCGACAATCCACGTTGGTTCATCGGTTAACTCAGTATGACCAAAAGCAGCAGTAGTTTCTTCCCCAATGAACTGAGGTAGCATGTTTGGAACAATTTAGGAGTATGAACAATCCTACATAATGGGAAATTTAAAAGGAGTTACAAGAACTAGACCTTATGTGAAGGGTAATGGTCCTTGAGATAATTAAATATGAGATCTTCACAAGCCTTGTCAGTTTCAGTGACCAAGTCAACCTTTGAACCATGTGAATACCAGTAAATTAATTGTCAACTAAAATAGTATAGTTAGGAATGTAATTACTACTAAAATTTAGCTTCATTTCTATCCCTCCCCTGTTCTCCATGAAACCATTCAGATGACTCGCAACATTCTAAAGAGCATACCAATTTGAATAAGATTTCAATAGCAAATCATTTTCTCCACAGCTTCAATCAGTGACAAAATTCAATAGCAAATTACTTCCTTCGCATACAACTCTACCATCCAGATGTGCCAATAAATAATTCAGTACATTAAGCAATTTTGAACGGAAAAAAAGGGGGAAAGGGAGCAGTGGATCGATTACCTGCCCTTTGTGCTCTATATGCTTGGTCTGATAGAATCCCTTACGAATTACCTTAAAATAACCACAGAATCAAATGGAATTGAAGGAATCATCAGCAGATTGAATGAAGCAAATGGAACAGAGACGAAGAAAGAAAAAGAAAAAAACCTCTCCGGCTTTCTTAGCGGCATCGACTGCAGTTCCTAGGAACTCCTCGAGAGAAACTAAAAACAAAATCAAACAACCTTTTAACAAACTATTCGAATAAGAAATGAAATCCATTATCTCAAGGAAAAATGGACTGAATGTACGAATCAAGGAGTAAAGCATTACAACAAAATTGGATTAAGCGGGTTTATACCATTTTCCGCCATTGCTTGTTCTATCTTCCGTATAAACCTCGCTTGAATTAGAGAGAAAGAGCAGAAGAAATTGATCGAATGAGGAACAAGTGATTTCGATTTTCGATCAAATAGAAGACACAAATATGTGATGCAACAAACTGGTTCCTTTCATATATGAGAAGAGCTTTTGAAAGAATTTCTGCTTTAGATCTTTTTAAATTTTGTCTCTCTTTTATTTATTTCATTCATCTTTTTCATCCATCGGTGCCTTTAATGGAATTAAAGTATTGAAAAGTAGAAATTTCTACAGTTTTGATGTGATTTAAAAAGTTTGAGCCACAATATGAATTAGAAGTTACGATCATGGTTAAACTTTTATATGTATTTATGGAGATGGTGTGTAGTATGAGATTTTCAAAATATGTTCTAAATTTAGGAAAATCTATTTAAGATTGATTTGGGATAGATTCACTTGTCTATAAATCAACTAGAAGTCCCATGGTAATCTCCCATATACCCCTATACAAATACATTCCAATAGCACGGTGTAAACTAATTTTTGTGGAAATTAACGTTGGATTCTTCTAGCCATGACAAGATGTTTCAAAGGTAGTATCGTAGTTAAGATTTTAAGATTCTTATTTGAAGTCAGATTTTGAAGTATCTAAATGTTTTTTTTTTTTTTTTACCCGTAAGAATGTTCACTATGCTTATGCAAAGGGAGTTTTGTTAAGCTTCTTTCTTAGTGTTACAAGAGTTTGAAGAAACAAATCCCCTTAGTTGTCATGCTTTTCTGTATGGTTATATGAAGATTGTTAAAACAAGACTTCGAGGGTATATAGGTAAAGAGGTCAATTATTAGACCTTTTAACAAGGTTTGGAAAATTTTACTTGGAGGACAGTGTAATAAATGAAACTAATTAATCTAGTTGATGGAAGGAAGCAAATCATTAAATTTAAGGTTTTCCAACATTAGTATGCATGTGAATGTTGATTTCCATGAAGCACCTTAGTCACAAACCCTCTACATGGACTCTGTTGCTCTTTTAAGGTCTTAATATGATTGGACAAGATTTTGTGTGAAAATTGGTGGTCCTTGGATTATGTCGAGAGGCTAAACCAGGGGTAGGTGTAAAAATGACAAAAATGCCCTTGTAATTATGTCCTACTGACTTTCAAACTAAGTGGTCTCCAAATGACATGAAATTTAATAAGAAACCTTATGTCATGATTAAAAGAGATTATGAAACGTCTCAAGGCCATTGGAATAAGTTAAGGATGTAAACCAAGATTTGGGGTGGTAAATGACCAAAATACCCCTAAAGAATTCTAAGAAACTTTCAAGACTTATATCACACGTTATGAAATTTTATATGTGACTCATTTATGATCTTTAGGGTAAGTATGCAATATCTCAAGGGGATTAGAATATATATATATATTTTTTTTTTGGGTTCTAAGATGAAAAGGACAAAACTACTTGTGAAGACCCTTTATAAGAAATCAAGGTTTTTTGAATTCCATATGACAACGAAAGATTCACGCATGTAAAAGAAATATTTATGACTCATATGGATTAAAGCTTACATGTTAAGAATTTTGACTTATGACAGCAATGAAAGTGTTTTACCAAAGGAGGGAGACAAGTTATTGTAAAAGATGTTAAAAAATTACTGATGTGTCAACAAGTGAGAGCCACGTGACAAATGCTTCACGAATTGTGACGAACATAGGATTGAAGGTGTTGCAACTGGTCACAACTCATTTTTCAATGCATTGAAGTATGGATTGTCATGATGAAATGGGTTATAAAAAGACAATAAAATTTTTCGCTTTTAATATGGAAGACATCAAGCGTGCTATTTTAAATACAAAGATCATTTACAAATAAACATAAGACTCAAAAGAATCAGGTTGACGAGGTCCCCTCTACAGCTTCACGATCTAGCATACCCCCATCATGACCATTGCTCTACTGCTCACCTGAAAACATGATGACCATTGCTCTACTGCTCACCTGAAAACATGAAATGTAGCAAGAGTGAGTATAAATTTACTTAATAACAAACCTACTTGCATGCTCTCGTCGAACTAATTTCTATACACGAAATTTGAAGCATAGCATCATCCAAAGCATAACTGGGCCTACCTATCTACTTCTTCCTCGTTTCTTGAAGCAATAGGCTGATTCAAGTGCCCAAAATAAATCTTTTGTAACAGTAATAATAATAATAATAATAATAAAAGTGTAAGTGATCTCATCTCTCCACAAATCTAACACTAACTCCTTCCTCAAACATCTCTCCTCGACACCCTTCAACTGTATTATATATAGACGATTCTGTAAGGAAAGAAAACTAAAAAGGGTAAATTTCCCTGATGTTACCATTGTTGAAAGAAAAAAGAAAAGAAACCGCACCAACATCGTCAAATTTACCTAGAGAGAGAAAAAGAAAAATAGGCACACATTTAATAGGAGTAAAGAGATAGAAAAGTTTGAGGGTAACTTAAATCTCCATTTTCTTTCATCTCATTTCAATTATTCAATTATTTAGATTTTTGCTATCCTTTGAAAATCAGGATCAACAACATTAAAATTATAAAAAATAAATAAGAATAGATTAAATTGACTAAAGATAATTGTGAACAGAATTAAAAGAAAAAACGGATAAAAGAGAAAAGAAAAAATGGGAGATATGAAATTTATTAAATTGTCTTTTATTGTGGGTGTAATTATGTAGCTCAATAATGTCGGAAATTTTTGTATGCGTATTGGCAACATGACTTAATTTCCAAAAATAAGAATTAGGGATGATAGACCTGTTGTAAATTGTCATAAGGTCCTATTGATTAGTCCTTCTCTCCGATAAGTTTCGCTGTTATTTTTAGGTTTGGTTAGTTTCGCTGATATTTTTAGGTTCAACAAAAGGTTATATAATGTCATTCTTTCGGCTGTTGAAAACATCAAGTTTTGTGTGTCACATTGTATTTCTTGAGTGACATATTGGTGAGAGTTTTTGTAGTGTGATAGTGAGGTATTCACTTGTAATACTTTGTTTATTAGTGATTGGTTGCTACCCGTAGATGTAGGGGAACTTCTTCTCTCCAAACCATGTAAATATTTTGGTGTCTCTTTGTGTAATTCTGTTCATTGGTGTTGTGAGTACATTTGTTTCGTTTTCAGGCGCACAACAAGTGGTATCAGAGCCTGATTGTGGTATTTAGGGTATTGTGAAAGTTTTGGCCTCATCGATCACTAGACGTGCTCACAATCATGCTTATTCTCTTGAAAATCAATTTTCAAGAATTGTGTTTTTAGTTACATCTAGATTAATTATTGCAAATGGCAGAATCATCACGACGTGGATCGAGATTATGGAGTTCCAATCTCGAAGTAGAGAAATTTGATGGAACCAATAATTTTGGTGTTTGGTGAGGCGAAGTTAGCGATTTGCTGGTCATGCAAGACCTTGATGTTTCTCTCTAAGAGAAGATGCCTGAAGACATAACAAAAGCAGAATGGACGAAATTAAATTGGCAACTTGTGGAATTATTCGATCCTGTCTTGGCAAGGATCAGAAATATCCATTTATGAAGGTTACCATGGCGAAAGAATTATGGGACAAGCTTGAGGCGAAATATATGAAGAAGAGTGGAAAATAAACTCTATTTGAAGAAGAAACTCTTCCGTTTTGACTACAAGGAAGGTATCTCAATGGCTGAGCATTTGGATGATTTTAACAAAATCATCACTGATTTGTTCAATCTTGATGTTAAGATTGATGACGAGGACAAGGCGTTGTTGTTATTAAATTCTTTGCCGGAATCCTACGAGATTTTAGTAACGACCCTACTACATGGAATCACTAATATTGATTTTGAAGATGTTTCAAATGCCTTAATAAATAATGAGATGCGAAAGAAGGAAAAGGAGACATATCAAATGTTCTCACTACTCATGGAAGGACTTCTACTTGGAAAAGGAATGAATGTGGAGAGTCCCGATTAAAGTCGAGAGGTAGATCTGAATATATGGAGAAAACTTGATAAAAAGGAGTGTGCATATTGTTGGCAAAAAAGCCATTGGAAGAAAGATTGTCCGATCTTAAAAGAGGAGGGGTCGAAGTCCAATGTGGTTAGAGATGACGACACTAATATAGATGATGCCTTGACAATCTCCCTATCAGTCAGTCAAACCAGTGAATGGATTTTTAATTCTAGGTGCTCCTATCATATGTGTCCCAACAGAGAGATGTTTTTGGACTTTAAAAAGTTCAATGGTGGAGTTGTCTATATGGGCAATGATAGTACTTGCAAGATGATGAGAATCGGCTCAGTACAAATCAAGATGTTTGATGGGGTTATACGAAAACTCAATGATGTGAGGTATGTCCCTGACTTGAAGAAAAATTTGATTTCCCTTGGCGTTTTGGATGCGAGTGGTTATCGCATCATTTTGGAAGGAGGGAATTTGAAAGTAGCTCGTGGAGCTTTGGTGGCAATTAAAGGAACTAGAAGAGGTAACATATACTACCTCAACGGAACCACAATAATTGGGCATGATGATGTGGCAAGTTCGAAAGAACAAGACATATCAAAATTATGGCACATGCGACTCGAGCATGCTGGTGAGAAGGCGTTTCAGACATTGGTGAACCAAGGAGTCCTTAAGGGTGCCACAACTGGTAAAATTGATTTATGTGAACATTGTATATTTGGTAAACAAAAAAATGTGAAGTTTGGTACAGTTATACACCAAACAAACGGCATTTTGGATTATGTTCACACTCATGTATGGGTTCCACGAAGAATGTCTCATTGGGATGAAAGAGGTGGTTTGTCACCTTTATTGATGACTACTCGAGGAGAGTTTGGATGTATCCCATGAGGCACAAAAACGAGGTTCTCCAAATCTTCCTAGAGTGGAAGAAAATGGTAGAGAATCAAATGAACAGGAAAATCAAAAAACTGAGATCAGACAACGGTGGAGAATATACTTATGATCCATTCCTTAAAATATGCCGAGATGAAGGGATCGTTCAACACTTCACTGTTCTTGGTAAGCCACAACAAAATGGAGTTGCTGAGAGAATGAACCAAACATTAATAAAGAAGGTTCGATGCATATTGTCTCAAGTAGGATTGAGTAAGGCATTTTGGGCTGAGGCTCTCAGTTATGCAGTTCACTTGGTGAATTGTTTACCTGTTTCTGGAAATGGTGGGAGAGCTCCGCTTGAGGTATGGTCAGGTACTCCCGTTAGTGATTATGATAAATTGCATGTGTTTGGGTGTCCTGCTTATTATCATGTGACAAACTCAAAGCTGGATCCTAGAGCAAAAAAAGCCAAGTTTAGGGGCTTTAGCAAATGTGTGAAGGGCTATAGGTTATGGCGTCTAATAACAAGTAAGATTGTTAATAGTCGAGATGTGACATTCGATGAGTCTGGAATGTTTTTACAGAAAATTGAAAATAATGACGAGGCATTGAAGTAGGTGGAGAAGGTGGTGTTCTCTCCTGGTATGGTTGCTCCTACTGAAGAACCTATTGATCAGGTAGATAATAACTCTGATGTCTTAGAACAGGAGGAGCAAAGCCTTGAGGAGAAAAGCCTTGTAAATGAAAGAGCGGAGGAACCTGAGTCAAAGGGTAATTCGAAAACCTGCAAGGTTTGATGATACGATAGCATATGTTTTCTCTTTGATTGATGGAGTTCCTAACAGTTACAAAGATGTTATCAGAGCCCTGATAGCTTACACTGGGAAGAGGCTGTGAATCAGGAGATAGCATCATTGGAGATAAATCAAACTTGGGATTTGGTACAACTTCCAAAAGGTAAGAAGGAAATTAGTTGTAAATGGGTTTTTGCAAAGAAAGAAGATTCTTTTGGTATACATTATAAGGCTTGACTTGTGGCTAAAGGCTATGCACAAAAAGAAGGTATTGATTACAATGAAATTTTCTCACCTGTGGTAAAACATCCTTCCATTCGAATTTTGTTGGATTTAGTTGCTCAATTTACTTTTGAGCTTGTACAACTCAGTGTAAAAACTGCTTTTTTGCATGGAGATTTGGAAGAAGAAATATATATAGCGCAACCGGTTGGTTTTTGAGTAGTTGGATAGCAACATTTAGTATGCAGATTGAAGAAATCTATGTATGGGCTGAAGCAATCTCCTCGCCAATGGTATAAAAGGTTTGATCATTTCATGGTAGAGCATATGTATACTCATAGTCAATTTGATCATTGTGTGTATTATCGGTATCTCGATGATGGATCATTTATCTATTTGCTCTTATATGTTGATGATATGTTAATTGCTTCAAAGAGACTGGTGGAGATTGATAAGCTCAATGATCAGCTTTCTAAAACATTTGAAATGAAAGGCTTAGGCAATGCAAAGAAAATACTTGGAATGGAGATAGAGCGAGATTGGAAAAAAGGTACAGTCTGGTTGACTCAGTCTCAATATCTATGCAAGGTATTGACAAGATTTAGTTTGAATAATTCAACCAAACTCGTCGGTACTCTACTTGTTCCTCATTTCAAGCTTAGTGCTTCCATGTGTCCAAGTTTTGACGATGACAAAAGGTATATGGAGAATATTCCTTATACAAATGCTGTTGGTGCTTTGATGTATGCTATGGTGTGTACTCGACCTGATCTTTCACATGCAGTAAGCATGATGAGTCGTTATATGCATAATCCCGGTAAAGAGCATTGGCAGGCTGTCAAATGGATTCTTAGGTACATTCTTGGTACTATTGATGTAGGCATTAAGTTTCAAAAACAAGAAATGTTTAATCTTGACAATCTTGTAGTTGGTTATGTGGATTCTGATTATGCTGGTGATTTGGATAAGTGACGATCTACTACGGGTTATTTATTAACTATGGCTGGTGGATCTGTTTGTTGGTGCTCAAAATTGCAGTCTACTATTGCATTGTCTACCACCGAAGCAGAGTATATGACAGTAATGGAAGCTTTTAAAGAAGCTATTTGGATACATGGTTTGATCAATGACTTGGGTATTTTGCAGGAACATATAGATGTGTTTTGTGATAGCCAGAGTGCTATTTGTTTGTCAAAAAATCAAGTCCATCATGCTTGTACTAAACGTATTGATGTCCGTTTTCACTTTATTCGAGAAATTATTAGCGAAGGGGACATTCGTTTATTAAAAATTGGAATTGCTGATAACCCTGTGATCGCTCGTGAAAAGTTCTGGCATTGTTTGGATTTCATCAACGTCGGAAGAAAGGAGTAGTGTGTTGATGTAGTAGCAACCAAATCAGTTATCAACTTGGAGATCTTATAACAAGGTGGAAATTGTTATAAATTGTCATAAGGTCCTATTATTTAGGACTGATTAGTCCTATTCTCTCCGATAAGTTTCAGTGATATTTTTAGGTTTGGTTAGTTTCGCTGATATTTTTAGGTTCAACAAAAGGCTATATAATGCCATTCTTTTTGTTATTGAAAACATCAAGTTTTGTGCGTTCACATTGTTTTTCTTGAGTGACATATTGGTGAGAGTCTTTTAGTGTGATAGTGAGGTATTCACTTGTAACACTTTTTTTTATTAGTGATTGGTTGCTACCCGTGGATGTAGGGGAACTTCTTCTCTCCAAACCACGTAAAGTGCATATAACATATCATCATATCGCCATAAAGTGCATATAACAATCAAGTGCGTCATACATCAACTATATATATTACGCACATCATCAAGTATCATAACTCATACATCATTATATACTCATACTTCATCATACACTAGTATACGACATTATACGATACAACTCATACATCATCATAACTCATACAATTTCTAGCCTATCCTATACTAAGGACACTTACTTGGTTGGCCTTTGCGAAGTACTCCCTAATTAGCTAAACGTAAGCTCCATTCCTTGAGAGCTGCTCCAAACGTTGTCGGGTTTGTTTCCTATCACACCGTTTGTCACACTTTTCGTTAGTATTTCATATTTTAATTAATAATTCAACTAACAATGTGAAATATGACTCTCAAACAACTTCAATTACCTTAATCGGAGTAAAAAACAGGTTCGGGAGGGTCAGAACGGTAGAAATTGGGCTAAAAATTGCAAGCCAAGGAGCCGCTAGAAAACATGCTGGAAAAGTCACCGGGAAGCTGCTACAAAGCTGCCGAAAAATTCGTCGGAAGGCCGCCGAGAAGCTGTCATGCCGTCCAAGCCTCTCAAAGCCGAAGGGCTGCTTGCACCATGGCTTGACACGTGGCATCTTTTAAGTGGGCCGCGACAACACAAGCGTCTTAGGGTCGAGGTGCGGGTCGAAGCTTGGTTCGGGTCGTGGCTCGTAGGACGTGGGCTCTGGTTGTAGGCTGGGCTATTGGGCCAAGATGAGTTTTGGGCCTCGATTTTGTAGGCTGGACCAGATCCGACTTGGGTGTGGGTATCTGATTCGGATGCTACTCGGATCCATCAGATTCTTTCTTCTTCACCCAAATTTCTATGCGGTTTTCTGATTCATTTTCTCTCTCCTTCCCGCGATGATTTTTGACGTTCTCCTTCGCCGTTCTTCTCCTCAATCTCTCTGTTAGTCCTTCAACTCCTCTTCCACGATGTTTCATGGCTGATGGACGTCGGGGGAGGCAGATCTCATTTTCTCAAAAATTCGTTTTCCAAATTCCTTTCCCCATGGTGCCGATGATATCAATACGTAATCACAAGGGCACAAAACTTACCCTAAAATGATGTGCAGTCATCAGGGATCCTCTGCGTGGTGTTAACTAAACTTTCCGACATCGATTATGGGAGTTTTGGACCGTGTGTTTCATTTCAGACTCGCCGAAAAACTTCAACAACTTCTTTCTCCCTCTTTCCTCTCTATTTTTCTCTTCTGAAGCGTGCCGAGTGTCACGGTCATGCTCGTCCAAGGCGTGTTGCCCATGGTCGCATGCCTATGACAAGCCCAACCCTTTATGTCTTTTCATTTTCTAGTGTTTTACTTTTATATTTTTAGGAAGTATGACGTTTCAGAAATATCATGTCTAGGCCTGTCAGACATGAAATGCCTCAGAATGTACTATAGGGGGATACGACTAGTTGTCAACTTCTCTCTACCCAAGGTTATATACTGTAAGCCGTTGTTATTTCTCTCTTGCTTGCTTATATAATGTCTCTTTCAAAAATCTCTCTCTTCCCTCGCTTTCTAAAACCTTCTCTTAAAACTGAGGCCAGAGACTCGAGCATACGTCGCTTGGCCGTAGGCGACACAAGAACAAATTGGCTTAACTCACTTGTCGTTGGAAAGTGAGTGCCGCACAAGTGCAAGTCCGCTGTCATTAAAAGTGCGATTGTGACAAGTGGTATCAGAGCTTTGTAAGCTCGGTGAAATAGCAAAGACCGAGAACATGTCGACGACAAAGTCGACACCCAAAGCACAAGACGACCGGCTTACTTTGATAGAGGAGGAAATGTTGTTCCTTAAAGAAGTCCCTGACACCATCCGCTTCCTGGAAGCACGGGTGAAAGAATTGAGTGGAAAAGTCATAGAGATTGACGCAATGGGTAACCGCCTGGATGGGTTGCCAATCGCAGAACTGATGTTTCGAGTGACCTCACTCGAAGAAAAGGTTGCTCCTACGAGCAGCCCAAGACTGTCTGGTAGCCCCGATAGCTCTGTCGCACACAAGGAGGGACGTGGCGAAGAGTTCGACGTGCTACAAAATACAATGATGAGTTTGTTCAATGGATTAGCTGACGAATTTAGAACAACGATTGATGACATGCAAGAAAAGATGTCCGCCATGAGCACCCGAATCGAGGTGACCATGAAAGCCATGGAGAACGTCTCGACTGGGCAAACTAATACAAGATCCAACAAACTGAAGTTTCCCGAACCTAGACCTTTCAAAGGGAACCGGGATGCCAAAAAGTTGGAGAACTACATCTTTGATGTCAAACAGTACTTCAAAGCCACATCGGCTTGTACCGACGTCATGAAGGTGATAGTAGCCTCGATGTATCTCATAGACGACGCCAAACTTTGGTGGCGTATGAAGGTACAAGACATCGAGAATGGATTGTGCACCATAAACTCGTGGGATGACCTCAAGAGAGAGTTGAAGGACCAATTCCTCCCCGAAAACGTAGACCATCTAGCGATGGAAAAACTAAAAGCCCTAAAGCAAACTGGAAGCATAAGGGACTATGTCAGACAATTTTCGACCCTGATGCTAGATATCAGGGGCACATCAGAGAAGGACAAGGTGTTCTTCTTTATAAATGGGTTACAACCATGGGCCAAAACAAAAATACCTAGACTATGGGAACGAGGCGAGTTACCAAAGAAAAACAACACAGGCCCCAAACTCTGGGGGAAAAACATATAAGCCACCAGGTCATCGAAATGGAAGCCCCAACAGGCCAAACGGAGGTAGCGATAGACCAAGCGGGTGGACAGATAGACCTCCCTAGAACAACCAAGCGGGGACATCTCGAGGACCTTACCCTTAAAGGAACCACCCGACGACACCTTTACAATGCATATCACCCTAACCCAGACGACGACCAGCAAAATGTAATCACAAGACCGAGCATCGATCTGAAACAAAGAAACAGCAAACAAATAGAGGAGATCCTAGCCGACAGGGTTAGGAAGATAGGAAGACCCGTACGAAAGATTCGTGAATTCCTTTTCAAATGGAAGAATCTCCCTACGGAGGAAACCAGCTGGGAACGCGCCGAAGATCTGGACTCCGCCGCCACCCACATCGCCAGGTTCGAAAGTAGTCGATTGACAGGGACGTCAACCAATTAGGTCCAAGGCGTGTTGCCCATAGCCGCATGCCCATGACAAGCCCAACCCTTTATGTCTTTTCATATTCTAGTGTTTTACTTTTGTGTTTCTAGGAAGTATGACGTTTCAGAAATATCATGTCTAGGCTTATCAGACATGAAATGCCTCAGAATGTACTATAGGGGGATATGACTAGTTGTCAACTTTTCCCTACCCAAGGTTATATACGGTAAGCCGTTGTTATTTCTCTCTTGCTTGCTTATATAACGTCTCTTTCAAAAATCTCTCTCTACCCTCGCTTTCTAAAACCTTCTCTTAAAACGAGGCCAGAGGCTCGAGCATACGTTGCTTGGCGTAGGTGACGCAAGAACGAATTAGCTTAACTCACTTGTTGTTGGAAAGTGAGTGCTGCACAATTGCAAGTCCGCTACCATTAAAAGTGCAATTGTGACACCGAGGTCTGTTGGGATTTATGCCTAAAGCCTCATAATTAATTATTTAGTTTTTAACAATAACTTTATTATTTTATTTGTAATTTACTTGTTATCCATTGTATAAAAATCAAAGGTTATTAATGTAATCTTGAAGAGTATGTGGTTGACATACAAGAGGATCGTGTTCAAGTAATAACCTAAAGAGTCTATAGTATATGGATAAGGTTGGGTGCTTTATCCTGGTAACACTATTGATACAACCCACTTTGTAATCGTTACAAATGATTTGATCCAAATCATTCATGTGGAGACATGTAAGTGGGGGTATCCCATACAATGAGTTTGTATAAGACTGGACCAAGAAATATTTAATCTCTCTTTATCAATCATTAATTGAGAAGATTAATATTTCACATGATGATCATATGCGACTCGATCTTAACACTGGGTGAGTTATGAACTCCTGCCTGTGTGGGTTTGTCCTTTAATTTACATGGGTGAGAATGACTCTTTTAGTCGATTCAATATGCTACTATTTTGGGGACTTGACCAAATAGGGAGTTGGGAACATAATATCATGAGAAGGAATTCACTCCTTTCCATGCAAGGAAAGTAGATGAGTTGTTCTCTTAAGTACTGATTTCGGGACTTGAACAATGAAGCCCCTCCCTCTCATTGGAGAGGGACTTGGTTTATGATTGAATCATAGACAAACTGTTCATTAAAGAATCAGTGGTACTTAAGGTGAAAGATGTAATTACAGGGGTAAAAAAACTTTTGACCCAGCTGTAATTATGAACAACTCGTGAAGGATCGACTTGCTTGTAATGATTATATCAATGGACAAAACTTGTCCTACCGTGCATAAGAGTGCAACTCTAGGTCTATAGTGAAGTGACCTATAGTTAATGAATGAAAATTGATCAATTAAAGAGTTTAATTAATTAATTCTGTATCATTGGAGCTTATAATCTAAAGGTCCATAAGGTCCCCTTGTTGTCTCACAATAACACTAAAATGTTTTGATCAATTAAAGAGTTTAATTAATTAATTCTGTATCATTGGAGCTTATTGTAACGATCGTTTTTCGACGCATTGAATCACGAATCGCTACGCGGACTCTAGGATAAAAAACCTTACAACATTTTCATTTGATAAAACGGGAGACACAATAAAATTAACGTTATCTGATAAGCATTAAAAATCCAAATAGTTTCAAAACATAACGGGATCCGCGGAAACACAATAAAAGAAAAAAAGTTTTAAAATAGCATAAGTTTTCCCAAAATAAACATCAAAATGGCATTAAAACGACATGGACAAAGAGGACTCGATCTAAGGGTCTCCACTGTAGCTGCACGGCTCCACACATTCCCGCCTCCGACATTGGTCTACTTAGCACCTGAAAAATAGCAACAACATGGGATGAGTATAAAAAATACTCAGTAAGCAACCTACTTGTAGGCTCTTATCGGACTTAATCCTATTGACGGAAACTTTGACTATGTGCTCGAATCTATCTCTAGCAAAGACTACTATGGTCTCAAAAGAAGACCCCATGGATTCTCATTGATATGGATTTTCTTCCATACCTAACTATCTAATGACCTTAAATCAGTAGATTTTCCCTAGTGGTGTCTGACCTTAACTACCTGTTCCTGAGAATCAGTAACTACCTGTCACTACGCCTCGCCGGGCTGGGTCAGTAAACTACCTGTCTTACACCCCGGTTGGGTTTAGATCAGTAAAAGGCCATGGGTCTCCCCACTAGGCACCCCTGATGTGGTACTACAGTATGATACTTACTAAGGCCACCCATGTCTACAATAGATGACAACTAAAAGACGGTAACCCATAATCTACGAAATTCATAATTCACGCTATCTAGCACATAGCAAAATAGTCCAATTCACACATGGGCAATAAAGGGGCTATCCACACCCCAAAACAAAACAGCACAAAGTATCAAGGCTCACATCGTACTTATCATGCAAATCAAGAAATAACAATCTATCTCGACTTCCTTGGAAACACATAAACCCAAACGCTTATCAGAGAAATTCACAATAATGCATGCGGAAGCTATATAACCCTAACTATAATCAAGGTATAAACACTCACGTTATCGAAGTACCATAAATGAAACTAATGTTAACCAAACTCCTAAGTATAATACTAGATCACTTGCCCATACTCCAAACCGACTCCTACAAGCATTTCTTAGAACTTGCTCTATGCGGTTACTTACTTGTTGTAGACTTTTCGAGCTTGTTTCGGGTCTTCAACAAATTTCCAATTCGTTCAAAGATCTACAATTAGGTCCTACATTGAGAAACTATATCAAAACTATAGAAGTTGAGTAGAATTCGAGTTAAAAATAGTCCAAATATACGAGCATTGGCCACAGAACCGAGGGTCATGCATATCTTCGAGCCTAGTTTTGGGTAGTGGATCAGAATCTACTAATTGGGTCGGGTCGGGTCCAACGGTTCGTTAAATCCAACGCTCAGCTCCTTCCTTCCAGCGACCTTCCTTTCCTTCTTCAGCTTCTACGACTCTTACCAATGTTCTTTTTTTTTTTTCCTTCTTATTTCAAAAACAGCTTCAACAAGATTTAAAGAGAAGATTTTGGGTAGGTGGCAGACCTACCCACTGCCTTTTCATATTTCTGCCTCATTTTTTTGTCTTTTCATATTCTTTTTTTTTTTTAATTAGTACAGCTGGCTTTTCTTCATTTAATGCCAGCTGTACGAGTTATTACAATCTTCCCCCTTTAAGAACTTTCGTCCCCGAAAGTTCCTAATCCCAGAATAATATAGGGTACTTGGCCCTCATCTCGCACTCTAACTCCCAGGTTGCTTCCTCGACGCGATGGTTCTTCCACACCACTTTGACCAGTAAAATCTCCATGTTTCTAAGCTTCTGTACTTTCGTAGCTACGTTCCCGATGGGCTCCTCCTCGTAACTTAAATCCCTTTACAAGGGAAGGTTTGCATACTCTATCACATGAGAAGGATCTGGGGTATACTTACGCAACATAGACACGTGGAACACGTTGTGTACGGCAGCTAGAGCAGGCGGCAAGGCTAGTTTGTACGCTACAGGCCCAACTCTCTCCAGGATGTCGAAATGACCGATAAATCTTGGACTCAACTTGCCCTTCTTCCCAAACCTCATACCCCTCTCATGGGTGCAACTTTTAGGAAGACGTGATCTCCAACGGCGAACTCTAAGCCCTTACGACGTGTGTCTGCATAACTTTTTTGTCGGCTCTGAGCAGTCTGAATTCGTACTCTGATTTTTTGCACGGTTGCATTAGTTAGTTGCGCTAACTCTGGCCCTAACAATTGCCGCTTCCCCACTTCCTCTCAGAAAATTGGGGACCGACATCTTCGTCCGTACAGGGCCTCAAAAGGTGCCATCTGAATGGTTGCCTGGTAACTGTTATTATATGCAAATTCCATAAGGTGAAGGTAGTCGTCCCAACTGCAGGAGAAATCAACCACGCATGCCCGCAACATGTCTTCTAGAACCTGATTCAATCTCTTGTTTGGCCATCAGTTTGGGGGTGGAACGCTATATTGAATTTGAGTTGGGTCCCCATTGCCTTCTGCAAACTTTTCCAAAAGTGGGAGGTAAAACGTGCATCCCTGTCTAACACAATGGAGACCAGAATCCCATGTAGTCTGACAATTTGTTCTAAATACAACTTTGCCCACTTATCCCCGTATAGGTAGCCTTACCTGGAATGAAGTGGGCGGATTTCGTCAACCTATCTATAATCACCCAAATAACTGTGTATCCCTTCGAGGTCTTGGGAAATCCTGATATGAAGTCCATGGCTATATCCTCCCACTTTCACTGTGGAATGTCTAGGGGTTGTAATAGGCCTGAGAGTTTTAGCCTAGGAGCCTTCACCTGCTGGCACGTGAGACACTTACTAACGCTAAGGGCAACTTCTCGCTTCATCCCTGGCCACCAATAGCACTTCTTCAAGTCATGATACATCTTGGTACTGCCAGGGTGTACTAAATATAGCGATTCATGGGCTTCAGTCAAGAGGTCCTCCTTGATCTGACTATCTGCAGGAACACATAACCGCCCCTGCCACAGTAGCCCTCCATCAGAAGACAAGGTGAAACCTTCTTCTCTCACTGCCTCATTCTGCTGACAAATTGAGTATAAGTGAGGGTCGTTTCTCTGAGCATTTATGATTAGCTATCTTAAATTCGGCTGGACTCTAAGCGGACTCAATCTTCCAACTGCACCTCTTGTCACCACTTCTATTTCGCTGACGCCATATCCTCTTGCAACCTACACTCTCTTGTGACTAATGCCGAAGAGTGAGCTGTTTTCTTGCTTAGTGCGTCAAATACGACATTAGACTTACTGGGGTGATACATTATTTCAATGTCGTAGTCCTTGACTAACTCCAACCAACGCCTTTGCCTCATATTGAGTTCCTTTTGAGTGAATAAGTATTTCAAGCTCTTGTGATCGGTGAAAATCTATATACGCTCGCCATACAAGTAGTGCCGCCATATCTTTAGAGCAAATACTATGGCAGCTAACTCCAAGTCATGCGTTGGATAGTTTTTCTCGTAGTCCTTTAACTGTCTCGAAGCATAGGCTATGACCATGCCATTCTGCATCAAAACGCAACCTAGGCCCTTCCCTGATGCGTCACTATAAATCACAAAGTTGCCTGAGCCATCTGGTACTATAAGTACCGGCGCTGTAACCAGTCGATGCTTAAGTTCACCAAAACTTTGCTCACATGCACTATTCCACGAGAACACCTTCCCTTTCCTTGTTAGTTGAGTGAGGTTGGCAGCTATTTTGGAGAAATCCTGGATGAATCTTCTATAGTATCCAGCTAAACCTAAGAAGCTCCTTACTTCGGTTGCCGAGGTAGGTCGGGGCCAATCTATAATTGCCTTGATTTTGGTTGGATCCACTGATATACCCTTTCCAGACACAACATGCCCCAAGAAGGTCACTTCCTGCGATCAGAATTCACATTTAGAAAACTTGGCATAAAGTCGATGTGCCCTTAGCCTTGACAGCACTTGATGCAAGTGCACCCCGTGCTCCTCCTCGGTCTTGGAGTATATTAATATGTTGTCAATGAATACTATGAAAAATGTATCCAATAAATCCTTAAACACCCTATTCATCATATCCATGAATGCTGCTGGAGCTTTCGTAAGTCCAAACGACATCACGGTAAACTCATAATGACCATATCAGCTCTTGAAAGCCGTCTTGGGGATATCGACCTCCTTTATCCTCAACTGGTGGTATCCCGATCGCAGGTCAATTTTTGAAAATATTGAAGCACCTTGCAATTGATCAAATAGATCGTCAATGCGAGGCAACGGGTATTTGTTTTTTATTGTTACTTTATTCAATTCTCTATAGTCAATGCACAATCTCAAGGTCCCATCATTCTTCTTGACAAAAAGCACTGGGGCTTCCCATGGCGATACACTTGGTCTGATAAAACCACGATCTAAGAGATCCTGCAATTGTTCCTTAAGTTTCTTCAACTCGGCAGGAGCCATTCTATAAGGTGCCTTGGAGATTGAAGCTGTACCAGGTTCCAGTTCGATTGCAAAGTCCATGTCCCTGACTGGTGGTAACCCAGGCAGTTCATCTGGAAACACATCTTTAAACTCTTGTACTACCGGCACATTCATCATACTACGAGTATCTTTCCTTGAGTCCATTACGTTAGCCAATAAGGCCTAGGCTCCATGGCCCATTATTTTTCTTGCCTTTAGAGTAGAGAGAATCCTTGGAGTGCTTCAAGAATCCACCCCTTTAAATTTAAAGCTCTGTTCATTAGGTGGTCTAAAGATCACCTCTCTAGCCCTGCAATCGATAATTGCATGGTTCTCGGCTAACCAGTCCATGCCGAGGATCACGTTAAAATCACTCATGTTAAGAACGATTAACACCACCTCTAGAGGTCGTTCTGCTATTACTATTTGACTTGTTTGCACCCTCTCATTAGCTACTAAAATCTCCCCTGACGGCGTAGACACCGATAAACTGTATCCTAAAGGCTCTAGTCCTAATCGTGCATATCTAACAAAGGTAGTAGATATGAACGAGTGTGTGGATCCAGGGTCAAATAATACGAAAGCATGAAAGCCAGGTATTGGTAAGGTACCTGTCACCACGGTGTCCATGTCATCCGCCCTTTTTCCTGTTGTTGCCCTAGCAGTACCGTGATTCTGCGCCATGCCCCCTCGGCCTCCTTGCCCTGACCTTGACGCCCTGTTCTCCTCTTGGCGCCTTTGGTGAGGGCAATCAACCTTCTTATGACCACTCTTTCCACAATAGAAACATGCGTCTGAACCTGCCCTACACTCCCTAATATGTCTGGTGCCACAAGTAGGGCAAGTAGGCCTCTCAAGTCTGAGGGCCTCACTTCTAACACCTTGTTGTCTTTCTGTTGGAGGTGGCCTATGTGATCTTCCTCTGTTCACGTGTCGTGATGTCCTATCAGAATGCTCGTTCCATTCCCGCTTACCTAGGAGGTTCCTTTGACCCCCCAAATCTCCTGAGCATCTTTTGGAGCTGGGCGTCCATCATGGTGGCAGCATTTAGGGCGGCTGCATATGTAGTGGGTGTCACTGCCCCCACTGTTCCCTGGACTTCCTCTCGAAGACTTGCAATAAATCTTCGTATCCGTTTTTCCTCCGTATCGACCTACTCTGGTGCAAATCGGGACAATCGGATCAGCTCCAAATCGTACTCCTCAACCGTCCTATTTCCTTGCCTCAGGTTTAGGAAGGCGGCCTCATTTTGATACTGATTCACTAGTGGGTAGTACTTGTGGAAAAACGCCATCTTCATTTCATGCCAACAGATTGGTTCCTCATCTTCCGCTCCACCCTTCAACGTCCTTTGAGCAGTTTTCCACCAAAAGTGTGCCTCGCTTTTGAGCATGTAGGAGGCACAGTTCACTTTCTGATCCTCAGGGCAATTCATATGTCCAAATATGATTTCAATCGCTTCTACCCATGCTTCTGCAGCCATTGGATCAATTTCCTTCCCTTCGAAGGTCGGAGGGTCATGCTTCCTAAAGTCCCTGATGAATTTCTGCTTTCTAGTCATGCTAGCTAAATCCCCCCCTTGGTGGCCCCAGCGGCCCGTATGAGTGCCTAAAGGGCCTCGTTGGAAATCAATACCAGGCCTGAAGGTGGGGCTCCTGTCTGCCTCTGAGTCTGTACTGGCGGCGTTTGCACACGATCAGGCGACTGAACCGGCAACGTCTATTCCGGAGCTAAGTCTTGGGTAGGATCAGATTCCTCTGGAGCACTGGCTGCTCGCCTACCTCTCCCTCGTCCATTACTTCTAGTTATGGGTGCCATAATATCTACATCATCAATACGCAAGTTACAAGTTGATTATCTCCAGCCTTTAACCATAGCAGGTTCATGAATTAATGTCTCATCATAGAAACGTTAAACTATGATACGACTACAACTATGGACTACTGCTTGTAACTTACTCTCTTGATTACCAAGTCGAGGAGGAAACGTGGTTACAAGCCAAGCTGCAGTGGACCCAACTGACACTCTAGATAAAGGAGGGTCTACAGGACCTAACAACCTAGGGCTCTGATACCAAACTGTAACGACCGTTTTTCGACGCATTGAATCACGAATCGCTACGTGGACTCTAGGATAAAAAGCCTTACAACATTTTCATTTGATAAAACGGGAGACACAATAAAATTAATGTTATCTGATAAGCATTAAAAATCCAAATAGTTTCAAAACATAACGGGATCCGCGGAAACACAACAAAAGAAAAAAAGTTACAAAATAGCATAAGTTTTCCCAAAATAAACATCAAAATGGCATTAAAACGACATGGACAAAGAGGACTCGATCTAAGGGTCTCCACTGTAGCTGCACGGCTCCACACATTCCCGCCTCCGACATTGGTCTACTTAGCACCTGAAAAATAGCAACAACATGGGATGAGTATAAAAAATACTCAGTAAGCAACCTACTTGTAGGCTCTTATCGGACTTAATCCTATTCACGGAAACTTTGACTATGTGCTCGAATCTATCTCTAGCAAAGACTACTATGGTCTCAAAAGAAGACCCCATGGATTCTCATTGATATGGATTTTCTTCCATACCTAACTATCTAATGACCTTAAATCAGTGGATTTTCCCAAGTGGTGTCTGGCCTTAACTACCTGTTCCTGAGAATCAGTAACTACCTGTCACTACGCCTCGCCGGGCTGGGTCAGTAAACTACCTGTCTTACACCCCGGTTGGGTTTAGATCAGTAAAAGGCCATGGGTACGTGGCACTATATGACATATAGTTCTCAGTACATATAGTGCCACGTACTCACCCCTGATGTGGTACTACAGTATGATACTTACTAAGGCCACCCATGTCTACAATAGATGACAACTAAAAGACGGTAACCCATAATCTATGAAATTCATAATTCACGCTATCTAGCACATAGCAAAATAGTCTAATTCACACATGGGCAATAAAGGGGCTATCCACACCCCAAAACAAAACAGCACAAAGTATCAAGGCTCACATCGTACTTATCATGCAAATCAAGAAATAACAATCTATCTCGACTTCCTTGGAAACACATAAACCCAAACGCTTATCAGAGAAATTCACAATAATGCATGCGGAAGCTATATAACCCTAACTATAATCAAGGTATAAACACTCACGTTATCGAAGTACCATAAATGAAACTAATGTTAACCAAACTCCTAAGTATAATACTAGATCACTTGCCCATACTCCAAACCGACTCCTACAAGCATTTCTTAGAACTTGCTCTATGCGGTTACTTACTTGTTGTAGACTTTTCGAGCTTGTTTCGGGTCTTCAACAAATTTCCAATTCGTTCAAAGATCTACAATTAGGTCCTACATTGAGAAACTATATCAAAACTATAGAAGTTGAGTAGAATTCGAGTTAAAAATAGTCCAAATATACGAGCATTGGCCTCAGAACCGAGGGTCATGCATACCTTCGAGCCTAGTTTTGGGTAGTGGATCAGAATCTACTAATTGGGTCGGGTCGGGTCCAACGGTTCGTTAAATCCAACACTCAGCTCCTTCCTTCCAGCGACCTTCCTTTCCTTCTTCAGCTTCTACGACTCTTACCAATGTTCCCTTTTTTTTTTTCCCCTTCTTATTTCAAAAACAGCTTCAACAAGATTTAAAGAGGAGATTTTGGGTAGGTGGCAGACCTACCACTGCCTTTTCATATTTCTGCCTCATTTTTCTGTCTTTTCATATTCTTTTTTTTTTTTTAATTAGTACAGCTGGCTTTTCTTCATTTAATGCCAGCTGTACGAGTTATTACACTTATAATTTGTAGGTCGGTCCCCTTAATAGCTCACAATAATACTAAAATGTTCAATTTATTTGAAAGAAAATTTGAAATATTCAAATTGATATTTAATATATTAGATATGTTAAATAGGGAGGAGAATATAAATTTAATTTGAAATGTTAAATTAATATTTATATATTAGCTATATTAAATAAATAGATAAAATATATTTAATTTGAATGGTTCAAATTAATATTTAATATATTAGACGTGTTAAATATAAAGGGAGAAAAATATATTAATTTGAAGGGATATTTAATATATTAGATATATTAAAAAGGAAAAATTTATGTATTGTATTTGATGCAATTAAATGTTAAATCAATTAATGTATTATGATACGTTAAATAAAAATATATTTGAAATTTGAATAAGATTCAAATTAATTAAATATATATTAGCATATCTTATAATATATAAATATGATTTATATAATGTATTATATCCTAATATATTAAATATGCAAATATATTATTTGGCCAATATTCTCCAAGAGTCCCTCTAGATAGGACCTCGGGTTGAGCCAAAAAGATATCAATCTTTCCCACTTTCTCTAGAGAATTCTCGAAACTCTCTTCTCCAATCCCTTTGTGATTTTCTTTCAAGAGGCTCTCACAAGCCTTGACCTTGTGTTCGAGTCATAGTAAAGAAGATCTTGTGGAATGTTGAAGAATTTCTGCATGGCTGGAATACTCCGAGGAGTTTTGTAAGCTAGGGTTTCTACAAAGGTAGAGTTCTTACTCTCATATTTATTGCTTTTCTTTTAATTCATAATAAAATCAAAACGGTTCCCAATGCTTCCGCTACGTGGATGAAGAGTTCATTCTTTTCATTTGGTATCAGAGCCTATTGTTTTTTTATTTCGGATTAAAAGTAGTATGGTGGGTATTTTTTTCCTCATATATGTGAGATATGTTGCAATATTGATTTGCGAGATCGGTTGTTTTTGGTATATTGGTGTGACATTAGATTTACCAATTTGTTAGACAAATGTATACGGATAGGTTTATTGTAAATTGAAAAGAGACGCGGTGGCAATGACAATGTTCATCAATTCGCTGTACAATCTATGGTTTTAAAAAAGAAAAAAAAAATTACATAGTTTTCCTATCGAAACATCTCAAACCTTAATTTTATTAGATTTAGAATCTTTCTAGAAAAGATCTTCCAATCTAATTTTATTAAATTTGGAATTGTTCCAATCAGAAATTTTTTTGAAAATCAACGTATGTCTTGGATTTAAATTATTGTAATTTAATTTATTTTCAATTATAGAATATGTCAGATATATCAGTCAATTTTGCTTTAATGTATGTTTTAAATTAATTGATTGAATGCATAAGGTATGTCATTTTGGTTAAAATCCCACCGTAGGTTAAGTATAATCATGAATTTTAGTTATTTTTTAAATATAAATGTTATATTTGAAATTTTTTTATTAGGTTATTTATTAAGATGATTTTCTGATTAGCATGTATTTTCCATATATAATTAAGTATAATTATTATGGTTGGAAATAAAATTGGAAGATTAAATTAGGATATTTATTTCTTAAATTGAATGCCTGAATTTTTCAAATCCTATTAAAGTATATGCTAATAATATGATTAAAAATTTCGGTTAAATTTGATTTTAAAGGGTTTAAAATGCTAGAATCTTAAAATTATTCAATAAGTGAATTAGTTTTTAATAGGATTAAAATAGTTTAATTCAAGTATGTTCGTTAATTTAGTAATTAATAGTTAATTAAAGATTAATGAATTTTAAATAAAAATTGAGTATAAGAGAACTCTGTCTATGGAAGGTTCTGGCTAGGTTAAGGTATTTATGTTGACAGAAATGGAACACCTCTATTGCGAGTTGAATTAATCAGATTTTATTTAATTTCATTAAGCAGGCTCACAATGCGATAAGTTTTTTAAAAAATTTTTTTATATAGTTTAAAAACTTGGCAATTCACATTAAAAGCAAAACCAACATAAGTATGTTATGCAAGAGTAGATTGGAAACTTAGATAAATGAGATTAGCCTAATTTGTTGAGTAATAAAAAACCCTATTTCAAAATATTTAGTAGGAGAAGGACATCTGTCAATATAAAGATATTAAGGACACATGTTAGGATATCCTACATTCTCTATTATTGATTCACATTGTGAGATTCATGCGGGTCTTTTGGACTTACCCGTAAGAAGGTATTTGCATCAGTCAATATGAAGGTGAATATTTTGAGAAACTATTTATAGTAAATGGGAGAAGGAAATGTGTCAACATATCCTATGGTCTCCCTCATTGGTTCATAATATGAGATCCATGCAGGGCCTCATGGCGGCTTTTGGACCGTCCCCCTACAGAAGGTGTTTGCATGGGTCAATATCAGGTTGAACTCTTGAGAAGGATGAGATAGTAATTTTATTTCCAATGCTTGACTTACCATACAGCGGCACTTGTTGGAATAAAATTACAAGTTCTAAAATGATGGGTTACATTTAGGAAGAGATCATTAAGGTTGTTAATGATGTTCTTGAGGAAACTAATGGTAACTAAATAGTATAGGAATAAGAGTTCTTCTGATATAATGTTTGGTTGAGATTGTCTCATTTTAGTGAAGGAAGACTTGACCTACCCTACGACAGCCCTTGTTTTAAATCACTAAAGTATCATAGCATTCGAAATGATTTATAGGATTCATTTTATAAAATTGTTTGTTCGCTGAAATTGAATGGATAGTTGATTGTTCGTAATTAAATAATATTTTATATATTTCAAATATTATGTTCAAGATGTCTCAATTGTTTAATTTTCACAAAGTAGTCATATTGAGAAAATTTTAATACTTGGAAAAGAATATTAGCACTATCATAGTTTATAATTTTTTTTTTTTTTTTTTTTTTGGTCTTTATTGAGAAATGTTCTTGAGACCTATTGTCAATGTGAATCGAATTGTTCAAAGAGCAAATGATTGGTGAATCAAAAGGCGATGAGAAAGCTTTGTTCATATTTTCTAGTTGACATGTTGGATGTCATGACTAAAAGATAAGCAAATGAAGAAAACATATGAGATATTTAGGTAGATAGAAAACTAAATTTAGATAATAATCTAAAGTATTATAAAATTCAAGAAAAATCTTATTATTGAAGCAATTGATGAGAAATAGTTCCTAACTATCCAAACAGTTATAGTAGGAGAAATTTTTAAAATTACTCGGTGGAAAAAAAAAAACTAAATTAAAGTAAATTTGATTTACTAAATTTTTTGTGGAGACTAAGTGACACCACCTAATAGTTGATATAAGATCTCCTATCAAGATTTGTTTTTCATTATGTAATTTTTGGAAAATATTTGATGAGGTAGAATATATTACATGTTGGCACTAAGAAATCAATCTCAGTTGGTGTAGTGGGAGACATTAAGATGTCGTTAAGAATTGTTATTAAATGCTGAATAGTTTATTACTGATGTTTATTCCGTAAAGATTATTATTGAATAAAGTGAATTTTACGATCATTAACCTAAATTTGATAAACTAAGAATACTCTGGCTATAGTATGATTACTTGAACTATATGTAGAGACATAAGAGTGGATCAAGTTCAATTATATAGTCAAAATGATCTATAGTACAGGGATAAGGCTGAGTACCTCATCCTGGGGACACTATGGATGCAGCCCACTTTTGTATATGATATAAACAATGTGATCACTAAATTGTACATGTGGAGACATGTGAGTGGGGACGTTCTATGAAATGAGTATTGCATAAGATCGGACCATGAAGAAAATCACTCTCACTTTATAATACCGTTAAATGTTGAGACTAATTTTTTCACTCGATGACCCAGGTAACTCGATCTTAATTCTAAGCTAACTATGAACTCCTGTTTATTCAGAATTATCCTCCCATAAGCCTCCCATTTCAAGGGTAAGACTAGGTGAGAGTGGCTCGAGTTTGCCGACTCAATAAGCCTCCCATTTCAAGGGTAAGACTAGGTGAATAGCTGGGGACATAGGATGCAAGATAGAATTCACTCCTACCCGCTTTTAGGGATAGTAGAGAGATTATTTCTTTAAGTACTGACTCCAAGTCTTGAACAAGGGGCCCCACCCTCTCATTGGCCTGAGAGGGATTCGGTTTGGTGGTTGGACCACAAATCAATTGTTCATTAGAGGATCAGTGAGACTTAAGGAACAAGAAGTAACTTTAGGGGTAAAACGGTAAATTGACCCATCTCTAGTTACGAACAACCTGTGAAGGATCGACTTACTAATCATGGTTATATTAAATGGACATAAATATATTTATAGTGAGGGCAGTGCAACTACTAGGCTATAGTGGAGTGTCCTAGTAGTTAACGAATGTTGGTTAACAAGGTTAATGAGTTTAACCGGTTAATCTTGGATCGTTGGAACCCATGATCTATAGGTCCATTAGGTCCCTCTGCTAACTCATATCGGACTAAACCATAGAACAACGTGACGAGTGAGTTCGAAGTGTTTGAATTCAAATTAGGGAATATGCGCTACATATATACGATATATTTAACCGCATTTTTGTTTTATTTACGAATTAAACAAAAAGAGAGAATTGAAGATATTTAAATAAGATTTAAATATTTTAATCAAATATGTGTCGGAATTGATTGAGATTGACATTTGAATTAATATTAAATATTAATTAAATAGTTTAATTAATCATTTAATATTACTTTAATTTGAAATTAATTATTCAAATTAATTGTTGAATTAAAATGAATAAAGTCAAATTGTTGACTTCACTTCATTGGATTTGAAAATTTTGAGGTGTCAAAATTTGGTTTAACCAAACTTGCATGCTTACCACATAATCCCAAACATTTGAGTGGAATTTTTAGTGTCAAAATTTGGAGATCTCAAATTTGCATGAACATGCAAATATAACTCTATAAATAGAGTGATCATGTTACATGGAACCTCTCCATTAGAAAAACCTTGAGAAAAATTGACAAAATCTCTCTTCATATATACTTCATATATACTAAATCCCTCCTAATTTTAGTCACTCACCCGATTCCACAATTCCGTTTTACGGCCGGGAAATAGTGGAGAAGACACTAGTGGTGGTTTGAAACTGGTTCGTAAGGAAAAAGGAATTTGAACTACAAAAGGTTAGTACTCAAACACCTTGAGTTTTAATACTTATGAACATGCTAGTTATTTACTATAATTGATGTTCTAAGAGTGCCTAAGAGCCAAATTGCTTCTGCACGTGTTATATTAACACCATCAATATACTGAGACAAATATGTTCAAAATTATGCCTAAGTGTAGGCTACTCCTAAAGAGAAACAAAATAGTCATTTATTTAATTTTAAATAGAAAAACATATTTGTATGACAAATGTAATTTTCTAAAGAAGTTCAAATAGAAATACACCTTTAATAAGGGGAGACAATGTTAATTAAATAGTTCCAAGTAAAGCTACTCATAGTTAACCAAAGTTGTAAACAATTTAATTTTACTTGAGAGTCAAGTGGATCTTGAATCATTAATTCGATAAGTCTCATCTTAGTGAGAGAATTATGAGATGATTGAATCCTACTAAATTTAAATTGTCATGTTAGATGACTAATTTGAAGGCTCACTACCCTCAAAATAGTTACAAGGGATGATGACCGAGGATAAATAAGTTAAAGTCATAAAATCGAGGGATTCATAGGTATTCTTGACGAGGTTAAACTCATAGGATATGAATGGATCTACAAAATGAAAATTATATATAGACAATACAGACTTTTAATACCGGACTTATGATAAAGAGTTGAACCTAACTGGAGAAAGTAGCTAGGAGTAGATTTTCTCTTAGGTTGTCTTCATTTAGAATATATTATGGTTCTCTAATTCATTTTTATGTGAGATAGGTTAAATGAATATTTAGAATTCTTGTGTGAAATGAAATCTTAAGAGGATGAATCTACATATTGATATGGATTTTAAATATGGATTTATTATTAAAGATAAAAAGCAAAAGGTTTAGAGTAAAATTCATTTTTGAAATGAATTTTACCTCTAGATTTTTTAATAGAGCTTTTAATAACCTAGTAATGAGTTTGTGAAAACAAGAAAATTACTCATGGATGGATTTTTTCAATATTTTTTTATGTTAATGACATGTTACTCATTATGAAGTAATTTTTCAATCTAACATAAATAGATTACTATCTAACCAATTCTAAATAAATGATTTGGAATAATTATGTATGTCCTAAAAATAAAGATTTAAGGATAAACGTTAATATTGTCTTAGGTATATTATATTGACAAATAAATATTTGATGTAAGACTTGAAAGAATGATTATGATCATTGAAATATGAAGTTAGAGGAATAGTATCCTAAGTAAACTCCAATGTTGAGAGTATGATTAATTACCTTTGGTGAGTGGGAGACAATTAATGCATAGATGAGAATTAAGTTAGAATATATTAGTTAAACTAATGGTTTGATCATTAAATGAAAAAATTAAAGTTTTCTCAGACTCTCGATGGATTATGAGAATTTTTTTTTTTATTTTTTTTTATTTTGTATACCAAGTTAAAGATTTGATCTTTAAGTGATACATTAGTTACATAAACTTAGAGAAATTTATGTTAAGATCAATTTTACCTTAGATTGTGAAGTGGTATACAAGCAGAATATATATATATATATATTTTTTGCTTTTAAAACAACAAAATGACTTGTATGACCATAATAATTTCTTAAACATTTGAAAGGTCTTTCATATGTGATTTAGCAGGTCACTTTTCAATGTGATGATAGTGATACAAAAACTAATATTAAGGAAATTATAAAAGATCAATCTATAAAGAATGATATTGAGAGAGAAAGTATCGTGGTAGTGACCAAGATGACTTTTAATGATAATTATTTTGATTTATATAAAATGTCTCTCTATAAGTGTTTGAGGGTCATTTAGAATGTCTAGGATTACGAGACATGACCCATCTTCTCTAGGACAAATGGGAGAACATGTTGGGTATAGAGTATGCCCTAGGACACATGTCTCACGAGCTTTAATGCAAGTGGGAGATTGTTTGGATTTATGTCCTAAAGCCTCGTAATTAATTATTTAGTTTTTAACAATAATTTTATTATTTTATTTGTAATTTAATTGTTATCCATGGTATGAAAATCCAAGGTTATTAATGTAATCTTGAACAGTATGTGGTTGACATTCAAAAGGATCGTGTTTAAGTAATAACCTAAAGAGTCTATAGTATATGGATAAGGTTGGGTGCCTTATCCTGGTAACATTATTGATACGGCCCACTTTGTAATTGTTACAAATGATTTGATCCAAATCATTCCTGTGGAGACATGTGAGTAGGGGTATCCTATACAATGAGTTTGTATAAGACTGGACCAAGAAATATTTAATCAGTCTTTATAAATCCGTTAATTGAGAAGAGTAGTATTTCACATGACTGAGAATCTAATATCATGAGATGAAATTCACTCCTTTCCATATAAGGAAAGTAGATGAGTTGTTCTCTTAAGTACTGATTTTGGGACTTGAACAATGAGGCCCCACCCTCTCATTGGCCCGAGAGGGACTTGGTTTATGATTGAATTATACACAAATGGTTCATTAGAGAATTAATAGTACTTAAGGTGAAAGATGTAATTACAGGGGTAAAACAGACTTTTGACCCAGCTGCAATTATGAACAACTCGTTAAGGATCGACTTACTTGTAATGATTATATAAATAAACATAATTTGTTCTACAGTGCATAAGAGTGCAACTCTAGGTTTATAGTGAAGTGACCTATAATTAAGGAATATAAATTCATTAATTAAAGAGTTTAATTAATTAATTTTGTATCATTGGAGCTTATAATCTATAGGTCTATAAGGTCCCTTACTAGCTCACCTAAAAGATTTAATTTATTTGAAAGAAAATTTGAAGTGTTCAACTTGATATTGAATATATTAAATATGTTAAATATCAAACCGAAAATAAATTTAATTTAAAATATCAAATTAATATTTAATATATTAGATATATTAAATGAATGGAGAAAATATATTTAATTTAAATGGTTTAAATTAACATTTTTATATTAAACCTCGAAAAATATATTTATTTGAAGGGTTCAAATTAATATTTAATATATTAGATATATTAAAAAAGAAAAATATATTTATTGTATTTAATACAATTAAATATTAAATCAATTAATATATTAAATAAAAATATATTTGAAATTTGAATAAGATTAAAATTAATTAAATATATATTAGGATATGTTATAATATCTAAATATGATTTACATAGAGAATTATATCCTAATATATTAAATATGTAAATATATTATTTGGCAAAGATTCTACAAGTGTCCCTAAAATAGGGTTGAGCCAAAGAGATATCAATCTTTCCTACTTTCAATCTTTTTGGGGTTTTCTTTCAAGGAGGCTCCTACAAGCCTTGACCTTGTGTTCGAGTCATGGTAAGGAAGATCTTATGGAATGTTAAAGAACTTCTGCATGGTTGGAATACTCCGAGGAGTCTTGCAAGCTTGGGTTTCTACAAAGTTAGAGTTCTTACTCTCGTATTTATTGCTTTTTCTTTTAATTCATAATAAAATCACAACGGTTCCTAATGCTTCCCTTCATTCCCTTCAAGGTCGAGGTTTGGCATTTGGCTGAAGATTTGGGTGAGTTGTGGGGGCTGAGGACATGATCCCGCGACCCCCGCAGAATTTTCCGTGACTGGTTTTTATTTATTTATTTATTATTATTATTATTATTTAATAATTCTGATTCGTTACAGTTTTACCCCTACGGTTACATATTTCACTTAAGTACTATTGATTCTCTTATGAACAATTTATTTATAATTCAATTATAAACCAAGTCTCTCTCAGGCCAGTCTAAAGGGTGGGGCCCCATTGTTCAAGTTCGGAAATCAATACTTATGAGAACAACTCATCTACTTTCCTTATATAGAAATGAGTGAATTTCATCTCATGATATTATGGCATATTGAATTGGCTAAAGGGTCATTCTCACCCATACAAATTAAAGGACAAGTCCTCACAGACATGAGTTCATAACTCACAATGTGATCATCATGTGAAATATTAATTTTCTTAATTAATGGATATATAAAGAGATATTAAATATTTATTAAATATTTTTTGCTCTAGTCTTATACAAACTCATTGTATACGATACCCTCACTTACATGTCTCCACATGAATGATTTGGATCCAATCCTTTATAACAATTACAAAGTGGGTCGTATCAATAGTATTACTAGGGCAAGACACCCAATCTTATTCATATACTAATAGACCTTTTAAGTTATAATTCGAACACGATCCTCTTGTATGTCATCAATAATCTTGGATTTTCATACCATGTATAATAATTAAATTATAAATAAAATAATAAAAATTTATAGTTAAAAACTAAATAATTAATTACAGGGCTTTAGGGCATAAATCCAACCTTGAGCACATATCACAATAGCCAATTGTCCTTTCAAGTAAAGGTAAGGCACCCATGGAGGCCATGGAACCAAGTTAGTCACACTTGTGTTTGTTTAGTAGCCGTTAGATTAGTTAAGGGCTTTGTTGATTTTATTTAATTATGACATTTATTTTTCACTTAGCTATTTATGACTACGGTGTTTTAAGGTATTTATTTTGAATGTTAAATCCATGGAACCTTTTATGAAATATTTTGAATGGATTTTTTACGCATGCATTAGTCACGTCGTTTTTATTAATAATAATAATAAAAAAGAACGTTACAGTTGAAATCAGAGTCCTATGCCTATAGATTTGGTAGACTAGCCTACAATGTAGGCTCATAATGTTTCAATGGCCCTACAATAGATGTTTTGCCACCATTAGATATGTCGTACAAAAGATAATAAATAATGTTATATGTTTTTCTATGATTTACCATGCTTTGAATGGGAGTGTTACACAGGGTATTGATAATTTCATAACATGTCTAGATTTAGTAAAATTTATATTGAGATAGTAAAGTTACAGTGTAACGAAGGGTAGTGGCTATTTAATACTAGTATACACATAAAAAAGAGTTTCATTCAATTATCTCAAAACATAGTTAAATCATGCATCATATGACCCTTGGGATGAAAGAATATGAAAGCATATATACTTGTGAGTTTGTTGCTTAAAATAAAATAAAAAAAGTAGGAAGAGAAAATTCTAACTAAGAATTTCTTATAGGGTGCTATAAAGACTGTTGTGTTGAAAGAAATTTTTTAGTTACAAAGTATGTGAATATGAAATTAGGGTATAGGTACGAACATGAAACGAAGTGTTATGGGGTTACCAAATTGAAAGCTTACGAGCTAACACCGTGAAAGTAACCCACTGTATACTTGAAGTGACCTGTGAATGTCCTGAGTGCCTTTAATCGAATTTGAGTTTTAGAAGTATTGAAAGGTAGAAATTTCTATGTCTTGTTCTAAATGTGAGATTAAAGTCAAGTTTAACAACAACAGTAGATATGAAAGTTATGATGTGATTAAAAATTTTGATCCACAACATGAATGAGGGTCATGCTTAAAGTTTTATAGGTATTTATGGAGATGGTCTATAGTATGAGATTTTTAAGATATGTTTTAAATTTAGGAAACCATGATTTAAGATTTATTAGGGGTGGATTCACAAGGATTATAAAGGAAGAAATTGTCTATAAATAAACTAGAAGTCCTATGGTAATCTCTTCTATACTCCTATGTAAATACATTCCAATTCTTCTAGCCATGTCAAGATGTTTCAAAGGTAATATCATAGTTAAGATTTTAAGATTCTTATTTAAAGCCAAATTTTTAAGTATAAAGGTTTTTTTTTTTTTTTTTTTTACAGGTAAGGACCTTTTTTTACAATTCCCGAAGAATAGCTTAATCTTTTTTTTCCTATTACAGAAACAGGGAATCGAGTGATTCTCTCTTTCTTTTTTTTTTTTTCGCTTTGGGGAAGGGGTCAGATTTATCCCGACGGGAGTAAGAGTAATAATAATGTTTATAATGCTACAGCAGCAGGTATAGTAAGCAAAATAATACGAAAAGAAAAAGGAGGATATGAAATAACCAATAGTGGATGCATGGAATGAGCGTCAAGTGGTTGATATATTCACTATACTTAAGCAATACCAATTTTGAGAAGAGTTTTGTTAAGTTTCTTTCTTAGTGTCACAAAAGAGTTTGAAGAAACAACCCCTTAGTTGCAATGCATTTCCGTATGATTATATAAAAATTGTTTAAACGAGACTTTGAGGATGGGCAAAGAGGTCAATTATTAGGCCTTTAACAAGGTTTGAAGAATTTTTACTTTGAGGACAATGTAATGAATGAAACTTATTAATCTGGTTGATGGAAGGAAGCAAATCCTCTCGAAGAAAGTGATAAAGTTGAAAGGAAGGTTGAAATAAGTATTTAAGGTTTTCAACATTAGTATCCATATGAATATTTCAATAAAGCTCCTTAGCCACAAACCCTCTTAGTATGATTGGACCAGATTTTGTGTGAAATTTGGTGGTCATTAGATTATGTCAAGAGGCTAAACCAAGGGTATGTGTAAAAATGATTAAAATGCCCTTGTAATTATGTACTACTGGCTTCCAAACTAAGTGGCCTCTAAATGACATGAAATTTAATAAGGAACCTTATGTCATGGTTTAAAGAGATTATGAAATGTCTCAAAGCCATAGGAATACGTTGAGGATGTAAACCAAAATTAAAATGCCCTATAAAAATTCTAAGAATCTTCCAAGACCTTAAAGGATATCACATGTTATCAAATTTTATATGAGACTCGTTTACTACCTTCAGAGTAAGTATGCAACATCTAAAGAAGTTTAGAATATTTTTTGGGGTTTTAAGAGGAAAAGGAGAAAACTACTCGACCCTTTATAAGAAATCAAAGTTTTTTGAATTCCATGTGACAAGATGCTTTTGAAAGATTCGTGAGTGCCATGCTATTATTACTTAATATTCATATTTTCTATGGCGAAGGCATAGTTTTTCTTTTTTGTCTAAAAAAAAACTCATTGCCCCTGAGCGTGAGGGAATGCTAGACGTTTGGTAATTTCACCTCCGACCAGAATAAAAGATCCCATTGAAGCGGCTAATCCCATACATATTGTATGTATATCTGGTTTCACAAATTGCATAGTATCATAAATAGCTATTCCGGCTATTACCCCTCCACCAGGAGAGTTTATAAATAAATACTGATCTTTGTTCTCATCCTCTATACTGAGATATAGCATAAGACCAATAATTTGATTCGAGATCTCGCTCTCAACGTCTTGGCCTAAAAAAAGTAATCTTTGTCTATAAAGTCTATTGATTAGGATAAAATTGTATCCCTTAAGAATCGTACGGGCACCTTTTGATGCATACGGTTCAAAAAAAATAACGAAAAAAAGAATCAATGTTTAGATTGTACCCATTTGAAACTTTGTAAAATTCGTGCAGGTAAAAGAAATATTTATGACTCATATGGATTAGGACTTACATGTTAAGAATTTTACCTTATGAAAGTTTCAAAGAGTGTAATGATAGTGTTTTACAAAGGAAGGAGGGAGACAAGTTATTGTATGTTTAAAACTTACTTATGTGTGAACAAGTGAGAGTCACGTGACAAATGCTTCACGAATTATGACGAACAGAGGATTGAAGGTGGTGCAACCAGTCACAACTCATTTTTCAATGCAATGAAGTATGGACAATCATGATCAAATGGGTTATGGACCGTCATGACACCAGGGGTTCTGCTGACCTCCTGATGTCGCTATAGATAGTTAGCTTGACCAGAGAGGATCCAGTGGGTGTGCAATCCGCCTGGAGATTTACACTCGCACGTGTGGGGTCGTGTGTAGGGAAGTACTACACATCCATAGTAGTCTGAGACTAAAGACCAACCCTAGTATGAGAAAGAGATAAGAGATAGGTCCCTAGAGCATATTTGCATGTGATTGCATTTAGTATGACCCCTTTAGTGGGGTCACTCACTAGGTATTTTTCAAAATACTCAGGCCGTGTGTCACATTATTTTTCAGGTAAAGGCAAGGCGCCCATGTACGGATGACAGCAACATTGCGAGTAAAGACTACGTAAAATCATGACTTACTTTATTTTCCCGATTAGAAGGTGTTTTAAATGTTTTTAACATTTATAATATAGATGATGTTTTCTTTTAATCAGATATTCCGAATTTTAGAAGAGCATGAGACGTTAGTTGCAATTCTAAGTAAATAGAAATGTAGGATCGTTACATCTTAAAAGTCCGATGAACGTTTCTTGTGAAGATCTCTTGCCAAAATCTAACTTCAATTGTCATAATTAACGAATTTACATTTTTGTTCTTCCTCCTCCAAAATCCTAATCTTTCTTTCTCTTTTCCTTTCTTTTCTCCTCTAATGGCCAATTAGGGTTACTTCAGGCCCCTAGTTCGAGAAGGGAAACAAAATTATTTTTTTTTGCCCATCAGTTGACTTTAACCAAGTTTTTTAATTTTTCACTATTTTTCTTTTATATGTTTCTTATATTCTTGGAATTATTCCATTTATCTCTTCTACCCATCTTTAAATTTATACTTTAAGGTTCTCAATAAAATCTCGAAAATTCGAACCTAAAAGAAAAAATTGAGAAAGTTAATTCTCATTTGTGCTCTAGTATTACACTGTGTGTAGAGAAATAATGTACATCCAACCCTACCTAAACCATAAAATAGAACTCAAAGAATAATCACGAGAAATAGGTCCCACGATAAACCATGCTGCATGTGATAATATTTATCGACACCAACCATGAGATCACTTATTAAATATTTTTTAATACTTAACCTATATTTAACTTCTTTTTTTTTTTTTTTTTTTTTCAACTTCAACTTCAACTAAAGAGACCATGGAACCCAAACCATATAGTTTTTTTAGTAGGAACAACCTTTTATTTCAAAACTTTGATAAGAGGTTTTTTTTTTTTTTTCAACTAGAAAATTATTATTTTATCTATGATGTTTGAAATCAATTATGCACATATAAGTCCATGACAATATTTAAGTTTTGAATTTAGTTTTGAGATTTTAAATTTACCTGCCAAGCACGACACTCAGGGGTTTACTAATTTCCAGACGTTACTACGGACAACTAGCTCGACTATGATGGGTCTAGGGAGGTGCAAACCACCTGAAAATTCACGCTCAAACGTGTGTGTCGTATGTAGAAAAGTAATACAAATCCAACTTAGTCTGGACCGGAGTCACCCCTAGGATGTTTTAATCATAGGTCCCTATAGCATTGTTGCATGGATTTGCATTTTTCACAACTCCTATAGTGGGATCACTTACTGAATATTCTTTGAAATACTTAGGCCGTGTTCCTGCCTCATTTTTTTTAATTTAGTTTTTCAACTTTTAAACCCCAAATACAAACCAAACTCAAAAACTTAGGAGTGAAGTATAACCTTTTTAAAATCAATGGGCTAAAAAAAACTAAAAAAAAAACTAAAATAAATAAAAAAAAAAAAAGTCAAAACATTCTTTTTAATTGTTTATGGAACATGGTAAATTTTAGAAATGGTGTCTCTTAATCCTATAAAAAAACAAAAAGTAGGGTTAGGTTGCCATAATTATGATTTGGAATCCGACCAAACTCTTTATAAATTTCTCTAACACACCACACTCCTCACCAAAACTTTCCTTTCTATCATTTGTTCATTCACCCGCTCCCTCCACGCTTACGATGAAATCCTACTCCGCTTCAATCTTCCTCGCTCTTCTCCTCCCGATCTTGGCCATCGCTCAAAACGAGAATCAAGTCGGCTCTTGGAAGCCGATTGCAGACGTGGATGATCCGCACATTCAAGAGATCGGAAAGTTCGCTGTGAAAGAGAACAACTTGGAATCCAAAAACAACTTCGTATACAAGAGGGTCGTTAGCGGCGAATCACAGGTCGCCTCTGGAATCAACTACCACCTCGTTATCGAGGTCAAGGATGGAAGTTTGGATGCGCAATATCAGGCCGTCGTGTTGGAGAAGAAATGGGAGCATTCCAAGCAGCTCGTGTCCTTCAAGCCTCTCTCCTAACTCATCAGTAAAACCCTAATTTAATTTTTTTTTTCTTGGATAATCTGATCTAAAATGTCGTATGTAATGTTATATTAAAAGAAAAAGGAAAAGTTATTAATATCTAAAGTGCTTCCTATTGCGCTCTAGAAATGAATGAATAAAGTACGGAAACACATTCGAACATGCATTATTGAAGTCAATACCATTTCATTGGATTAGAAAACACTATATTTAAAAAAAAAAAAAACAAAACTAAAATAAATATACAGTAACAAACTAAAAGATACTATTATTTATATATATATATATATTTTTTTTTTTTTTTTGCTAGATATACCAAATTCAAAATTGAAATGAAAATCTAAGACCAAACAACATAAACATTTTTGTTGTTGTGCCGGATCTGCAATTAAGCTTATGGATCCTTAGAATTGATGTACTCGTTTAATATATTATATTCCGTAGCGTCGTTTCAGATCATGGATCGAGCCAAATATCACAACTTCTTCTATCCATCCTGTATTTAAATTTATTCCTTCTCACAAGTCTATAGGAGAATCCTATGACTCGAGAAAATTAAAATAATTTATTTGAAGCTCGATAATAATGTAAAGATAACTTATGAACACCCTTAGAGTTGAAATTTCTCAAGTTCGTAAATTTAGAGAAAACCTTAAACATAAAGAAAGACAAAAATGGTAGATTTGGCTTATGTTCCACCGACTAAAATGAGTGTCATCATCGTCCGCAACCATTTCCCACTTGAGTAAGAAAACAATAGTGAATCCATCTTGTTTGACCAAAGATAATGAAGATGACCAGATTTGGTTGTCATATAAATCAAACATTTTACGTATAGCTGTATGACATGTCCAATATGCACGCGAAAAAAAAATCGTAAATGATGTGATATCACGGGAAGGAGAACGAAACACCCTTTATAAAGATGTGGAAACATTTCCCTACCAAATTCGTTTTAAAGTCTTGAGAGGCAGCCTGAAAAAGAAAGCCCAAAGAGGATAATATTTGTCAGCGGTGGACTTGGGGCGTTACATGCATTATCCATTAACAATGTTACTTCTAATTCATGGATTCTCGATAGTAGAGTTACGTATCATATAATATCCAAAGCTTCTATTATAACTGAACCAAAGGCGACAGTCATTTCTTGTGTTATGCAGGAATTGGCGTGGGAAGATGATTGGCTCGGATAAACAATTCGGGGGTCTCTATCATATTTGTTGATCTCCAATCAATTCTTTACCTCATCAAGTATCTCAGTCATGATTTGTGGCATTTACACCTATGCCATCCTTCATTTTCTCGTTTTAAATTTATAGAGGATCAATTGCATCTGAATAATACTACTTTTTCTCATAATTGTAGTATTTTCCAGTTAGAAAAAACAAACTAGGTTATCTTTTCCAAGAAGCTCAATAACAACATATTCTACCTTTGATTTGTTACATTTTGATGTTTGGGAACCTCATAAAATTTCTACCCATTCTGGTTTGCGTTTTTTTTTCACTATTGTTGATGATTTTACTCGATGTACTTGGGTTTTTCTTATGCAAGATAACTTAGAAGTACATCATTTGTTAATGAACTTTGTTAAATTCGTTCAAACCCAATTTCATACTACTATCAAGATAATACGATCAAACAATTGGACTGAGTTTCTCTCATTGCAACCATTCTTTACTTCTTACGGCATTGAATTTCAGCGCACTTGTTATACTCCACAACAAAATGGAGTCGAAGCACATAAGCATCGTCATATCCTCAATGTAGCTAGGTCTCCCCTCTTTTAGTCACAGGTTCCACTTAATTTTTTGGGAAGAGTGTATTTTAACTACTGTTTATCTTATAAATAAAACATCATCCCCATTATTATCTAACAAGACACACTTTGAGGTACTCTATAAACGACCACCTACATTTCATCGTTTAAAGTTTTTTTGCTGTAAATGTTATGCCATTATAGTACATCTTAATAAAAATTTTGAACTATATCCTAGTAGTCACAAAGGTTACAAGTTGTATGACATACAATCTCACAAATTCTTTATCAGCCATGATGTTAAATTTTGTGAAGATGATTTTCCTTTTTCATCAGCTTCACAAACTTTGACATTAGCTTCTTCAACTCCCATTTTACCACTCCATGATTCATTCTACTCAAACATTCATTTTCCTCCTATTTCTTCATCTCCTTCACCTTCTATTCCTTCTCTAGATTCACCCACTAATTCTAATCCTACCCCACCTGATACATTAGTTCCACTCCGACGTTCTACTCGTACCAAACAGCCTTCACCTTGGCATAATGATTATGAGATGTCTTTTGCAGCCTATCATTTAATCTCTAGCTCAAGTTCCAACACTGACACCATGTATCCCCTTCATCATTACCTTTCATTCTCTCATTTTTCTCCTAGTCAACATGCTTTTTTAGCTCTTATTACAGCTCATACAGAACCTATAATCTATAATGAGGCAGTTGAAAATCCATTATGGCAGTAGGTTTTGAATGCTGAAATTGCAGATTTCGAATGTAATCACACTTAGTCCCTCGTTTTCCTACCACCTAGCTATAAAGCTATTGGCTATCGTTGGGTTTACACGATTAAATACAACTCTGATGGTTCTGTTGAACGTTATAAAGCTCAACTGATAGCAAAGGGATACATTCAGGTTGAAGATATTGATTACAACGAGACATTTTCTCCTACAACAAATTACTACACTTCGTTAATTACTCACTATTGTTACTTCTCGAAAATGGTTCACTCATCAAGATATTCAAATGTCTTTCTCCATGATAATCTAGACGAGGAAGTCTACATGTCTTTACACCAGGTCTTCACTAATAGGGGGAGAATACAGTATGTTGGCTACATAAATCTCTTTATGGGTTAAAACAAGCTTCTCGCAAGTGGTTCTCCAAATTCTCTACCACTATACAAAATGCAGGCTACACTTAGTCAAAAACATATTACTTTTTATTTACTAAGAGTATAGGTACTTCTTTTGCTGCGTTTCTTATCTATATTGATGATATTCTGTTGACAGACAATAATCTCAAAGAAATTCAACATCTCAAAACTTGTTTACTCGAGAAATTCCTTATCAAAGATTTAGGAAATTTGAAATTTTCCTAGGCATTGAATTTTCTCGATCTAGAAAAGGAACTTTTATGTCTCAAATGAAGTATGCTTTAGGCATTCTCCAAGACACAGGTCTTACAAGAGCACATCCAACAAAATTTCCTATGGAGCAAAATCTTAAACTTTCCCATAAGACCGAGAGCTTTACCTGAAGTAACATGTCACACCGCTAATAGTCCTCCAATTCTCACGCCGCTTCACTTATTGCCCAACAAATTATTATTAACCTACAACAAATTTTTTTTTTCCATTTTGTATTATGCCTCCAATAGATTACTTAAAACTATTAATTATTAACCTCTTTCTTTTTTTCTTAAAAGAAAGAGGTTCTTACTCACAACTCTATTCCTCCTTGAGATCAAAGAGAGTCAAAGCCGTGCTAATACAACTTTTTTGTGCGTAGGTTCAAACCTTAGTAGATACAAAGGAATATCCGAATCTAAATGAAAAGATTAAGAATTTTTTAAATATTTAATAAAATTTAGGAATTCTAATTACCGAAGGAGTCTCTAATATGACGAAGCCCCTTAGCATATGTGGGAACGACACGAATCCTGGGATGTTTGGTATCCAAGTAATTGATGTTTAGAAATTGTATCCAAGTAATTGATGTTTAGAAATTGATGTTGTATGATGACATATTCCCCATAGTTCTGCACGTGTTCGATATGTGTGAAATGTTTATGAAATGATGTGATGCGTTTGAGATATGATAAATATGATATATGTTATGATACGATGCGTTTGACGATAAGTTTGAGATATGATACGTGAATGATATATATAGTATGATATGATATGTGAATGATATGATATATGTTATGGTATGATACGTTTGACGATACGACGCATATTGTGATATGCTTTATGATATGATACGTGTACAATATGATATAATATGTTGGGAGACTTAATATGCTTATGATATGGTACACTTGACATGATAAGATGTATGATATGCATGACCTGCAATAATATGTTTTGACATGATACACAACCTCAAAATTACATGAAATGTTATGGTAATGATATGATGTGAACAAAAACGCTAGAGGGGTTGTTAATACATGATAATGAAAATAGAAAAAAATGTGTACATACATCGAAAAATACTCCCTTTTTACAATGGTATGGACACATACCCTACGAGGCAGGAAAACGATCATTATGGTTATCATAATGTTGTGACAGCTAGGTAGAAGAACGATCATTATGTTTATCATAATGCTGCGATGGTTAGGCAAGAAAACGATCATTATATTTATCCTAATGCTGCCATTGTCGCTATTCTTAAACGGGTGTCCGACATCAACAGTTACCAGAGAATGCTCACATGACAAGAAAGGGGCCCAAGAGGTGCGCGAACCGATTGGTGGGTCCATACTCACACGTGTGGACCATGTGTAGGACAAAATATACACATCCAATCAGCCCGTCTAAGATAGCCGCCAAAGGAAAATAGGCTATTGTGATGGATCTCATTCATGAAATTGTATGTGTTTGCATTTAACCCCGATAGGGGGGGTCACTTTTTGAGTATTTCTTAAAACTCTCAAGCTACGTGCTACTCTTATTTTTCAGGTAAAAACAAGCATCCCTGTATGGCTGACGACGACATTACAATTCGAGACCATGACACATGCATAGGGTATTTGTACTTATTTCTTAGATTTAGGTTAAAATAACGTGTATTTAATTTTAATGTTTATTTATTTCCATTATTATTTTTGTGTCATTTTAAGATGTTTTCAAACACGTAAATCCATGACTATGATTTAAGATGAAATTATGTTTTATGAAGAAATTTAAACTATGTATTTCTGCACTCAATGTTCATGATAATGTATTACCGTAGCCACCTTAGGTTTAGTAGAAAATTTAGGGTCGTTACAAAACCAACTCCACATGATTTTTAATTTCAAGAATTTTAAATGCGGAACAATAGACTTGATTTGGAAAAAAAGAAAAAAAAGAAGTGATAGAATAGATAGTCTGAGATATTTATTTATTCTAAAATAATTGAACTACAATATGACTGATCTTTGAAGTCATTTTGTTTTAATTTATATCATCAAGAAGATTGATATATGTTAAATTGGATGTTGAGGAGCAGATTCAAGTTAATACAAATAATAATAAGAAACTCCGACTTAGGTCAACCAAGTAAGTGGTCTTATTATCGGCATGGTTAGAAGTTTGTATTTTCTATCATAACACGTGTCCCGTGGTTCTGCATGTGTCATATGTTTGATATGTGTGAGATATTTATGAAATGATATATCTGTGATATGATATAACTACGATATGATATGTTGATGATATGATACATGTTATGATATAATATACTTGACGATATGATACATGTTATGTATGATATGATATGGTATGTTGAAGGACATGTTATGTGCACGATATGACATAATACGATAGATAACATGAATGATACACAATAGATATGTTTTGGCATGATATACAACTCCGATATATGTTTTAAAGGCTATGTTATAAAATGATATGATATGATTTGAAGGAAAACAGAAAATGTTGTTTCTACATGGTTTGATAAATGCAAAACATGTTGGGACCTCATGCATTGGAGAATTACCCCCTTTACGATGAGTATAGACACATATATTACGAAAAGAAATATGATCATTATGTTTATCATGATACTACGACGGTCGTGATGGTGTTAATATAACACATGCGGAAGCAATTTGGATCTTAGGCACTTTTAAAACATCAATTATAGTAAATAACTAGCATGTTCATAAGTATTAAAACTTAATGAGTTTGAATACTAACCTTTTATAGTTCAAATTCCTTTTTCCTCACGAACCGGTTTCGAACCACCACCAGTGTCTTCTCCACTATCCTCCGGCCTTAGAACGGGATTGTGGAATCCGATGAGTGACTAAACTTGGGAGGGATTTTGTATAAGAGAGTGTTTGTGAGAGGTTTTTCTCAAGGTTTTTCACCAAGAAGACCTTTTATGTACTATGATCACTCTATTTATAGAGTCATGTTTGCATGTTCATGCAAATTTGAGATCACCAAATTTTGACACCTCAAAATTCCACTTACATGGATTTTTCCATTAAATGAAGTAAACATTTTGACTAAATTTTGACACCTCAAAATTCCACTAACGTGTGTTGTTTTTTTTTTTTTTTTTTTTTTTTTGACAATTGGTGAGAGGAAATCCCTTTTCACAATTGGTGTGAGAGGAAATCGTTGACTGAAAAAGAGAGAAAGTTGTTGGAAGAAATAAAAACAGAAAGGTTACAGATAAGAAAAAGAAAAATTGAGATTTGACTTTTCTTCAAAGAGAGGTGATGTTTTTAAACGAATTCACCTATTTAAATAATTAACTTATCCTAAAAATGGCCAGTTGTCCACATTTGTCAAATGGTCAAAGGAAGATATTCAATCAATTGATTAAAATGTGTAAAGCTAAATAAGGAAATCTCAGACTTCCATCTACCAATCTCCTCCTAAAACCTGTGGTATATCTACCTTATTATTTGAACTCCGATCTTTGAATGCAGTTCCTCAAATTTTATCCATACTAGAGACTTGGTGAAGATGTCTCTAAGCTATTCCTCTATTCAGATGAAGTCAATCTTGATAAGCCGCCGATCTGCACACTCCCGAATCTAATGGAACCTGATCTTTATGTGCTTGCTCTGGTCATGCAAAACCGGATTTTTGATTAGGGAGATCGTAACTTTATTGTCCAAAAGTATTGGTGGATCACCTTCTTTTTTGATGAATTATTCAATCAGTCACGCAAGCCAAACCCCCTGTGTTGCTGTCGTCAAAGCGGCAACGTACTCTGCTTCGCAAGAAGATAAAGCAACTACCTTTTGCTTAGTTGATTGCTAGCAGATTGTGCCACCTGAGAGGAGGTAAATCATCCCGCTGGTGCTCTTACGATCATCAACGTCACCGGTCATGTCACTATCACTGTAGCCGACTAGCTCAAGCTTCTCCTTTCCTCTTCCTGCGCAGTATCTTACACCCCAGCCTCTGGTTCCGGCTACATAGCGTAGGATGCGCTTGACAGCCACTAGATGCTCCTCCCTAGGTGCTTCCATAAACCTACTCACATATCCAACAAAATAAGCAAGATCAGGGCGTGTGTTTACCAGATAACACAGACTCCCGACAATGCTGCGGTAATTGGTGGAGTCGATTGCCGTCGTAGTGCCGGCCTTCCTCAGTTGGAGTCGGGCCTCCATTGGCGTCCTTGTAGGGTTACTGTCTGCTAGCCCAACAGTGTCCAGCAACTTGTTTGCATACGCACTTTGACATATGGTGATACCTGCAGTACTCTGTTGCACTTCGATGCCGAGATAGTAGCTGAGTACACTGAGATCGCTCATCTTGAAGTTCTTTGACATCTCCCTCTTGAAGCTTCCAAGGACTTCCATGTCACCTCCAGTGATTATGATGTCGTCAACGTACACTCCCACAATCAGTCGCTGCTCACCGTGGTCGTGCGTGTACATGCCATGCTCAGAGGCACATCACTTGAACTTCAGTGACAGTAGGCTACTGTCGAGCTTTGCGTTCCAGGCTCGTGGTGCTTTCCGAAGCCCGTAGAGTGCCTTGTGCAGGTGTAGTACTTTACCGGGGTTGTCGTTGTCCAGGAAGCCAGGTGGTTGTTGGACGTAGACGGTCTTCTTCAGCTCTCCGTTGAGGAAAGCGAACTTCACATCCATGTGGTGGACCTCCCAAGAGCAATATGCCGCGATTGCTAGCAAAAGGCAGACGAATTCTAACCTTGCCACCGGCGCAATACCTCCTCGAAATCCACTCCTTGCTTCTGGACGTAGCCCTTCGCCACTAGACGAGCCTTGTGTTTCACAACTTCTCCCTTTTCGTTGTGCTTCAGTTTGAAGACCCATTTGAGCCCTATGGCTCGGTGTCCCGGCAACATATCCTTCAAACTCCACGTCTGGTTCTCGGTGATGGATGTCATCTCCTCCTGCATTGCCTTCAGCTAGCACGGGTTCCTTTCTGCTTCGATGAAGGTGTTCGGTTCATCTACGCTGATGGCATGCAGTTCGGCGACCTCTTGTTCGAGTTCGCATGCCACCAGTCCAGGTGGTTCACCTCCTCCCACTAGGTCATCCATCCTTCGATACCTGGCCACCAGATCATCATCGTGATCGACATCCAACGTTGAATCCACAGTCCGTGGTGTTGCGAACTCCACTGGTTTAGGGGGTGCAGCTGTTGGCGGCGGTGGCAGTTCCTGATGTTGTGTGTCACAATCTACAATATGATTGTGACCTGAGTAAGTCATTGAGGACGATGACTAAGTTAAGTGGGGGAGAATGTCACAACCATACTATGAAGAGAGTAGGTTGTGACCCTTACGCCATGACAAGCAAAATGGCGTCCCTCAAGAGACGCCCATCCGACCATATGCGGGCCAATATAGAAGAGTGTCATCATGCAATCGAGGAGGACGATGCATCATCCAACATACCACCACGCAAATTAGACATTGAAGACATGTTGAGACACAAACAAGACAGAGACATCAGAATAGACACGAAGGGCAAAGATAGGCTTGTTAAAGGGCCGGGTAGGGCCCCGGACCTTAACCTCAAAAGTCGGAGTTTTGGAAGGAGTTTGGACATGCGGTTCGAGATTTAAGTCCGTCCATATGAAATATGAATGCTCGCCAAGTTTGATGCCAATCAGACATCGGACGAACAATGCACGACACTGTATGACAACTCACCAAAATCATGTCTATGCCTGGTAGAATGGAAATGGCTCAAAATGTACTATAGGGGTACCACGATGTCAGCTCTTCACCATCCCTGGGCCCCATGGCCTAAGTGAGCTACCCTGTAGCACATACGTGTGTCACAGTGTGGGCGAGCGTGTCGAGACGAGTGTCTCGGGCGACTTCCTTTGAAATGAGTTTTTGAAGGACAGTACCAGACGGCATGGGTGGGCCGGTATTGTGCCTAAGCCCGCGTGGTGGAGGTTGCTATATACACCCGCTATCTGATACGGTATCCGTAAATGACTCGGCATGGGCACAGGAGGGCCTATGCCTCGATAGAACCCGGATGGATGGATGTTCGAGAAGTTTCGATGAGATGAACGACACGCGGGCCCATTCTCGATGGCATGACCGAACGAGTTATGATGGCCGACGACATCCCAAGACTCGGGATGGCGTCAAGACATATGGACCCTATCGATGGGGATCGAGATGACGAGATGAGATGCAACGTTGCATTGAGAGACCTTGGCCCGAGCAGAGCAAAGGTCGAGCCAAATGACTTGGCCTAGCGTAGAGGCAAGTCGGATGTGTCGCAGACAATTGAACATGCATGTGCAGGCTGTGTGTGTGGTCAAACAAGCTTGGATTCTGCACAAGCGATGCTCGATGGGCGAAGACAAACCTCGCCTAAGGTCCGACGAAGCCACATAGCCAGGGCGTATATATATATATATATATATATATATATATATATGTATGTATATGTATATTATAGCTCATACACTACTCATGCAAAGTTTCTGGTGCTCGCATGTAGTCTAATATATGGACTATTGTAAAACGTAGAGAATTAAACTTGAAATAGATGTCATGGGTTCATATAGGTTGACTTCGATAAAAAAAGGACAAAATCAAACTTTCTTCAAGTATAAATTGGTGACACTAAGCTAAGCTAATCAAGTAAGAGGCCTTACTGTAGGATATACTAGAAATTATATGAGTTATAATTATGATTGATTGAGATGACGTACAATGACGTATGCGTATTTATGTTTATGATGTATGAGCTGTATCTTATGATACCGTACGCTAGTTATATGATGATGTATGAGTTATGATGTATGAGTTATGGTGTATGAGCTATGATGTATGACTACTTGACATGGTTAATGCACTTAATGGCGTTATGATGAGTATGATGTGTTTGCATGACGTTTATTTTAATATGTTGATGTTTTTCATATTAAGCATGCTATATGATGATGAATGTCATATTGCATCAGGTTGATAGATCGACCTATGGCATAACCCTAATACTATGAAAATGATATTAATATAAATATCTAGCGAGCATGTGTTACTAAACGTAACAAAGAGATGCGACTAGGGTTGTGTCAGAAGAGATGTTAAGATGAGAACTAGAGGGACCTCATGCATGTTGTGTCTACATAAGCATAGGGATACTTCCCCTAGAGATGATGAGTGCGGGCGGACATAGTGTGATGATGAGGGTGTTCATGGAGAGCATGACACAGAGGTTCTACTGACCTCCGAACGACGCTACAGATAGTTAGTTTGACCAGAGAGGGTCTAGTGGGTGTGCGAGCCGCTTGGAGATTCACACTCGCACGTGTGGGTCGTGTGTAAGGAAGTACTACACATCCATAGTAGTATGAGACTGGAGGCCAACCCTAGTATGAGAAAGAGATAAGAGATAGGTCCTTAAAGCATATTTGCATGTGATTGCATTTTGTATGACCCCTATAGTGGAGTCACTCACTAGATATTTTATAAAATACTCAGGCCGTGTGCCACATAATTTTTCAGGTAAAGGCAAGGCGTCCATGTACGGATGACAGCAACATTACGAGCAAAGACTATGACACGTACATAGGGTAGACTCATATTTAAATTTTTAGTCTTAGGTTCGAATAGGTTTCTTTGCATTTCATTGTTTTAAATTGTCTTATATTGTTTTTATTTTCTTTAAATTTTTAGTATTTCGTATTAAGCACGTAACAAAATTACTTTTTGGCCCATCAGTTGACTTTAATCCACATTTTATTAATTTTTCACTATTTTCTTTTATAGGTTTCTTATATTCTTGGAATTATTCCAAATATTTATCTTTCTACCACATCTTTAAATTTATACTTTAAGGCTCTCAATAAAATTTTGAAAATTCAAACCTAAAAGAAAAAATTGAGAAAGTTAATTCTCATTTGTGCTCTGGACTGTGTGTAGAAGTACTGTACATCCAACTCTACCTGAAAAAAAAAGTAGAACTCAAAGAATAATCACTGGAAATAGGTCCCACCATAAATCAATATTTATTGACACCAACAATGAGATCACTTATTAAATATTTTTTTTTTTTGCTCAACTTCAACTAAAGAGACCCTAGAACCCAAACCTATTAAATATTTTTTAATACTTATATTTTTTTTTTTTTTAAGCTCAACTTCAACTAAAGAGACCATGGAACCCAAACTCTTTTTTAATAGGAACAACATTTTATTTCAAAACTGATAAGAGGTTTTTTTTTTTTTTTTTTTTTTTTCAAATACAAAATTATTATTTTATCTATGATGTTTGAAATAAATTATGCACATATAAGTCCATGACAGTATTTAAGTTTTGAATTTAGTTTTGAGCTTTTAAATTTACCTGCCAAGTGTCACAGTCCTACATTTTTTATCGTGCGGCATCGTGATCTTGACATGCTCACGACTAGCCTTAAGGGGAATTAAGCCCCATATATATTTTTTGCCCCGACTTTGTGGCTTCGTCGGACCTGAGGTGAGGTTTGTCTTCGCCAATTGAACATCGCTTGTGCGGAATCCAAGCTTGTTCGACCACACACGCCACTTGTGCGTGCATGTTCAATCGTCTGCGACACATCCGACTTGCTTCTACGCTAGGCAAACTCATTCGACTCGACCTTGCCTCTGCTCGGGCCAAGGTCTCTCAACACAACGTCGCATCTCATCTTGCCATCTCGATCCCCATCGACAGGGTCCATATGTCTTGACGTCATCTCGAATCTCGGGATGTCGTCGGCCATCATAACTCATTCGGTCATGCCATCAAGAATGAGCCCAAGTGTCGTTCATCTCATCGGGACTTCCCGAACATCCATCCATCCGGGTTCTATCGAGGCTAGGCCCTCCCGTGCCCATGCCGAGTCATTTACAGATACCGTACCGGATAGCGGGTTTATGTAGCAACCTCCAACATGCGGGCTAGGGCACAATATCGGCACACCCGGGCCGCTCGGTACTGTCCTTCAAAAACCCATTTCAAAGGAAGTTTCCCGAGACACTCGTCTCGGCACGCTCGTCCACACTATGACACACGTATGTGCCATAGGGTAGCTCACTTAGGCCACAGGGCCCAGGGGTGGTGGAGAGCTGACACCATGGTATCCCCTATAGTACATTTTGAGCTATTTCCATTCTACTAGGTGTAGACATGATTTTGGTAAAGTGTCATACGGTGTCGTGCATTGTCCGTCCAATGTCCGATTGACACCAAACTTGGCGAGCATTCATATTTTATATGGACGGACTTTACTCCTGAACCGCATGCCCAAATTCCTTCCGAAACCCCAACTTTTGAGGTTAAGGCCCGGGACCTTACCCGGCCCTTCAACAAGCCTATCTTGTCCTTCATGTCTATTCTGATGTCTCTGTCTTGCTTATGTCTCAACATGTCTTCAATGCCCACTTTGCGTGGTGGTGTGTTGGATGATGCATCGTCCTCCTCGATCGCATCATGGCACTCTTCTATATTGGCCCGCATATGGCCGGATGGGCGTCTCTTGAGGGACGCCCCTTTTCTTGTCATGGCGTGAGGGTCACAACCTATTCTCTTCATAGTATGGTTGTGACACCAAGCACGACACTCAGGGGTTTACTGATTTCCAGACGTTGCTACAGACAATTAGCTCGACTATGATGGGTCTAGGGAGGTGCAAACCACCTGAAAATTCACGCTCAAACGTGTGTGTCGTATGTAGAAAAGTAATACAAATCCAACTTAGTCTGGACCGGAGTCACCCCTAGGATGTTTTAATCATAGATCCCTAGAGCATTGTTGCATGGATTTACATTTTTCACGGCCCCTATAGTGAGATCACTTACTGAATATTCTTTGAAATACTTGGGCAGTGTTCTACCTCATTTTTTTAATTTAGTTTTTCAACTTTTACACCCCAAATACAAACCAAACTCAAATACTTAGGAGTGAAGTATAACCTTTTTAAATCAGTGGGCTTAAAAAATAATAATAATAATAATAAAAAAAAAATTCTTTTTAATTGTTTATGGAACATGGTAAATTTTAGAAATGGTGTCTCTTAATCCTATAAAAAAACAAAAAGTAGGGTTAGGTTGTCATAATTATGATTTGGAATCCGACCAAACTCTTTATAAATTTCTCTAACACACCACACTCCTCACCAAAACTTTCCTTTCTATCATTTGTTCATTCACCCGCTCCCTCCACGCTTACGATGAAATCCTACTCCGCTTCAATCTTCCTCGCCCTTCTCCTCCCGATCTTGGCCATCGCTCAAAACGAGAATCAAGTCGGCTCTTGGAAGCCGATTGCAGACGTGGATGATCCGCACATTCAAGAGATCGGAAAGTTCGCTGTGAAAGAGAACAACTTGGAATCCAAAAACAACTTCGTATACAAGAGGGTCGTTAGCGGCGAATCACAGGTCGCCTCTGGAATCAACTACCACCTCGTTATCGAGGTCAAGGATGAAAGTTTGGATGCGCAATATCAGGCCGTCGTGTTGGAGAAGAAATGGGAGCATTCCAAGCAGCTCGTGTCCTTCAAGCCTCTCTCCTAACTCATCAGTAAAACCCTAATTTAATTTTCTTTTTTCTTGGATAATCTGATCTAAAATGTCGTATGTAATGTTATATTAAAAGGAAAAGGAAAAGTTATTAATATCTAAAGTGCTTCCTATTGCGCTCTAGAAATGAATGAATAAAGTACGGAAACACATTCGAACATGCATTATTGAAGTCAATACCATTTCTTTGGATTAGAAAACACTATATTTAAAAAAAAAAAAAAACGAAACTAAAATAAATATACAGTAACAAACAAAAATTAAAAATACTTTGTAATTAATTTTTTTTAATGAAAAAATGCAATTCAACTTTTTATAGTTATCTTTAACACACACACAAAAAAAAAAAAAACTTTTAAATTTATTTTAAAATTTCATGTCGGATGAAAGTCCCACATCGACTAATTTAGGGAATGATCATGTATTTATAGTCAAAGAATACTATCTCCATTGGTACGAGGTTGTTTGAGAAGTCGACAGCAAAGCTTTGAGACTTTGTACTCAAAGTGACAATATCATATCATTGTGGAGAGTGAGTTCGGTTAAAAATTCATACCACTCAAAGTGGACAAAAATATTCTTTAAAATATTAAAATTTAGATTTCAAAATTTATCTCTCTAACGACGGTTGGATACAAAAGCGGTGATTTTATAATTTTTATCAACAATACACTATCTTCCTTTTGTTAGGATCGCACAACAACGCACACACTCGATCTAGATGAACACAAAGAACAGGATAGAGAAAATGCAGGGAGAACTCTAACTAAAGGATTTATACTCTAACTAAAGGATTTATATTGATGACTTCAAGTATGTACAGTAAGAGAGAATATAGGGAGAACTCTAGATCACACAACAACGCACACACTCGATCTAGATGAACACAAAGAATAGGATAGAGAAAATGCAGGGAGAACTCTGGCTAAAGGATTTATATTGATGACTTCAAGTATGTATAGTAAGAGAGAATATAGGGAGAACTCTGGCTAAAGGATTTATATTAATGACTTCAAGTATGTACAGTAAGAGAGAATATAGAGAATACAGAAAGTATATTTTCAAAGCTATGCACGATAGGATATATATATGGTTTAGCTTACTATATTTAGCTTTACCAGATATAACCATCTACTATATATAACTATTTACCATATATAGCTTTACCCGATATAGCTTTTTACTATACATAGCTATTTACTATTTATGACAATTTACTTTATATATCATTTACCAAATATAGTTTTACTATGTATAACTGTTGACTCAGCTATAAATAAGCAGCAGGCTCCATAACCTAACAATTCTCTCACTTGGAGACTGATCGAGTCAACCAAGAATTTCATTCTCAAACGATCATGAATATCTTCACTGCACCATACCAATTAAGGTTTTGCACAACCTCAATATTCCAACAACAACACATTTTGTCAACATGTTTGTTGGATTCTTTGGACCCTCTATCTTCTCAAAACACATCACCATCTTCCACTAACCTGCAAGTGAAATGGTATCGCCTTCTGTGTTTTATCTTTAAATGATATACCTGGTTCCTCGCCAACTGTATGACACTCTGACTATCTCTATAAAGAATCTTTTCATGCTGCTTCTTGCCCAATTCTTCCAGATAGTCAATCATCCCATATCGTCTTCTTTCTAGCTTCAACTATTGCCACGTACTCAGCCTCAGTACAACGCATTTTTGAAGCCTAGACGTCCCATTATCCATGGCTTTCTCCCACTTGGTTGTATTCTCAAACTGTAGGGCCTCCTTAAAGGGTTGTGGTTCCCTTTCATTAGCAACATATAGTGTAATGAAGGTACATACATATCTCGTATTTTGATAGTACTGGATGATCTTTTCAACACCAGTTCAGGTGTCACTTGCTCCACTGCTGATTCCTCTGCAGTAGTCTTAGGAGTTTCATGAGTATTTGCTACAACATCACTAGGTGAGTTTTCTTGCAACTCAAGCTCAACTCCCACTTGCTTCATGGTCTTGGAAGCTTGCTCCACATCTGGTTCCTCAGCAGTAGTCTCAGGAGTTTCATGAGTATCTGCTACAATATCACTAAGTGAGTTTTCCTGCAACTCAAGCTCAACTCCCACTTGCTTCGTTGTCTTGGAACCATGCTCCACATTTGATTCCTTAGCAGTAGTCTCAGAAGTTTCATGAGTATCTGCTACAATATCACTAGGTGAGTTTTCCTGCAACTCAAGCTCAACTTCCACTTGCTTCGTTGAACCTTGCTCCACATATGGTTCCATTTCCAACCGCACTTTCTTCAATTCTCTGGCAGTCCTTATGAAGGTAACTCGTTTCTGCTTACTCATAACGTAGTTCTCATAACGACCCACATCAACAGATTTAAGACCTTCTAGAAATCCTTTCGCGGCCAGCGTCTTCATTCCTTTCACGCTCATATGTCCAAGTTTATTGTGCCATAGACTTGAATTTGAAGCACTCTCAGCAACAGCAGTGTAAGGACCAGGTTGACGCAATGACTCAAAAGGCGGGTAAATTTTTTTCGCAAAATAAAACAAAGGAATTTAAAACATTATATTTACATTATAGCAAAATAGAGTTTATATGAAAGTATTCAAAACACAACGTACTAGTTAAAACACAAAATAAGGGACGGACACAAAACACTTTAAAACAAAAGGATTGAGGACGACGAGTGAGGTTAGTCTATGGCACCAACTCTAGAGTCCGCTCCCATCCTCGACCAGCTCCTTATCACCTTGAAAAAAATGGAGAATAAGGAATGAGTACAAGACTCAGTAAGTAACCTACTTGTAAGCTCTTAATCGTGTCCTTGATATGCTAGGGTACCACATTCTTTGTTTTTGCTTGTTCTTGATCTTGTTCTTGTTGTAAGTACTTAGGCCCTTCTAATTCTTGTTCTTGACTTGGAGTTCTTATCTTGATCTTTCTTGAGGACCTTGGTCCTTGAATTCTAAAACCTTGGTTTTCCTTTAAGGGCCTTAGTACTATGGTTTTTGGTTCCTAGTTCTTTGTTCCTAGTTCTTGTCCTTAGAACTTGGATCTTGATCCTTGTCCTATTCCTTGATCTTTCTCTTGTTCTTGCTACTTTCTTGGTTCTTGTTTTGTTCTTGATTCGTTCTCCAAGACACTCCCCCTAGGATTTACGGCACTAGACATGCACCTGACAATCCTGTGTCCAAGGCTTCATGCGTTCCAAGCGACACAGCCTTAACCTACGTCCAAGGTTTTATGTGTTCCAAGCAACGTAGTCTTACCGCATCTTAGGGCTTGCCCTTCGGTACGGTCTGCTTAATCCTATGTCTAAGGCTTCATGTGTTCCAAGCGGCATAGTCTGAAAACCTACATCCAAGGCTTCTTATGTTCCAAGCGATGTAGTCTTAATACTACATCAAGGGTTTGCCCCATAATACAGTCTGCTTAACCTATGCCCAAGACTTCATGCGTTCCAAGCGGCATAGTCTGAAAACCTACATCCAAGGCTTCTTACGTTCCAAGAGATGTAGTCTTAATACTGCATCAAGGGCTTGCCCTATAATATAGTCTGCTTAACCTACGCTCAAGGCTTCATGCGTTCCAAGCAGTATAGTCTAAGTCATGAGCATGCTGTACCGTGGGAGGTCTTAGGATGTTCTTGATTCGTGGCTAAGGTAACGTACTCTCTTCTTGTTCCTCCGTGACTTTAGACTACTCCCCTTAATAGACCGTAAAAGTCACTTGCTCGATGCATACTTAAACATGGCATCCTGCAAGTCTGCAGGGCATCCTTTCTAGGTGAGGAAAACTTGAGGCATGACATCCTGCAAAGGAAACATGGTGCAGGGCATCCCAACCAGAAGAGGAATTCTTGGGCACTGCTTGGTGGGAGGTCATGGGTCACTTTAGACATGATTAGAGTATTACCTAGCATTCTTGAGTTCCTTGTGTTTGGGGACCTTGGTCCCTCGTCCTTGAGTGGTACCTAGCATTCTTCTTACTGGGTAATTGTAAAGCTTGTATGTTGTTGTTCTTGGTTCTTAATCTTGTAAGTTTCTAAGGTCCTTGATTTCTTGAGGTATAAGTTGTAATTTGTATTTGTAACCATATGAACCCATCTTAGTGTGAGTTGTTCTAGAAGGTCATAGATTCCTAGGGAGTTCTTTAGAGAGTTCTAAAAGAGTCTAGAGTCTTGTGGCGTTTCCTTTAGATTGTTCTTGGGTCCTATCCTGGTTTAGGTTCCAAACTTGCTCCAATCAACTTGAAACCTCAAACTTATCTTCATGTCCTTCATAATCGACCTTATAAGAAGTAGCAAAGCACGTATAGACCTTGAAATCTCTTAAGTAGTCCTCGGGGCATTTTGGTCATTTTACACCTAATTCTTGGTTTTCTTACTTAACGTGTTCCAATGGCTTTTCAAACTTCACCAAACTATCAAACATCATAAAATAAGATCTACTTCAGGGTTTCATAGCATTTGGAGGTCATCTAGGTCATGAACCGTAGGTAGATGTCCTTAGGGGCATTATGGTCATTTTGCACCATTTCTTGGTTTACCTACTTATCCTTATCCAATGACTACCAAACTTCATCTATAACCTCAACATGCTATAGTATCCCCAGCATTAAAATTTCATAGGCAGCGAAGTTCATCTAGTGGGTTATTTTAACATTGCCTAAATCCCAAACAATTTGTTCGGTTCAAGGTCTTAACTTACGGTTCCTAGGGTTTTTCTTTCATATATCATAATTTCATACTTGTTTTAGGGTTCATATGGAAATCCAAGCGATTCCTACAAGTATTTCTTAACAAAAAGTCCAAGGTGGCTACTTACCTCGTTGTCGACGTTCGGGACCTCTTTTCTTGAGCTTCCGGTACCCGAATTACTTCAACTTTCCTCTCACAGACTCTTTATTGTGTCTACTTTCTGGAACCATAGAGTTTTTCATGAGAACCAGTCTGGAAGGGGGTTAAAATTGAGAAAAATCAAGGGAAGGTCGAGTTTTTTTGGGTTAACATGGCCGGTTCAATTGAACCGGCCACGTCATAGTCTTCTTCCTCCAGACGGGAAGAAGACGCACACGACCGTTCGCGCCGCCATCTGTAACTCGCCCTCCCCAGCTAACTTGGATGAGATACATTCTTCAAGACTTGAAAGTTCCGCTGTTCGAACCAGCATGATGTATTGTGATAATCAAGCAGTTTTGCATATAGCAGCCAATCCAGTTTTTCATGAATGTACGAACCACATTGAAATAGGTTGCCATATAGTTCGAGAACAAATGTTTTCACCCAAAGACAACAATTTGGTTTTATAAATGACAAGTTGACTCCGATTGACCTACATTCTTCTGAGGGGGAGTATTAAAAAATTTGATTCAAGATATAAAGATATTTTTGGAATATATGTTGCATAATTGTAATCAGGGTGGTAGAATATATTTTATATACCGTAATTAGTTCGTTGGTAGTATATGGTAGTATATTTTATCTTATTGTTAGTTAAGAGTATATTTATTTCTATAGTTTAATTGGTAGTTTGTATGGTGTTTAAATGAAGATCATACTTTCCCAATAGGACGGAGAACTTTAGCTGCAGTAACATGTCACAACGCTTATAGTCCTCCAATTCTCAAGCCGCTTCAGTTATTGGCCCATCAAATAATTATTAGCCTACAACAATATCTTTTTTTCCATTTTGTATTATGCCTGCAATAGATTACTTAAAACTACTAATTATTAACCTCTTTCTTTTTTTCTTAAAAGAGAGAGAGAGAGTTATTACTCACAAATCTATTCCTCCGTGAGAACCAAGAGAGTCAAAGCCGTGCTAATACAACTCTTCTGTGCGCAGGTTCAAACCTTAGTAGGTACAATGGAGGGATATCCGAAAGAAAACCTCGCTAATGCACTACTTTTTGTGCACAGGTACGAACATTAATAGGTACAGAGGGAGATGAAGGGGTATCCGAAGGAGAATGTATGGGAAGGATGGGAGGCTGTGGCCGGCGGCTGAAGGACTGAGTATTAAATAATTGGTACTAGGGATTAGAAACAAGCAAACATATATTGGAGAACAAAGATAGAGAAAGAGACCTAGAAACATTAAATTTTGAAAGAACAAAGATACCGAAGGAGTCTTTAAGATGAAGAATTTGTTAAAGAATTTGTTAAATACTTAATAAACGTTAGGAATTCTAATTACTAAAGCGAAGCGATGAAGCACCTTAGCATATGTGGGAACGAGGGGATGAAAGCAAGCTAGTTTGGCATCCAAGTAATTGATGTTTAGAAATTGATGTGGTATGATGACACGTGCCCCGTAGTTATGCACGTGTCATATGCTCGATATGTATAAATGTTTATGCAATGATGTGATGCGTTTGAGATATGATAAAAATGATATGTGAAGGATATGATCTATGTTATGATATGATATGTGAATGATATGATATATGTTATGGTGCGATGCATTTGACGATAAGTTTGAGATATGATACGTGAATGATATATATATAGTATGATATGATATGTGAATGATATTATATATGTTATGGTACGATACGTTTGACCATACGACGCATATTGTGATATGCTTTATGATATGATACGTGTACAATATGCATCCAAGTAATTGATGTTTAGAAATTGATGTTGTAAGATGACACATGCCCCATAGTTCTGCACGTGTCATATGCTCGATATGTGTAAAATGTTTATGAAATGATGTGATGCGTTTGAGATATGATAAATATGATAAGTGAAGGATATGATCTATGTTATGATATGATATGTGAATGATATGATATATGTTATGGTGCGATGCGTTTGACGATAAGTTTGAGATATGATACGTGAATGATATATATATAGTATGATATGATATGTGAATGATATTATATATGTTATGGTATGATAAGTTTGACCATACGACGCATATTGTGATATGCTTTATGATATGATACACTTGACATGATAAGATGTATGATATGCATGACATGCAATAATATGTTTTGACATGATACACAACCCCAAAATTACATGAAATGTTATGATAATGATATGATATGAACCAAAACACTAGAGGGGTTGTTATACATGATAATGAAAATAGAAAAAATGTGTACATGCATCGGGAAATACTCCCTTTTTACGATGGTATGGACGCGTACCCTACGAGGCAGGAAAACGATCATTATGGTTATCATAATGTTGTGGCGGCCAGGCAGAAAAATGATCATTATGTTTATCATAATGCTGTGACAGTTAGGTAAGAAAACGATATCATATTTATCATAATGCTGCCATTGTTGCTATTTTTAAACGGGTGTCTAGCATCAACAGTTACCAGAGAATGTTCACCCGTCAAGAAATGGGTCCAAGAGGTGTGCAAACTGACTGGTGGGTCCATACTCACACGTGTGGACCATATGTAGGACAGAAAATACACATCCAATTAGCCCGTCTAGGATAGCCGCCAAAGGAAAATAGGCTATTGTGATAGATCTCATTCATGAAATTGTATGTGTTTGCATTTAACGCCGATAGGGGAGCCGTTTTCTGAGTATTTCTTAAAATCCTCAAGCTACGTGCTACTCTTATTTTTCAGGTAAAAACAAGACATCCCTGTATGGCTAACACGACATCACAATTCGAGACCATGACACATGCACAGGGTAGTTGTACTTATTTCTTAGACTTAGGTTAAAATAACGTGTATTTAATTTTAACGTTTATTTATTTCCATTAGTATTTTATTGTGTCATTTTAAAGATATTTTCGAACACGTAAGTCCATGACTATGATTTAAGATGAAATTATGTTTTATGAAGAAATTTAAACTATGTATTCCGACACTCAATGTTCATGATATGTATGACAGTGGCCACCTTAGGTTAAGTAGAAAATTTAGGGTCGTTACTAAACCAACTCTACATGATTTTTAATTTCAAGAATTTTAAATACCGAACAACTTTATTTGTTAAAAAAAAAAAAAAAAAAGGGAACAATAGAATAGACTTGATTTGGAAAAAAAAAAAAAAAAAAAAGAAGACATAGAATATATATGTCGAGATATTTATTTATTCTAAAATAATTGAACTACAAGGTGACTGATATTTGAAGTCATTTTGTTTTAATTTATATCATCAAGAAGATTGATATGACGTTAAATTGGATGTTGAGAAGCAAATTCAAGTTAGTACAAACAATAATCAGAAACTCCGACCTAGGTTAACTAAGTAAGTGGTCTTATTATCGGCATGGTTAGAAGTTTGTATTTTGTATGATAATACATGCCCCGTGGTTCTGCATGTGTCATATGTTTAATATGTGTGAGATGTTTATCAAATGATATGTCTGCGATATGATATAACTACGATATGATATGTTGATGATATGATACATATTATGATATGATATGATATATTTGACGATATGATACATGTTATGTATGATATGATATGGTATGTTGAAGGACATGTTATGTGCACGATATGACATAATACGATGGATGACATGAATGATACACAAAAGATATGTTTTGGCATGATATACAACCTCCATATATCTTTTAAAGGCTATGTTGTAAAATGATATGATATGATTTGAAGGAAAACGGAAGAGGTTGTTTTTACATGGTTTAACAAATGTGAAAAATGTTGTGACCTCATGCATCGGAGAATTACCCCCCTTTACAATGAGTACAGACACATACATTACGAAAAGAAATATGATCATTATGTTTATCATGATACTACGACGGTCGCTACTCCTACCGGATGTTCAACAATAGCACTAGAGAATATACTAGTCCGACCAAGAAAGGGGTTTAAGAGGTGTGTGAACCAACTAGTGGGTCCATGTTCGCACGTTGAGTCATGTGTAGAATAGTAAATACACACCAAATTACCCGCTTAGGATACTCACATGATGGGATACAGTTTTAAATGATAGGTCTTATTCATGATTGCATGTGTTTGCATCTAACCCCAAGAATGGGGTCACTGACGGAGTATTTCTTAAAGATACTCAAGCCACGTGTTACTTTTATATGTCAGGTAAAGATAAGGCACCGCTGCACGGTTGACAGCGACATTACAAATTTAAAGACCATGACAGATGCATAGGGTCATTGTATTTAATTTCGTAGACAATAGGTTAACATAGGGCATTAATGTTTTATTTTTACTTAAGTCTATTTTAATATAATATTTCTTTTGTATTGTTTTAAAGACCTTTTATTAAACGTATAAGTCCATAAAATTGTTATACAACGATATTTTAAATGATTATTTTTGCATAAGAAGTCACCTAATACATACGATAACAACTTTAGGTTAGTAGAAATCTAGAGTCGTCACGTCTAAGACCTTTGAAAAATGTTTGGAAAGGAAATGGTAAGCATAAATACAAAAATTTCATTTTTCTAATTAAGCTTCTCAGATTTTTAACTACTTATGGAGATGGAATTTCAAGACAGCTCAAAGATTAAAAAAAATTAAAAAAATTAAAAATTAAAGAATTTTTAAAAAATGTTTAGATTTTTTAGAATAAAATATTTATAAAGTGGCAAATTACCAAAATACCCCTAAATTCGTAACCGTGAAAATGCCCTTGGCACCAAGACTTGACACAAATTCATTTTTAGAATGGGTGAGCTGGAGAAAATCCTTTTGTAACCCAACCGTTGATTTGTCCCAAATTCGGATATAATCTAGAAGGCTCAAATCTCTTTGAATTTAATTTTAATAAATGAGGTTGGTAAGTAGATTTTTTCAATTTTAATAAATGAGGTTGGTAAGTAGATTTTTTCGACAAACTTTCTAACATCTAAGTTTAAAAGGAAGGAAGTTTTGGAAATTTCAAGATCGATGCAAGCCATGTCTATAAATTTTGAAGCAAAGGTCATTCGGGACAAGAATCAAGCCTTCAATCATGAGTTATAAGTATTTCGTTTTTTTTTGGGTATCCTTTCCTTATGTTTCTTCTAAATTTGAGGGTCATATTTCATGAATGGACTCCAAACCTATTCCTACCTATTTTAAATAAGATTATCCACAACTTTGGTGAAGAAGTCGAGGGCTAAAAGTGTCTCAAGTACATTTTCACAATTCAGCTATCACTCACTCGAAGGGAGTAAGATTCATCAATTGCATTTGTGCCTACATATGAATTTTTTGAATTTTATGTCATAAAACTCATAGTTGGTAAATAAAAATATATTCTATTTATAATAAAGTTATTATTGATGATTATTCAGTAAAAGTTGTAATTGAAATAAAGTGAATTTTACGATCATTAAACTAAATCCAATTAACTAAGTACACTCTTGTTATAGTATGATTACTTGAACTATATGTGGAGAAATAAGAGTGGTTCAAGTTCAAGTATATAGTCAAAATGATCTATAGTATAGGAATAAGGCTGAGTAGCTTGTCCTGGGGACACTATGGATGTGGCTCACTTTTGTATAAACAATGTAATCACTAAATCGTACATGTGGGGTACATGTGAGTGGGGGTGTCCTATGCAATGAGTATTGCATAAGATCGGACCATGAAGAAAGTCACTCTCACTTTATAATATCATTTACTATCGAGACTGATTTTTTAATCGATGATCTAGGTAATTCGATCTTAATCCTGAGTTACCTATGAACTTCTGTTTATTCAGAATTATCCTTAGTTTTGCATGGGTGAGAGTGAACCGTGTACTGACTCCTTTCTGCTTTTAGGGATAGTAGAGAGGATATTCCCTTAAGTACTGACTCCTGGTCTTGATCAAGGGCCCACCCCCTCATTGGCCGGAGAGGGATTCGGTTTAGTGGTTGGACCACAAACCAATTGTTCATTAGAGGATCAATAGGACTTAAGGAACAAGAAGTTACTTCAAGGTAAAACGATAAATTGACCCATCTCTCGTTACGAACAACCTATGAAGGACGGACTTACTAATTATGGTTATATCAAATGGATAGAAATATATCTATAGTGAGAGGAGTGCAACTACTAGGCTATAATGAAGTGTCATAGGACATTTAACTAATGTTGGTTAACTAGGTTAATGAGTTTAGCCAGTTAATCTTGAATCGTTGGAGCTCATGATCTGTAGGTCTATTAGGTCCCCCTACTAGCTCATATCGGACCAAACATTAGAACAATGTGACAAAAGAGTTCGAAGTGTTCAAATTCGAATTAATGTAATTATGAATAAGGGATTCATGATCCATGTGTGAAATTGATTGGGATTGACCTTTGATTTAATGTTAAATATTAATTAAATTGTTTAGTTAATTATTTAATATTATTTTAATTTAAAATTAATTATTTAAATTAATGGTTGAAATGTTAACTTGAAGAAAAATCCAAGTTTTGAGGAGTAGAATATTGAAATAACTCCACTAACATGAGTGAAAGTTTGAAGGTCAAAATTTGGTAATCTTAAATTTGTTTGAGCATGCAAATATGACTATAAATGGAGTAATCAAGGTACATAGAATACTTCTCGAAAAAACTTTGAGAAAATTCTTCAAAAACTCTCTCTTCACATATACTAAATTCGTTCTAAGTTTAGTCACTCACTGGATTTCACAATCCCGTTCTAAAGTTGAAGAATAGTAGAAAAAACACTAGTGGTAGTTCTAAATCGGTTCATGAAGAAAACAAAATTAAAATAAGAAAGGAATATGAACTAATATAAATTAAAAATGGTTAGTACTCAAACTTCTTGAGTTTTAATGGAAATTTGAATGCTTTTAAACATGTTAGTTAATTTACTAAAATGGATGTAATTAGAGCGCCTAAATTCAAATGGCTTCTCCATGTGTGATATTACAATTTTCAGAATTTCAAACAAGCTCCTTAGTTGGAAGAGAGTATTAATTTTATCTTCATAGGGTAGAAAGGCATCTTCAAAATTATAATGCCAGATATGCTACCAAATTCCATGCCTTCCATATTATAATGTTAGATAGAAACACCACCAACCATCGAAAATTCTTTCATTACAAAGGGATAGAAAGGGTGAACATCGTAATAGTCAAGGTTCTCCCCCATATGGAATGTATGCGTCCATCCGTTGTAGTATAAAAACCTTAGCTCCTCCGCTTCCATTTCTCTCTCTCTCTTTTTCTAACTTAGGGTGACTCTCGATGGTCATTTGTTAGTGCGCTTGTAGCAGCAAAGACAAATAAGTCCTTCTTTCTAACTCGAATTTGAGGGCAAAAAACTTGAATGAACATGCTAAGGGGATTTTATATGCTAACTTTAAAGGCAATTCCAATTATGAGATAAACCATATTCTCGTAAACCCTACTATTCATTAAGAAAAAAATGAAGGTAATTGAGGTTCATGTGAAGAAGTGAAGGAGAATGAATAAGGAGTTTGAGTTTACCGTCTTTCAAAAGAGAGGTGAATAAGTTATTTCCACCTGAGAAGAAAGAAAAGAAAAGAGACACATAAATAAGTTCCAGAGTGAAGCTTAATCTCATTTCATTTAGCCGACCGTAAAATAATTTAAATCATTTAGTTAGAAGTGAGAGTTCTCCTCCAATTCGTTCCATTCACTTTTTAAGCCCTCAAGCAACATTTCTTAAGAAAATCACCGAGGCCAACAAGCTCGAAAGTGAGAGGAATTTGAAATTTTCGATTTTGGATAAGAACGGAAGGAATTAGGGGTAACTCCAAATTCCTTCTCTTTAGTCCCTTCATCTTGAATTAACTTTTCCTTTATCTTCTTGGTACTGAGATGAACCTGTTGAGTTTTATCTCCTAAACCTCATAGTTTGTAAACAAAAGCATATTCTATTTTAAATAAAGTTATTATGGATGTTTATTCAGTAAAGATTGTTATTGAATAGAGTAAATTTTACGATTATTAATCTAAATTCAATAAACTAAGAACACTCTGACTATAGTATGATTACTTGAACTATATGTAGAGACATTAAAGTAGATCAAGTTCAAGTATATAGTCAAAATGATCTATAGTACAGGGATAAGGCTGAGTATCTTATCCTCGGGACACTATGGATGTGACCCACTTTTGTATATGATATAAACAATGTGATCACTAAATTGTACATGTGAAGACATGTGAGTGGGGGCGTCCTATGTAATGAGTATTGCATAAGATCGGACCATGAAGAAAACCACTCTCACTTTATAATGTCGTTTACTGTTGAGACTGATTTTCTTTTCATTCAATAACCTAGGTAACTCGGTTTTAATCCTGAGCTAACCATGAACTCCTGTTTATTCGGAATTATCCTTAGGGCTATAGTGGAGTGTCCTAGTAGTTAACGAATGTTGGTTAACAAGGTTAATGAGTTTAGCCTGTTAATCTTGGATCGTTGGAGCTCATCATCTATAGGTTCATTAGGTCCCTCTGCTAGCTCATATCAGACTAAACCATAGAACAGTGTGACGAGTGAGTTCGAAGTGTTCGAATTCAAATTAGGAAATATGCGCTACATATATACGATATATTTAACCGCATTTTTATTTTATTTATGAATTAAACAAAAGGAGAGAATCAAAGATATTTAAATAAGATTTAAATATTTTAATCAATATGTGTTGAAATTGATTGGAATTGACATTTGAATTAATATTAATTAAATAGTTTAATTAATCATTTAATATTAGTTTAATTTAAAATTTATTATTCAAATTAATTGTTGGATTAAATTAATTGTTGAATTAAAATGGAGAAAGTCAAAATGTTGACTTCACTTTGTGTGTCTAGTCAAATTAATTGGTATAAGAGCCATAGTTTTTGTGTTTAGTCGGGCAAGACAGTCAAGAGAAATGAACCCAAGAGTTGATCAAAGATCTTGCAAGTGTGTCAAGAGTGTTGAAGTGGGCAGTACAGTTGCCGGTCAGAATTATAATCAATTGGGGGCTGAAGCCAAGACTACCCGAAATTCATTACTGTTGTGTGTCGAAACCTCAATATGAGGAGAGCTACCCGTCAAGAAAAACTAAGCTCACCTGAAGGGAGCTTGCAGTTCCAAAGTAGACAAGATAGATGAAAGAGAAAGCACCATGACGGTGCCTTCCAAAGAACCATTCACATTAGAGGAATAGTGTCGGTGGTTGCAAGCAGAGAAGCCGAGAGTCGAGAAAAGACAAGCGACAGCCAAGTGCAAAAGTTGTATACAATGTAAGTCCTTATGGGGGATGACCTTGCTGCAAAGAGGCAGCCGAGTTCGAGCGGGGGAGAGCAACATCAATGAGTCTCTCGCCCCGTAAAGGTGCTCGAACATACGAGCACACGTGTATTCCTTGAGCCACCACCTTGTGCCTAAGGTGGATGACTGCACAAGAGACGTCAAGACCAACATCCGCTCGAGAAGTGAGCATCATCAAACTAGCAGTGGACATAGAGAAGACCGCGAGAAGTTCAAGTACAACAATAGCCACACGAAGGTGGCAAAGTACAAAGAGTTGGCCGAAACACAATGCCAACAACTGAAGAGACTGTAAAAAAGTTTTGACTTTGCTCAATAGAAGAAGTGATCGCGACGAAAGAGTGTTGTGGCTGGGCTTGCGAGCTCCACCCCGAGGGGTGCACTAGTTCGTGTGATTCCGAGGACAAACATATTAAGTCCATAGTCGTCTGGTGAGTGTATGCAGAGAGAGTCAACCTCACCCACAACTATGAAAAACACTGAATAGCCACATCTACGTTGTGAGTCTCGGTGGCTGAGTCCAAGATGGGTGAACAACAGAAATAGGTCCGAAGGGGGATAGCCGTAGATACGCACAAAGTGGGCATTGAAGACATGTTGAGACACAAGCAAGACAGAGACATCAGAATAGACATGAAGGGAAAAGATAGGCTTGTTGAAGGGTCTGGTAGGGGCCTTAACCTCAAAAGTTCAGGTTTTGGAAGAAATTTGGACATGCGGTTCGGGAGTTAAGTCCGTCCATATGAAATATGAATGCTCGCCAAGTTTGATGCCAATCGGACATCGGACGGACAATGCACGACACTGTATGACAACTCATCAAAATCACGTCTATGCCTGGTAGAGTGAAAATGGCTCAAAATGTACTATAGGGGTACCATGATGTCATCTCTCCACCACCCCTGGGCCCTGTGGCCTAAGTGAGCTACCCTCTAGCACATACGTGTGTCACAGTGTGGGCGAGCGTGCCGAGACGAGTGTCTTGGGCGACTTCCTTTGAAATGGGTTTTTTAAGGACAGTACCAGATGGCACAAGTGTGCCAGCATTGCGCCCTAGCCCGCATGGTGGAGGTTGCTACATGTTGACTCTAGCAATTGACTTTGGCAATTCGGGGGAAAACGTCGACAAAAAACTGGCCGAAGGAAGATTTCTTCGAAAGAAAAAATAGCGGAAGTAAAAGAAGAGAGGGAGAGATTTGCTGAAGACTCGATGTTTTATTTCTTATTCAGTTCAATTCTTTAAATAGTAAACCTAATTACAAAAATAGAAATAGTGGGCTAAAACTTCGCCCAAAGTTAGCCAAAAATGGCCGGCCAAATTGATGCTCTTCCATGAGCGTGAATTCAGAATTTTACAAGGTCAAAACAGCTAAACTACTTTTAAGGACCATAGCTTTTATTTAATAATCTCCTCCTAAAAGCTGTGCTATATCTACTTTATTATTTGAACTCCGATCTTTGAGCGTAGTTCTTCAAATTTTACCCTCGCCAAGGACTTGGTGAAAATGTCTCCAAGTTGTTCCTCTGTTCGGATGAAATCAATCTTAATGAGCCCTTGATCTGCACATTCTCGAATGTAGTGGAATCTGATTTCTATGTGCTTGCTCCAGTCGTGTAAAACTGGATTTTTGATCAGGGAGATCGTAGCTTTGTTGTCCACGTATAGCATTGGTGGATCGCTTTCTCTCTTGATGAGTTCTTCCATTAGTCGCACAAGCCAGACCCCCTGTGTTGCTGCTATCGAAGCGGCGATGTATTCTGCTTCGCAGGAAGACAAAGCACTACCTTATGTTTTGTTGATTGCCAGCAGATCGCGCCGCCTGAGATGAAGTAGATCATTCCGCTGGTGCTCTTACGCTCATCAACGTCACCAGCCATGTCACTATCACTGTAGCCGACTAGCTTGAGTTTCTCCTTTTCTCTCCCTGCGCAGTATCTTACACCCCAGCCTCTGGTTCCGGCTACATAGCATAGGATGCGCTTCACAAGTACTAGATGCTCCTCACTAGGTGCTTTCATAAACCTACTCACATATCCAACGGAATAAGCAAGATCAGGATGAGTGTTTACCAGATAGCGCAGACTCCTGACAATGCTACAGTAATTGGTGGAGTCGACTGTCGTCATTGTGCCGGCCTCATTAGTTGGAGCCAGGCCTCCATTGGCGTTCTTGTAGGATTACTATCCACAAGTCCAGTTGTGTCCAGCAACTTCTTCACGTACGCACTTTGGCAGATGGAGATGCCGGTAGAATTCTGTTGCACTTCGATGCCGAGGTAGTAGCTGAGCACGCCGAGATCACTCATCTCGAAGTTCTTTGACATCTTCTTCTTGAACCTTTCAAGGACTTCCATGTCGCCTCTAGTGATTATGAGGTCATCGACGTACACTCCCACGATCAGTCACTGCTTGCCGTGGCCGTGCATGTACATGCCATGCTCAGAGGCACAGCGCTTGAATTTCAGTGACAGTAGGGTACTGTCGAGCTCCACGTTCCAGTCTCGTGGGGCTTGTCGGAGCCCGTAGAGTGCCTTGTGCAGGCATAGTATCTTATCGGAGTTGTCATTGTCCAGGAAGCCAGGTGGTTGTCGGACGTAGACGGTCTCCTTCAGCTCCCCGTTAAGGAAAGCAGACTTCACGTCCATATGGTGAACCTCTCAAGAGTAATGTGCCGCAATTGCCAGCAAAAGACAGACGGATTCTAACCTTGCCACTGGCGCAAATACCTCTTCGAAGTCCACTCCTTGCTTCTGGACGTAGCCCTTCGCCACCAGACGGGCCTTGTGCTTCACAACTTCTCCTTTTTCGTTGCGCTTCAGTTTGAAGACCCATTTGAGCCCTATGGCTCGGTGTCTCAGCGGTATATCCTCCAGACTCCACGTCTGGTTCTCGGTGATGGATGTCATCTCCTCCTGCATTGCCTTCAGCCAGCACGGATTCCTTTATGCTTCGGCAAAGGTGTTCGGTTCATCTGCACTAATGGCATGCAGTTCGGCCACTTCTTCGAGCTCGCGCGTTGCCAGTCCAGGTGGTTCACCTCCTCCCACTAAGTCGTCCATCCTCCGGTACCTGGCCTTCAGATTAGCATCGTGATCGGCATCCAACGTCGAATTTGCAGTCCGTGGTGTTACGAATTCCACTAGTTCAGGGGGTGCACCTGTTGGCAGCGGTGACGGCTCCTGATGCTTGGCTTCTTCTTCTTCCGGCTAAATGACGAGGTACTCCACCGTGAATTGATTTGGATTATGATCTGCCTCGATCACGTCATTTCACTACCAGAAGGTGCTTTCATCGAAGATGACGTCACGAGACACGTGAGCTCGCCCCCTACAGGATCCTAGAGTCTGTACGCCTTGCTCCCGAGTTCATAGCCGATGAAGATGACCTTCAACCCCCTGGCATCGAGCTTGGCGAGGTGGGGACGTGTTACCTTCATGTATGCGACGCAGTCGAACATGCGAAAATGATGTACCGCTGGCTTTTTATTGTACCAGGCCTCATATGGCGTCTTCCCGTCGAGGCTTCGGGTTGGTGACCAATTGAGGAGATAGACGGTCGTCATTACCGCCTCTCCCTAGAATCTCCCAGGCATCCCGGTCGTCACCAGCAATGACCTCGCTGTTCCGACGATGGTCTGATTTCAGCGCTCCACCACTCCGATCTGTTAGGGAGAGTAGGGCGCCGTTAGGTGCCGTTGTATGCCAAACTCGTCGCAGTACTTACCAAAACATGCCAAGGTGAATTCTCCACCTCGGTCTGTGCGCAGCACTCGTATCTTCTTCTCACATTCGGCCTCCGCTCGCGCTTTAATGCGCTTAACCGCCTCTACCGCCTCACTTTTCGCTTGCAGCAGGGTCAGCCACATGAAGCGGCTTTTGTCATCGACTAATAGAAGGAAGAGACTCTTACCGCCTGGGGTCGCTAGTTTGATGGGCCCGCAGATATCACCGTGTAAAAGCTCCAACGGCTCATCGACGTGGTAGGATGTCCGAGACGGAAAGGGTGTGCGCCACTATTTGCTGATGAAGCACCCGTCGCACAGCTTATTCACGTCTTTGATTGCCGGCAAACCGTGCACCATCTCCTCCTTCTGTAGCTTTTCTAGAGCAGGAAAGTTTAAGTGCCCATACCTTGCGTGCCACCTCCAAGATACCTCTTCGGTCTTGGCCGAGAGGCTGACGGGTTTCTCTATCTCTAACTTCAGGATGTAAAGACGGTTTGTCCTGCGCCGGACCTGCGTGAGTAGTCGTCGTCGATCATCGCAGATTTTGAGTAGCCCACACTCGATGGAAATGAAGCAGCCTGCCTCATCTAGTTGACCCAAGCTCACAAGGTTAGCCTTGAGCCTCAGGATGAAGTAGATGTCCGTTAGCTTGCGGTGCTCAGCTCCCTTGCTGACGAATAGGATTGTGTCGCGCCCTTCAATCTCGACGACAAAGCCGTCGCCAAATTTTACCATCCCGTGAATCTGAGTCGAGCTCGGAGAACGCAGCTCTAGCCCCGGTCATATGGTTTGTTGCCCCTGTGTCGAGGATCCATCACTGGTGCTCGTTCTGCTCGTCCCTCTCACCGATCTGAGCGAACACTCGCTCCTCCTCTAGTTGAATTGGCTCTCCAGCTAATGCTGCCTTTGCTACGCCCAGCTGGAGCTCTTTCTCAGGTTCAACATCATCGTCGATTACCTCCACCTTCGTGGATTTGGAATTGAAATTGGGGACGCATGCACTTTACCATGAAGAGAGTTGGCTCGTCCTCCTCGGATTGAGCCACATGGGCCTTCTCGGCCTTCTCGATCTTTCTAAGCTTGCTCCAACAATTCTTGCTCAGGTGACCTCTCTACCCGAAGTTCAAGCATAGGATCGGCCTGCCATCGGTCGACTCCTTCTTTTGATCCCCATTCTTCTCGCGCGTGTGCCCGCAAGCTTTCCATGGCTTCTTACTGCCTTTATGGCTGGAGGGCTCGTTGCTCTCGTCGGCGTTGTCACGGAGCTTTAGGTGTGCAAGTCATTCCTCCTCAGTGAGGAGTAGACGACCCTCCTTGTCGATAGCTGAAGCGGTATTTTTCTTTCGCTACTCAATGTTACGCAGTCTTCCGGTCACCTCTTCCACCGTTAACTCGTTCACGTCAAGCAATTTCTTGATTGAAATCAAGGTGATTGGGGACGACCTACAACATCTTCTTCACGATTTCTGTCTCGCTGATGCTGTCACTGAGAGTGGTGATGCTGTTGGCGAGCCCCGTGATCCGCATTGAAAAATCATTGATGGATTCGCCGTCCTTAATGCGGATCTCCGAGAGCTCCTTCCGCAGTTGCTCGATGTTGGATTCCCGCACTCGCTGTACACCGACCCGATGGGATTTGATTCCCTCCTAGAGCCCCGTGATCTGCATTGAAAAATCATCGACGGATTCGCCGTCCTTAAAGTGGATCTCCGAGAGCTCCTTCCGTAGCTGCTCGATGTGGGATCGAGCTTGGTGAGGTGTGGACGGGCTACCTGTTAGGATTGCACAACAACGCACACGCTCAATCTAGATGAACACAAAGAACAAGATAGAGAAAAGTGCAAGGAGAACTCTGGCTAAAAGGATTTTTTATTGATGATTTCACGTATGTACAGTAAGAGAGAATTACAGATAATAGAAAAGTACTTTTTCAAAGCTCTATTGGACGGGATATATATATAGTTCAGTTTACTATATATAGCTTTACCAGATTTAACCACCTACTATATATAGCTATTTACTATATATAGCTTTACCAGATTTAACCATCTACTATATATAGCTATTTACCATACATAGCTTTACCAAATATAGCTTTACCAGATATAACCGTTGACCTAACATTACCTTCATGTATGTGACGCAGCCGAACACTTGAAGATGATGTACTGTTGGCTTTTTGTTGTACCAAGCCTCGTCTGGCGTCTTCCCGTCGAGGCTTCGCGTTGGTGAACGATTGAGGTGGTAGATTGCCATCATTACCGCCTCTCCCCAAACCTCCCAGGCATCCCAGCCATCATCAACATTGACCTTGCTGTCCCGACGATGGTCTGATTTTGGCGTTCCACCACCCCGTTTGCTGTTGGGGGGGAGTAAGGCGCCGTTAGTTGTCGCTGCATGCCGAGCTTGTCACAGTACTTACTGAAGCTCGCTGAGGAAAATTCTTTGCCTCAGTCCATGTGCAACGTTCGCATCTTCTTCCCCCATTCAGCCTCCGCTCGCACCTGGATGCGCTTAATAGCCTCTGCCGTCTCACTTTTCGCTTGCAGCAAGATTAGCCACATGAAGCGGCTTTTGTCATTGACAAGCAGGAGGAAGAGGGTCTTGCCGCCCGGGGTGGCCGGCTTGATGGGCCATCAGATATCGCCGTGTACAAGCACCAATGGCTCATCGATGCGGTAGGATGCTAGAGACGGAAAGGGGATGCGCCTCTATTTGCCGATGAGGCACCTGTCGCACAGCTTGTTCACGCCTTTGATTACCGGCAAACCGTGCACCATCTCCTCCCTATGTAACTTTTGTAGAGTAGAAAAGTTTAAGTGCCCATACCTTGCGTGCCACCTTCAAGATACTTCTTTGGTCCTGATCCAGAGACTGACCAGTTGTTCTATCACCAACTCCAGGATGTAAAGGAGGTTTTCCGTGCGCCAAACTTGCTTGAGCAGCCATCATTGATCATCGCAGACCTTGAGTAGCCCGCATTCGATGGAAATGTGGAAGCCGGCCTTATCGAGTTGACCCAGGCTCACAAGATTAGCCTTGAGCCTCGGGATGAAATAGACGACGGTTCGCTGGCGGTGCTCACCTCCCTTGCTGACGAATAAGATGGTGTTGTGCCCTTTGATCTCGATGTCGGAGCCTTCGTTGAATTTTACTGTCCCGCGAATCCCGAATTGATCTCAGAGAATGCAAACCTGGCCCCGGTCATACGATTTGTTGCTCCTGAGTAGAGGACCCATTGTCGGTGCTTATGCTGCTCACCCCTCTCGCCGATCTGAGCGAACACTCGCTCCTCCTTCAGTTGAATTGGCTCCCCAACTGGTGCCTTTGTTACTTCAGCTGGAGTTCTTCCTCGAGTTCGATGCTCACTAGAGGAGCAGTTATGCCGACGTAGATTACCTCTGTTGGGTTTTATGTCCTAAAACTCATAGTTTGTAAACAAAAACATATTCTATTTTCAATAAAGTTATTATTGTTGTTTATTCAGTAAAGATTGTTATTGAATAAAGTGAACTTTACGATCATTAATCTAAATCCAATAAACTAAGAACACTCTAGCTATAGTACGATTACTTGAACTATATGTAGAGACATAAGAGTGGATCAAGTTATAGTATAAAGTCAAAATGATCTATAGTATAAGGATAAGGCTGAGTACCTTATTTTGGAGACACTATGGATGCGGCCAACTTTTGTATATGATATAAACAATGTGATCAATAAATTGTACATGTGAAGACATGTGAGTGGGGGCGTCCTATGCAATGAGTATTGCATAAGATTGGACCATGAAGAAAACCACTCTCACTTTATAATGTCGTTTACTATTGAGACTGATTTTCTTTTCATTCGATAACCTAGGTAACTCGGTTTTAATCCTGAGCTAACCATGAACTCCTGTTTATTCGGAATTATCCTTAAATTTGCATGGGTGAGAGTGGCTCTAGTTCACCGACTCAATAGGCCTCCCATTTCAGGGGTAAGACTGGGTGAATGGCTGGGGACATGGGGTGCAAGATGGAATTCGCTCCTACCCACTTTTAGGGATAGAAGAGAGGTAGTTCCCTTAAGCACTGACTCCAGGTCTTGAACAAGGGGCCCCACCCTCTCATTGGCCCGAGAGGGATTCGGTTTACTGGTTGGACCACAAACCAATTGTTCATTAGAGGATTAGTGAGACATAAAGAACAAGAACTAACTTCAGGGGTAAAACGGTAAATTGACCCAGATCTAGTTACGAACAGCCTGTGAAGGTTCGACTTACTAATCATGGTTATATCAAATGGACAGAAATATATCTATAGTGAGGGGAGTGCAACTACTAGGCTATAGTGGAGTGTCCTAGTAGTTAACGAATGTTGGTTAACAAGGTTAATGAATTTAGCCGGTTAATCTTGGATCATTGGAGCCCATGATCTATAGGTCCATTAGGTCCTTCTGCTAGCTCATATCGGACTAAACCATAGAATAGTGTGACGAGTGAGTTCGAAGTGTTCGAATTCAAATTAGGGAATATGCGCTACATATATACGATATATTTAACCGCATTTTTGTTTTATTTACGAATTAAACAAAAAGAGAGAACCTGAGATATTTAAATAAGATTTAAATATCTTAATCAATTATGTGTTGAAATTGATTGGGATTGACATTTGAATTAATATTAAATATTAATTAAATAGTTTAATTAATCATTTAATGTTACTTTAACTTGAAATTCATTATTCAAATTAATTGTTCAATTAAAATGAAGAAAGTCAAAATGTTGACTTCATTTAATGGAAAATTCCATGTTAGTGGAATTTTGAGGTGTCAAAATTTAGTTTAACCAAACTTGCATGCTTCCCAAATAAACCCCATAAGTTTGAGTGGAATTTTGAGTGTCAAAATTTGGTTAACTCAAACATGCATGCTTGCCACATAATCCCAAACATTTGAGTGGAATTTTAAGTGTCAAAATTTGGTGATCTCAAGTTTGCATGAACATGCAAACATGACTCTTTAAATAGAGTGACCATGGTACATGGAAGGTCTTCTTCTTCTTGGTGAAAAACAGAAAAACCTCTCACAAACACTCTCTTCACATATACAAAATCCCTCCCAAGTTTAGTCACTCACCGGATTTCACAATCCCGTTCTAAGGCCGGAGGATAGTGGAGAAGACACTAGTGGTGGTTCGAAACCGGTTCGTGAGGAAAAAGGAGTTTGAATTACAAAAGGTTAGTATTTAAACTCATTAAGTTTTAATACTTATGAACATGCTAGTTATTTACTATAATTGATATTTTAAAAGTGCCTAAGATCCAAATTGCTTTCGCATGTGTTATATGCTTATATTAACACCAACAACCTTCACCTCCGTGGATTTGGAATTGAAACTCGAGACGTCGGATAAGACCGTTGCACTTATCATGAAAAGAGCCGGCTCTTCCTCCTCTGATCGAGCCACATGGACCTTCTCTTTGTTCCTGAGCTTGCTCCATCAATAATTGCTCAGGTGGCATGGACCTTCTCTTTGTTCTTGAGCTTGCTCCAACAAGAATTGTAGAATTATTTCTGAGCTTGCTCCAGCAATTCTTGCTTAGGTGGCATCTCTAGCAATTCTTGCTCAGATGGCATGGACCTTCTCTTTGTTCCTGAGCTTGCTCCAGCAATTCTTGCTCAGGTGGCCCTTCTTCTCGAAGTTCGAGCACTAGATTAGCCCGCTATTGATCGACTCCTTATTTTGACCCGCCTCTGTGGCCCTTCTTCCTCCAGTTCGAGCACTGGATTGGCCCGCTATCAGTCGACTCCTTCTTTTGACCACCCTCTTTCCCGCGCATTTTTCCACGCGTGCGCCAGCGAGATTGTCATGGTTTCTTCCCGCCTTTGAGGCTGGAGAACCCGTTGCTCCAGCAAATCTTGCTCAAGTGGCATGGACCTTCTCTTTTTTCTTGAGCTTGCTTCAGCAATTCTTGCTCAAGTGGCCCTTCTTCCCACAGCTCAAGCACTGGATTGGCCCGCTATCGACCGACTCCTTCTTTTGATCCCCTTCTTTAAGAAAACACCTAGATTAATGCAAATATTATGTTTAACAAGTTGCTAGGATTCATGCCCGAAGTAATCATTATCTCCTGTCACGAAGTGTACCACGAGGTCCCTAATTCTCTTTAGGTCGGATGCCCTGCTATATGTACCATGAGCATGTTGCCATGATGGACTTATTATTTTGCTCACCTAAATGAGATGCCCTACGTCACCATTTGCTAGCAGGATGCCACAATTATGACAACTCCACCTATGTACTCTTGGAGAGAAAATTAAGGGTTACTTTGGAAGAGTTTCAAGGCTAAAACACAATGCTTGACATGATAACCTCTGATGCTTACTTCCTAAAAACGAAAAAAGTAGTCATATCCTAGCTTAAGGTCTAGACATGCTCCAAATTACCAACTATTTTCTATAAGGCCTATTTTATATGACATGAGGATATGCCATGTTCATGCATGCATCAATCACGTGACCTTTATGGTCTATCATGGGGAGTAGTCTAAGGCCACGATGGAGCAAGAAGAGATTAAGTTACCTTAGCCAAGAATCAAGAATCTCCTAAGACCTCCCACGGTATATCATGCTCATGACTTAGACTACGCTGCTTGGAACACATGAAGCCTTAATCATAGGTATTAAGATTGTGTCGCTTGGAACGCATGAAGCCTCGGACAAAGGTCGACAAGTTTATGATTAGTACCGTAAATCATAAGGGGAGTGTCTTGGAGAATGAATTAAGAAACAGTACAAGAACTTACGACACGAACAAGAACAATAACAAAAAAAAGAAAGAGTGTGGTACCCTAGCTTATCAAGGACACGATTAAGATCTTACAAGTAGGCTGCTTACTGATTCTTTGTACCCATTCCTAATTCTCAATTTTTTTTTCATATAATAAGGAGCTAGTCGAGGTCGAGAGGGACACTGGAGCAGATGTCATAGACAAACCTCACTTATCCTCAACTCTTTTGTTTTAAAATGTCTTGTGTCGTTCCTTATTTTGTACTTTAACAGTTCTGTTGTGTTTTAAATACTTTATATAAACTTTATTTTGATATAATATAAATATAATGTATATTACGGTTTAAATTTCGTTTGTTTTATTTCACAAAAATTTACCTGTATTTTTAAAGTCATCGAGTCAGTCTGGTTCTTATAGCGGGCAATTCCTCCCGCCCCATGAATACGATGTTGGTCTTTTTCTCTATGCTTCCTTCTCCAACTGATGGAGATATATTCTATATATCAAGGGCAGAATGGGGCAATGGCTTCTTTTGGTATATCCTTGGTGTTGGGAAGGGCATGTGGGTAGAGTGCGTGAGGATTCCGGCACCTCACCGAAATTCTCAAGCCTTTTTGGGCGACTGGATTTTTTTTTTTTTTTTTTTTTTTTTTTTTTTTTTTTTTTTTTTTTTTTTTTAAGACTACAAACTAAGTTTTAGTAAAAAATATGAATTTGATTATTAAAAATGAAAGTCACAATATTTTATTTTATTTTATCTCAAGGATTTAATTAAAATTACTTTTAGGTTGGTTTTATTTTATTTTTGTTAACAAATATGTGGCCTTCACAGTTTGAATAGTATTTGACCTCTTCGTCAATGCATACATGGCCTCAGTGGAATTATGCATAAATTGTTATTTAAGAATTTTTATTTAGTTGAACATTTGATTATGTAATCTATTTTTTTTTTTTTCAATTGAATTTGTGCCCATCTGACATAACTTTATGATTTAGGGGAGAATATTCTTCAGTTCAAATAGGAATACAGCGGAAAATTGAAAGAAAATATTTTGCAGACAACATTGTTTTGGTGCAACTTTAACAGCAATTATGGGAAGCTTTCGTTCGAGATTTTTTTGCCAGAGAAGGGAATTTGGCTTGAAGACTAATGCAACTATTCGCACTGCATTTGGCGTGAAGATGAGAAGAGTTTTTCTTTATATAATAGCAGAACAAAGGTATTCGAGCTCATTCATCCATGGAGTCCTTAAACATATCCATCATCTTTGCCTTACTTCACATCCAATCTTTTCTTTTCTACATAAGTTGCGTGCTTGCGTAATACTTTAACAAAATGTCGGTTAAACATTTAAGTTCTAAAATATATGGAAACATTTAATATAAAAATGAGTATATCTGAATGAAATATTAGAGTTGTTATTGACGAATAAAATATTGACGTCAACCTTAATATCAAAGTCTAGATTTTATAGAAAATTTTCAAGCACAAAAATGAAATAAATTTGAAAGTTATACACCATTGTGGAAAATGAAACACAAATAGATTCGGTAAAGGCTAAAAAAAAAAAAAAAAAAAAAAAAAACTCAATCGCCAGAAAACATGCATTCACGCCTCATTGCACCACATGTCACGCCTGAAGCCATAAACTTTTTCGCCCTACGAAACTCAGATGGCTAATTCCTATGGCTTCGAAAAACCGAATCATGACTAAAAAGACAAAATTGAAAACAAATAAAAATAAAAAGAACATAAAATAGAAGGTAAAAATCAGTCAAAATCTAAAACAAGAAAAGGAAAGCAAGGACACCAAAATTAAATATAAAATGAAAGTCAAATGCAACAAATGGGAATTACAAATATAAAATAAAATACAGAAGACTCCAAATATGAAAACGGACGAAGGACTCTAAAAGACCGACAAGGGACTGACGCTCCAGAACGACACCCCTCTGTGACAGTGCAGCTCTCAAACACCTCCCTGTATTGACTGGTAGTTGAAAAAAAAAAAGAGGAGAAAGGAGTGAGTATAAAAATATACTCAGTAAGAAACTACTTGTAGGCTCTTTTCGCATCCTTATCTGAGTAGGTATACACGGTCTAATCTCTGGGTTCTAGTGAGTGCGAATCACGCTACAACTCTCTTTCTTGTATCTTAGGAGGCTTGCCCATCTTATGCAGTGGAAGGATCAGTGTCTTGAGGTGAGGCGCGACCTCAAAAGTAAATCTGAGGGGATCGTATGGCTGAATCTGAATACGTGTCTCTCTCTGAACATCATCCGTGGAGGTTAGCTGACAACCCTCACACGGGACCATACATCCATTAAATTCGGAGTGCGACCCCTTGTGTGCCGGTCAGCTACTAAGTCATCCTACGTGGCTCCACATCTCCCGCTCAGGGACGGGTTTCTATGGACTAGGAGTCCTTTTTAGAAGACTCCTTAGCTATCACCACTAGGTCTGGGCACCTGTCACACTTCCCTATCCGGATCTGCCAAGCTCAACGATCTCTGTACCGAAGCTCTATCTCGGCGGTACGGTATCGGAGCAGAGAGGAAAGTGAAGGTTCTGATGACACTATCCACACTGCTCAACGCTAGCGGGCTACGTACAGTTACTGTGGTGACCTACTATTCTTTCTAGGGGTGGAACTTGGTGGCTTAGACTTGGATTCATGCATCTCTAGGATTCTCGTGCAAGGTATCACAAACCTATCATATTTGGAATTCTGGGCTCTAGATCCACCGCTAATCGTTTCGCAGGTCTAAATGCATGGTATTCTAGAGGTCCCCCAACCTAGGGTCTCGTCTAGCCTACTTAGTCACAAGCACCCTAATCTAAGCTCACAATTTCTTCCTATTCATCAAGAAAGATAACACAAGCAAACATCATGCATAGGAGTTAACACGTAGCAGTTCATGCAATATTAACAAACATGCTCAGTGGGAAGATAACATCCATCTTCACCCGGAGTGCAGCTTTCACAAGTTTCCCATCCTCCTTGTGCATACATACATTATCATAATCTCAATCTAAACAAATTACATAGTCATTCATATTTAAAAGTCATAGACTTCCTTATTTATTTCATTTTCATGGTTTCCATACTAATTTGCTAGGTACGGCTAGCTAAGTTTATGGGTATGATAGTATGCATGCTTATTCCAAGCAGTTCTTACAAGTATTGCTCGTGAAAATCTAAATGGCTACTTACTTGATTGACGTGTATCTTCCCAAGCTCGAACTATTTGCCGAAAAAGGTTCAAAAAATTCTGGAATTTTCTTGATAGGTCCTAATTCACATAAAAATAGGATCAGAGTTGAAATTGGGACGAAAAACAAGCAAACGGAGGTTGAAAGGTCACTCACGCGCCTACACGCGTGACTGACGCGCTCTGGAGGGTGTACTACGCTCGCGTGTCCACGCGTGACTTCCCGCGCAGTCGCGAGCCAGCGGCCGGTTCGGTTCACATGGTTCAGACTTAGGCCGACCCGGTTGCGCGCGCCTGATGTGCTTCTCCAGCCCGCAGTCGCCATGCATCGCTCGTTGGTCCTGTCGCGCTCCTTCGTACGTCGGCCGATGCGTGGCGGCGATGCCTCCTCTCTCCTCCTATGTTTTTCCAAATTTTTTAGAAACGTGAGTTTTGGCGTTTTTAATCTATTTTCTTTCGATTTTTATATCTTCCAATATGTAATCCGAATCAACAAGTTATCTTCACGAATATTGTAGATCTCATATTCTATTTCTACAATATATTTTTCTTGTATTTTTTTGGTAATCACAGTTCTTATTATTTGAGTTCAAATTTGGAGAAAAACACGAGTTCTTACCGAAAATCGCATTTTCTTGAAACTCCAATTTTCATCCAGAAACCTCAAGAAACCTGTGTGAATCTTATTTTAGTTACATACCTCAAAAACTCCAGATCTAACGCTAAAAAAACTCCTCAAATCTAGATAAAATCGAAAGAAGAAGTTCGAAACTTACTTTGTCCGTTCTCGGATTTTCTTGCCGGAATGAGTGGATCCACCACCCAAACTTCTTTTCCAGCACCCAGAGAAGTATTGCTTCGAAGTTTCTTGCCTTGGATTCGATCTCCAATGGCAGTTTTTCATCTCTACTCTTCCTCTCTCCCAAATCCAAACTTCTTCTACTTTCTCCTTTCTCTCTCTATTTTTTTTCTTTTCTTTCTCCGTCTGGTGTGAGCCCAAACAACTAAACTCGTTAGGTAAGAGTAGGGACAAAATGACCCTTTTGCCCCTATGTTGTTATTATTATTTATTTATTTATTTATCTAAAAATTCGAGTATTACAATCCACCTCTTCAACTCGCTAAAGGGTATTTTACCCAATTTTTACCGTTCCGACTATCCTAAAGCTAAAATTGACCTTGTTTATGGAAATTAAATTCAGTATAAAGTTCACTTTCTTAATTTATGTTAAACTGAGTTAAGAAATTGTAGTTTCTAAGGAAACGAGATGGACATTCTAATAGGAAACGACAACTAATAATACCAGGAGAAATTTTGAGGGATGAAAAACAATCGTACTCGAATTTAAGGAGAACACCAAGTAAGGCCAACCAAGTAAGTGATCTTACTATAGGATAGGTTAAACGACTTGTTTAATGTATGACGACACGTGCCTAGTGGCCCTTGCACATGTCATTTATTATCTATATTTATGATGTTGTGACTATATTGTCTGATGATGATGTACGATGTAAGATGATGTTATTCTGTGATGAGATGATTCTATACAATGTTATATGATACGTTAGAAGACATGGGAAGTTTATGATTATATGTGCTTGCATATAACCCCAATAGTGGGGCCACTTACTGAGTATTTATCAAAATATTCAGGTCATGTGCTACTCTTACTTTTTCACGTAAAGAAAAGGCTCCCCTGTACGGCTGACGGTGGCATCACAATCCAGGAGACCATGACACATGCATAGGGGAGTTTGCAAAATTTTAATTTCGTAGACAATACGTTCGTATAGGTTAGAATGCATTTAATTTTGTAGCATATAGGTTAGTACTGGGAAGTTTTACTTTATGTTATTTCAAACTTTTGTATTTTAGTTTAAAGACCTTCTAGAAAACATGTAAGTCCACGACAACGTTTTATGATAAAGTTTTGAATGAAATATTTTCCCATAAACTGTTAATGATATGTATGTAGTAGCAACTTTAGGTTAAATAGGAATCTAGAGTCGTTACATATTCTAAACACATCAAAAAAATGAATGCTATGAGTTGACTCTATGTGATTTTATTGTTTACTTTTGCATCAACTTTTAATGCCTTCACTTGTTTATCTCTCCAATCTTGAGGGTCACCTTGGAAAATGACGATTCTTAGTTATAAGGATGGAGAACCTATAACGATCTATTGCAAGTCGAAGACCAATAATCAAGTAAATAAGGGTGTTGCATGATGCCAAATTTTCAATGGCACCATCTATATATATATATCTACATTTATATAATTGATAGTTTAAAAGGAAAAAGTTCAGCTATTGAAAGTATAATACACAACGGGAAAAAAAGTCATTATCGATATTCAACTTCTATGGCGATTTATAAAAAAATAATTGTAGTTTGAAAAAAGTCCTCTTCAAATTGAGCCACATGGGCCTTCTCGGCCTTCTCGATCTTCCTGAGCTTGCTCCAACAATTCTTACTCAGGTGACCTCTCTTCCCGAAGTTCAAGCACTGGATCGGCCTGCCATCGGTCGACTCCTTCTTTTGATCCCCATCCTTGCCGCGCGTGCGCCAGCAAGCTTTCCATGGCTTCTTACCGCCTTTGCAGCTGGAGGGCCCGTTGCTCTCGCAGGTGTTGTCGCAGAGCTTTAGGCGTGCAAGTCATTCCTCCTCAGTGAGGAGTAGACAACCCTCCTTGTCGATAGCTGAAGCGGTATTTTTCTTCTGCTGCTCGATGTTACGCAGTCTTCCGGTCACCTCTTCCACCGTTAGGTCGTTCACGTCAAGCAATGTCTCGATTGAAATCGAGGTCATCGGGGACGACCTGCAACATCTTCTTCAAGATTTCTGTCTCGCTGATGCTGCCACCGAGAGTGGTGATGCTGTTGGCGAGCCCCGTGATCCGCATTGAAAAATCATCGATGGATTTTCCGTCCTTGAAGTGGATCTCCGAGAGCTCCTTCCGCAGCTGCTCGATGTTGGATTCCCGCACTCGCTGTACACCGACCCGACGGGATTTGATTCCCTCCTAGAGCCCCGTGATTTGCATTGAAAAATCATCGACGGATTCGCTGTCCTTAAAGCGGATCTTCGAGAGCTCCTTCCATAGCTGCTCGATGTGGGATCGAGCTTGGCGAGGTGTGGACGGGCTACCTGTTAGGATCGCACAACAACGCACACGCTCGATCTAGATGAACACAAAGAACAGGATAGAGAAAAGTGCAAGGAGAACTCTGGCTAAAAGAATTTTTTATTGATGACTTCACGTATGTACAGTAAGAGAGAATTACAGAGAATAGAAAAGTACTTTTTCAAAGCTCTACTGGACGGGATATATATATAGTTCAGTTTACTATATATAGTTTTACCAGATTTAACCATCTATTATATATAGCTATTTACCATATATAGCTTTATCGGATATAGCTTTACCAAATATAGCTTTACCAAATATAGCTTTACCGGATATAACTGTTGACCAAGCTATAAATAAGCAGCAGGCTCCATAACCTAACATTACCTTCATGTATGTGACGCAGCCGAACACTTGAAGATGACGTACTGCTGGATTTTTGTTGTACCAGGCCTCGTCTGGCATCTTCCCATCGAGGCTTCGCGTTGGTGAACGATTGAGGTGGTAGATTGTCATCATTACCGCCTCTCCCCAGAACCTCCCAGGCATCCCAGCCATCATCAACAATGACCTTGCTGTCCCGACGATGGTCTGATTTTGGCGTTCCACTGCCCCATTCTGCTGGGGGGAGTAGGGCGCCATTAGTTGTTGCTGCATGTTGAGTTTGTCACAGTACTTACCGAAGCTCGCTGAGGTAAATTCATTGCCTCGGTCCGTGTGCAACGTTCGCATCTTCTTCCCGCATTCGGCCTCCGCTCGCACCTAGATGCGCTTTGTAACAGCCCAAAATTTTCTACTTAATTTAAGGTCGCTACTGTATACATACCATAAACATTGAATGCGGAAGAGTTCCTTTAAATTCCACAAAACATAACCTTTAACTTAAAACACAGCCATGGACTTACGTGTTTCGAAAACATCTTTAAAACGACACAACAAAAGACTCGAAATAAAATAAATAAGCGTTTAAGTTTAAAACATCCTATTTTATCCTAAGTCTAAGAAAATAAATGCCACTATCCTATGCATGTGCCATGATCTTGAGTTGCGATGCCGTCGTCAGCCGTACAGGAATGCCTTGCCTTAACCTGAAAAATGTAGTAGCACATGGCTTGAGTATTTAAAGAAATACTCAGTAAGTGACCCCACTATTGGGGTTAAATGCAACAATCACATGCAATAATATGATGGGACCTATCTTTCGTTTCGTTTCGTTTCTTTTTCATTTCGTTTCGTTTTTCCGACGGTGTAATCCTAACAGGTAATCGTGGACGTGTACCATATACTCTACATGCAGCCCATACGTGCGAGTATGGGCTCACCAGCTAGTTCGCACACCGCTGGGCCACTGTCCCTAGCCGGTGGGCATGCTCTGGGGGCCCATCGGGACCCGTTAAAACTAAAACCATCACGGTAGCGCTATGCAGGGCATAACGATCATTGTCCTGCCATTTGGATGTACGCGTCCGTACCCTCGTGATGGGATAGGGGTATCCCCCCAAATGCATGATCACACAATATGATGAGGTCCCACTAGTCCTACAGTCATCATTTAATGAACATAACCCTGTGTCACGTTTTCATGCTTACATGTCATTCTCATTCTCATTTTGTTACATATCATACATATTCCTAGCGGGGTTATGTATCATGCAATTTACCGTATTTCATGTCATACAATTCATTCAGTTACATTCCAATACTCATACAACAAGCCATAATCGTACAAGGGCACACATCATCACACGCATTCATATCACATCAACTAAGAAGCATAAATAACATACATTCACGTTCACATGATTTCGTACTTAAGCACAATAATCTAGCATACAATGTATGATATCATAACCAAGTCATAACGTAAACACTTCATAGTCATATCGTTCTCTAACTTACCATAGCCTTAACGTTCTTATACCTATCACAGACATATCATTACGTGACGTACCTTAGTCATATCGTCACAAGAATGTACCCTAACGCTATCGTTCTATCAATCTATCCCAAACCTATCCCTTTCTACCCATAACCTAACCGTATTCTTTCATCAATCTCTCCTATCCATAGCACTCCGGTATGTAACCTAACTCTAACATTTCATGAACGTATCTTACTCCTATCGTTACATTTCATTTTGTGCATCCTTCTCGTACTCTATCTCAAACATATCATTGAGCACATCGTACAATAATTATTATCATACAAACCACATATTATAACATAACATAACATATAGGAAGCATATCGATCCACAGACAATTCACACATATCAATATATACGACACGTACAGAACCACAGGGCACGTGTCAACATCAAATATAACCATGTTGATAGTAAGGTCACTTACCTGGTTAGCTTAAGTCATTGTCACGAATATATCCTTAATGAAAGTTCGATTCCGTCGTTATCCTTGATGAAAGTCCATTGAACTCCAAGTCAACCTATGTGAGCCCATGACATCAGTTTCAAGTTTGAACTCTATAAAATTATTTCTCTAATTTATGTTGACCCATGTGTTATACTTCATGCGAACGTTAGAGTCTTGAACGTTAGAGTCTTTGCTTGAGTTAGGTGTTGAAATATTTATATATGTTTGTTATAGTATTATTTTCATACAAACCATTTAATACTCATTAAAATTTCTCACATATTCTATTTTCTCTAATGGTGTTTAATACCCTTTTAACATTTTCCAGATAATTTTCAATTATATTCACAGTCTTCCCTCTCTGTCTCGTTTTCTTTCTTTTAATTATCTCTCTGTTTGAGAATGACTTTTATCATTAAATAAAATAAAATAAAAGGAAAACTATTGACCTCTTCAAATGCATTATCTATTTTTAGAGAAATATCTCTTCTACCAAAACAAAACTTAATCTGAACCCTTTTTGTGCTTGTTTTTGCAGGAGAGAAGAAATTCTGATTAGTTAAATCTGTTTAATCCTTTCTTTTTTTTTTTGTTTGTTACTTTTTCAATTAGGTTGGCAATTACTTCGGGCCAATTTAATCGATTCTATTTTGTTTCGTTATTGATCATGACCTATCTTTCTAATTAAATGGCTAAATAAAACTAAATAATTGGATAAAAGGTAAGGAGATCTAAAATATAACTTACCGAGAAATCTCAAATCTCTCTCCCCTCTCCCATGTAAATCTTGATTAACTTTGTCAACCCATCTCCTATAAATTTGATGGGAGGCATGTCTGTTTTCTCAAATCTGAGATTTTTGATTTCTGTTTCATTTGCCAGGATTGTGAGGTGTGTTGAGGAGAGATTATGGGGGAAGTGACCTATGGGAGAGAAAAGAGGGAATAATGGTTTTTTTTTAAAATTTTTTTTTATTTTATATACTTTTTTTATTAATTTATTATTATTATTATTATTATTATTTTATACATAATAATAATTTTTATTTGTTTATTTATTTATTTTTGGGCTGTTACACGCTTAATCGCCTCTGCCGCCTCACTTTTTGCTTGCAGCAGGATTAGCCACAAGAAGCAGCTTTTGTCATCGACAAGCAGGAGGAAGAGGGTCTTGCCGCCTGAGGTGGCCGGCTTGATGGGCCATCAGATATCGCAGTGTACAAGCTCCAATGGCTCACCGACGCGGTAGGATGTCCGAGACGAAAAGGGGATGCGCCTCTGTTTGCCGATGAGGCACTTGTCGCACAGCTTGTTCACGGCTTTGATTACCGGCAAACCGTGCACCATCTCCTCCCTATGTAATTTTTGTAGAGTAGGAAAGTGTAAGTGCCCATACCTTGCGTGCCACTTCCAAGATACTTCTTTGGTCCTGATCAAGAGACTGACCGGTTGTTCTATCACCAACTCCAGGATGTAAAGGAGGTTTGCCGTGCGTCGAACTTGCGTGAGCAGCCATCATTGATCATCGCAGACCTTGAGTAGCCCGCACTCGATGGAAATGTGGCAGCTGGCCTTCTCGAGTTGACCCAGGCTCATAAGATTAGCATTGAGCCTTGGGATGAAATAGACGTCGGTCCACTTTCGGTGCTCACCTCCCTTGCTGACAAATAGGATGGTGTCGTGCCCTTTGATCTCGACGTCAGAGCCGTCGCCGAATTTTACTGTCCCGCGAATCCCCGAATCGATCTCAGAGAATGCAGACCTGGCCCCGGTCATACGGTTTGTTGCTCCTATATCGAGGACCCATCGTCGGTGCTTATGCTGCTCACCCTTCTCGCCGATCTGAGCGAACACTCGCTCTCCTTCAGTTGAATTTGCTCCCCAACTGGTGCCTTTTTTACTTCAGATGGAGCTCTTCCTCGAGTTCGATGCTCACTGGAGGAGCAGTTATGCCAACGTAGATTACCTCTGTTGGGTTTTATGTCCTAAAACTCAAAGTTTGTAAACAAAAACATATTCTATTTTCAATAAAGTTATTATTGTTGTTTATTCAGTAAAGATTGTTATTGAATAAAGTGAACTTTACGATCATTAATCTAAATCCAATAAACTAAGAACACTCTAGCTATGGTATGATTACTTGAACTATATGTAGAGACATAAGAGTGGATCAAGTTATAGTATATAGTCAAAATGATCTATAGTATAAGGATAAGGCTGAGTACCTTATTCTGAAGACACTATGGATGCGGCCCACTTTTGTATATGATATAAACAATGTGATCACTAAATTGTACATGTGAAGACATGTGAGTGGGGGCATCCTATGCAATGAGTATTGCATAAGATCGGACCATGATAAAAACCACTCTCACTTTATAATGTCGTTTACTGTTCAAACTGATTTTCTTTTAATTCGATAACCTAGGTAACTCGGTTTTAATCCTGAGCTAACCATGAACTCCTGTTTATTCAGAATTATTCTTAGATTTTTATGGGTGAGAGTGGCTCTAGTTCGCCGACTCAATAGGCCTCCCATTTCAGGGGTAAGACTGGGTGAATGGCTGGGGACATGGGGTGCAAGATGGAATTCACTCCTACCCACTTTTAGGGATAGAAGAGAGGTAGTTCCCTTAAGCACTAACTCCAGGTCTTGAACAAGGGGCCCCACCCTCTCATTGCCCTAAGAGGGATTCGGTTTACTGGTTGGATCTTAAACCAATTGTTCATTAGAGGATTAGTGAGACATAAGGAACAAGAAGTAACTTCAGGGGTAAAATGGTAAATTGACCCAGCTTTAGTTACGAACAACCTTGAAGGATCGACTTACTAATCATGGTTATATCCAATGGACAAAATATATCTATAGTGAGGGGAGTGCAACTACTAGGCTATAGTGGAGTGTCCTAGTAGTTAACGAATGTTAGTTAACGAATGTTAGTTAACAAGGTTAATGAGTTTAGCCTGTTAATCTTGGATCGTTGGAGCCCATGATCTATAGGTTCATTAGGTCCCTCTGCTAGCTCATATCGGACTAAATCATATAACAGTGTGACGAGTGAGTTCGAAGTGTTCGAATTCAAATTAGGGAATATGCGCTACATATATACGATATATTTAATTGCATTTTTTTTATTTACGAATTAAACAAAAAGAGAGAATCTGAGATATTTAAATAAGATTTAAATATCTTAATCAATTATGTGTCGGAATTGATTGGGATTGGCATTTGAATTAATATTAAATATTAATTAAATAGTTTAATTAATCATTTAATGTTACTTTAATTTGAAATTCATTATTCAAATTAATTGTTAAATTAAAATGAAGAAAGTCAAAATGTTGAATTCATTTAATGGAAAAATCCATGTTAGTGGAATTTTGATGTGTCAAAATTTGGTTTAACCAAACTTGCATGCTTGCCAAATAAACCCCACAAGTTTGAGTGGAATTTTGAGTGTCAAAATTTGGTTAACTCAAACATGCATGCTTGCCACATAATCCCAAACATTTGAGTAGAATTTTAAGTGTCAAAATTTGGTGATATCAAATTTGCATGAACATGCAAACATGACTCTTTAAATAGAGTGACCATGGTACATGGAAGGTCTTCTTCTTCTCGGTGAAAAACCTTTTAAAAAATCTCTTACAAACACTCTCTTCACATATACAAAATCCCTCCCAAGTTTAGTCACTCACCGGATTCCACAATCCCTTCTAAGGCCGGAGGATAGTGGGGAAGACACTAGTGGTGTTCGAAACCGGTTCGTGAGGAAAAAGGAGTTTGAACTACAAAAGGTTAGTATTTAAACTCATTAAGTTTTAATACTTATGAACATACTAGTTATTTACTATAATTGATGTTCTAAAAGTGCCTAAGATCCAAATTGCTTCCGCATGTGTTATATGCTTATATTAACACCAACAATTGGTATCAGAGCAAGTTTTAGACACTTTACTTACATTAATTTGATCATGGTGGGTACCATTTCACGAATGAAATTTGTGGTTGCTAAAGTGGATGGTTTTGGTTTTGGCATTTTTTTATGCTTCCATTTGATACAATTATTGTAATAAGCCTAGTGTGTATGGAAGAGGCGGTTCGGGTGTTTTTTCTGTCGTTGGGGTCCGATTCAACGTTTTTAAGGGTTGGTTCACCCGGTTCGTGATCCTCGGGAGCGGCTCAAGTTATTTTTAATTATTAATGTAATAATTTAGTTAATTGCTTGCTTTAAAATGCCAAAACCAACCCACTTTAGTGTGTTTAATTAATTATGCATTATGAATGTATGTTTTAATTAAATAGAAAATGTATATGCATAAAGTTTGTCATATACATTTAAAATCTCACCATAGGCTAAGCATGTTTCATGCATTCCAAGTATGTTATAAGTGTTATAATGTATAGTATGCATGTTTAGGGTTCCATGAGTGATAGATATAAATTGTTATATTATTGCATGAAATGAATGATTATATAATTGTTATATAAAGCATGTTAGATGCATGTTATAGGTTATTTTCTACGTCATAAAATGAGATAGACGTCAAAATCTATAATAAAGATAAGTACATGCTCACTTAGGGTTAAGAACCAAGCACGATCAATTTTAATAGTTAAAATAGGTCGATGTCTTGTAAAATTGTGCTCACAAGAAAGCTCACCTGGCACGATCTTATCTAAGGCTGGAGGTACTTAAGTTGACAGTTTACGGAACACCTACTACCTGGAGATCGGACTAGTACTTGAGCTTAGTTAGACCAGTTTTATGAGCATGCTTAAGTGATGTAAGATTTAGAAAAATCACCTAGACTTAAGTTATATTTAATTAGCCGGAATATACTTAAGTAATGAGTATACCCAACCATCTAAAATACTTAGTGGGAGGAAAAAGGTGTATAAGATACATCGTTGTCTTTTCACGCTCTCTATAAAATTCACACAGTGAGATTCATGCTCGACCTCGTGTCGCCCTGGGAGCGTCCTCCATTCGGAAGGTATTTGCATGAGTCAATAATAAGGTGAATAGAGAAAGTATTAATAGTAAGTGGGAGAAAGAAGTATATCAAATACGTCCTATGGTCTCCACCACTAGGTTGCACCGTGAGATTCCCATGTTCCACCTGCATGTTGCCCTAGAGCAACTACCCATTCGGAGGGTCGTAACATGGGAGTCGAAACAATGCAAACTCCAATATGGATAGGATTTCTTAGGTCCGTTCCCAACTTTGGCTTTTTCATTCGATAGCATTGTTGGGACCGATCTATGAGGTCTGAAAATGGTGGGTCACACTTACGAAGAAATACTAAGAGTTGGTATATTCTTGACCAAAACAGTCATAACTAAGAACACTATAGGAACAAGAATTATTCTGAGATTAGTGTTTAAGTCAAGAATGTCTTGGTTTAGTGAATGAGTGATTGACTGCCCCTCGGTAGCAGTTGCTCTAACTCACTAAAGTATCTTGCAAACTAATAATGATTTGGGTATATTATTACATTTGAAAAAACTGATTGGATTAAACAGGATTAAGTCAAATCACTAATAGAATTTTCTTTATATCACAGCATGACAAACTCAATAGTACAATTACTCGCTTCTGAGAAATTAAACGGTGACAACTACACAACTTGGAAATCAAACATAAACACAATACTGGTCATTGATGATTTAAAGTTTGTTTTAACTGAGGAGTGTCCTCCAAACCCCAGCTCAAATGCAAACCAAACAGTTCGGGATGCGTATGACAGATGAATAAAGGCAAATGATAAAGCCCGAGTGTACATTCTAGCCAGCATATCTGATGTTTTGGCTAAGAAACATGATATTATGGGTACTGCTAAAGAGATTATGGAATCTCTAAAAGGGATGTTTGAACAACCGTCCTTCTCCCTTAGACATGAAGCCATAAAATACATTTACAATTGCCGTATGAAAGAAGGGACCTCAGTTAGAGAACATGTCCTGGACATGATGGTCCATTTCAATGTAGCAGAAGAAAATGAAGCTGTCATTGATGAGAAGAGTCAAGTCAGTTTTATCATGATGTCTCTTCCGAAGAGCTTCTTCCAGTTCCGCACCCATGTGGTAATGAACAAAATAGAATATAACTTGACTGCTCTTCTCAATGAGCTACAGACTTATCAGCCCCTCTTAACAAACAAGGGACAAACAAGAGAAGCAAATGTTGCTATCTCCAAGAAATTACTACGAGGATCGTCCTCCAAAAATAAGTCTGGACCTTCAACTTCTAAAAGTGTTTTGATGAAGAAGAAGGGTAAAGGGAAAAATAAGATTCCTACTAACCGCAAACACAAGGTTCAAAAAGCAGATAAAGGAAAATGTTTCCATTGCAATGAAAACGGGCACTGGAAGAGAAACTGCCCAAAATACCTTGCAGAGAAGAAAGCCGAAAAGACACAACAAGGTAAATATGATTTACTCGTTGTAGAAATATGTTTAGTAGAGTATGACAACTCAACTTGGATACTAGATTCAGGGGCGACTAATCATATTTGTTCTTTTTACCAGGAAACTAGCTCCTGAAGAATGCTTGCGGACGACGAGATAACACTCAGGATTGGAACAGGAGAGGTTGTCTCAGCAAGATCAGTAGGAAATTTAAAGTTGTTTTTTGGAGATAGATTCATTATATTAGATAATGTACTTTTTGTTCCTAGAATGAAAAGAAATCTAAATCTATCTCTTCTTTATTACAACAGTTGTATAAAGTATCTTTTGAAATCAATGAAGTGTTCATTTGCAAAAGAGGTATTCATATTTGTTCTGTAAAACTAGAAAACAACTTATATATGTTAAAACCGAGCGAAACAAAAGCTATTTTAAATACCGAGTTGTTTAAAATAGCTGAAACTCAAAATAAACGACAAAATATTTCTCCTAATACCTATCTTTGGCACTTAAGACTAGGCCACATTAATCTCAATAGGATTGAGAGATTGGTTAAAAGAGGACTTCTAAATGAGTTAGAAGACAGCTCTTTACCTCCATGTGAGTCTTGTCTTGAGGGTAAAATGACTAAACGATCATTTTCCGATAAAGGTTATAGAGCCAAAGAAACCTTAGAACTCGTGCATACAGATCTCTGTAGTCCAATGAATGTCAAAGCACGAGGAGGGTATGAATATTTCATCAGTTTTATTGATGATTATTCAAGATATGGCTATCTTTACCTAATGCATCACAAGTTCGAAGCTCTTGAAAAATTCAGAGAGTATAAGACTGAGGTTGAGAATCTATTAGGTAAAAATATTAAAACACTTCGATCAGATCGAGGAGAGTACATGGACTTAAGATTTCAGGACTATATGATAGAACATGGAATAAGGTCTCAACTCTCAGCCCCTGGTATGCCTCAACAAAATGGTGTATCAGAAAGGAGAAATAGAACTCTATTAGACATGGTTCGGTCTATGATGAGTTTCGCTCAATTACCCAATCCGTTTTGGGGATATGCAGTGGAGACTGCTACATACATTTTGAACATGGTTCCTACGAAAAGTGTTTCAGAAACACCTTATGAGTTATGGAAAGGGCGTAAAGGTAGTTTACGTCACTTCAGAATTTGGGGATGTCCAGCACATGTGTTGTTGCAAAACTCCAAGAAATTAGAACGTCATTCAAAATTATGTCTATTCGTAGGATACCCCAAAGAGACGAAAGGTGGTTTGTTTTATGACCCTCAAGAAAATAGAGTGTTTGTATCAACAAACGCTACATTATTAGAGGAAGACCACGTAAGAAATCATCAACCTCGTAGCAAACTAGTATTAAGTGAGATTTCTAAAGAAGCTACTGATAAAACAACAAGAGTTGTTGATCAAGCTGGTTCTTCAACCAGAGTTGTTGATGGAGTTGACACTTCTAGTCAATCACATCCTTCTCAAGAGTTGAGAATTCCTCGACGTAGTGGGAGGGTTATAACTCAACCCGATCGTTACTTGGGTTTGGCAGAAACTCAAGTCATCATACCTGATGATGGCGTTGAGGATCCATTGACCTATAAACAGGCAATGAATGATGAAGATAGAGATCAGTGGATTAAAGCCATGAATCTTGAAATGGAGTCAATGTACTTCAATTCAGTCTGGGAACTTATAGATCAACCAGATGGGTTAAAACCTATTGGTTGCAAATGGATCTATAAGAGGAAACGAGACCAAACCGGTAAGGTACAGACCTTTAAAGCTCGACTATTAGCAAAGGGTTATACCCAAAGAGAGGGGGTGGACTATGAAGAAACCTTCTCTCCTGTTGCTATGCTTAAATAGATTAGAATACTCTTGTCTATTGCTACATTTTATGATTATGAAATTTGGCAAATGGGTCTTAAGACAGCCTTTCTAAACGGCAATCTTGAAGAGAGTATCTATATGGCTCAACCAGAGGGGTTCATTGAACAGGATTACGAGCAAAAGGTTTGCTTAAAAGATCCATTTATGGGTTGAAGCAAGCATCTCGATCTTGGAATATAAAGTTTGATACTGCAATCAAATCTTATGGCTTTAAACAGAATGTTGACGAACCTTGTGTTTATAAAAGGATAGTCAACTCTACAGTAGCTTTCCGGTGTTGTACGTTGACGATATTATACTCATTGGAAATGATGTGAGATTTCTTACTGACATTAAGCATTGGCTAGCGACACAATTCCAAATGAAAGATTTGGGAGAGGCTTAGTTTGTTCTTGGAATCCAAATTGTTCGGAATCGCAAGAACAAAACACTAGCATTGTCTCAGGCATCGTACATCGGCAAAATGTTGATTCGATATAAGATGCAGGACTCCAAGAAAGGATTATTACCTTTCAGGCATGGAGTTCATTTGTCGAAGGAACAAAGTCCTAAGACACCTAAAGAAGTTGAGGATATGAGACACATTCCCTATGCATCAGCGGTTGGTAGTCTAATGTATGCCATGCTATGTACCTGACCCGACATATGCTATGCTGTGGGAATTGTCAGCAGATATCAGTCCAATCCGGGACGTGCTCATTGGACTGCCGTTAAGAATATCCTCAAGTATCTTAGGAGAACGAGGGACTATATGCTAATGTACAGTGCTAAGGATCTGATCCTTACAGGGTACACTGATTCAGATTTTCAGACCGATGTAGATTCGAGAAAATCGACATCAGGATCTGTCTTCACTCTGAACGGAGGAGCAATAATATGGAGAAGCATAAAGCAAGGTTGCATTGCTGATTCCACCATGGAGGCTGAGTATGTTGCTGCTCGTGAAGCAGCGAAAGAATCTATATGGCTTAGGAAGTTCTTAACTGATTTGGAAGTTGTTCCAAATATGCATCTTCCTGTCACTCTTTATTGTGATAACTGTTAGATAAAACCTGAGTTTTTCCTTATTTAGATTCACACGATTTCATTAGTTCTCCGTTTGACCATTTGACAAACACGTCGAATGGATTAACGAAGTTTTAGACGGCAATTTTGTAGGATGTGACACAGATTTAGTTGGCCACTCTCCAGCCATTTTTAGGATAGGTTATATTTAAATAGGAAATCTGTTCAGAAGATTTGATAACCTGATTTGAAGCGCAGTCAAACTTTCAGCCATTCTCTCTCTTTGTTGTTTTACGCATTTTATTTTCTTCCAACAATTTACCGTCAACGATTTCCTCTCACCGAAAAGAAAAGGATTTCCCTGGCCAATTATCGAAATCCCACAATAACAGTGGAACAGTTGCAAATTCAAAAGAACCAAGAAGCCATAAGCAAGGAAAACATATTGAGCGCAAATATCATCTCATAAGGGAGATTGTGCAACGAGGAGATGTGATCGTCACACAGATAGCTTCAGAGCACAACATTGCTGATCCCTTTACAAAGCCCCTCACGGCTAAAGTGTTTGAAGGGCACCTAGTGAGTCTAGAACTACAAGTTATGTAATCTAGGGCAAGTGGGAGAAAAGGCATGAGTATGTGATGCCCAGTTTATTGTCTTTCTCTCTACTCAACGTTATAAAACCCCACTAGAGTTTTAGTCCAAGTAGGAGTTTGTTGGGTTTTATGTCCTAAAACTCATAGTTTGTAAACAAAAACATATTCTATTTTCAATAAAATTATTATTGTTGTTTATTCAGTAAAGATTGTTATTGAATAAAGTGAACTTTACGATCATTAATCTAAATCCAATAAACTAAGAACACATTGGCTATAGTATGATTACTTAAACTATATGTAGAGACATAAGGGTGGATCAAGTTATAGTATATAGTCAAAATGATCTATTGTATAAGGATAAGGCTGAGTACCTTATTCTGAGGACACTATGGATGCGGCCCACTTTTGTATATGATATATACAATGTGATCACTAATTTGTACATGTGAAGACATGTGAGGGGGGCGTCCTATGCAATGAGTATTGCATAAGATCGAACCATGAAGAAAACCACTCTCACTTTATAATGTCGTTTACTGTTGAGACTGATTTTCTTTTCATTCGATAACATAGGTAACTTGGTTTTAATCCTGAGCTAACCATGAACTCCTGTTTATTCGGAATTATCCTTAGATTTTTATGGGTGAAAGTGGCTCTAGTCCGCCGACTCAATAGGCCTCCCATTTCAGGGGTAAGACTGGGTGAATGGCTGGGGACATGGGGTGCAAGATGGAATTCACTCCTACCCACTTTTAGGGATAGAAGAGAGGTAGTTCCCTTAAGCACTGACTCCAAGTCTTGAACAAGGGGACCCACCCTCTCATTGCCCTGAGAGGGATTCGGTTTACTGGTTGGACCACAAACCAATTGTTCATTAGAGGATTAGTGAGACATAAGGAACAAGAAGTAACTTCAGGGGTAAAACGATAAATTGACCCAGCTCTAGTTACGAACAACCTGTGAAGGATCGACTTACTAATCATGGTTATATCAAATGGACAGAAATATATCTATAGTGAGGGGAGTGCAACTACTAGGCTATAATGGAGTGTCCTAGTAGTTAACGAATGTTGGTTAACAAGGTTAATGAATTTAGCCGGCTAATCTTGGATCATTGGAGCCCATGATCTATAGGTTCATTAGGTCCTTCTGCTAGCTCATATCGGACTAAACCATAGAACAGTGTGACGAGTGAGTTCGAAGTGTTCGAATTCAAATTAGGGAATATGCGCTACATATATACGACATATTTAACCGAATTTTTGTTTTATTTACGAATTAAACAAAAAGAGAGAATCTGAGATATTTAAATAAGATTTAAATATCTTAATCAATTATGTGTCGGAATTGATTGGGATTGACATCTGAATTAATATTAAATATTAATTAAATAGTTTAATTAATCATTTAATGTTACTTTAACTTGAAATTCATTATTCAAATTAATTGTTAAATTAAAATGAAGAAAGTCAAAATGTTGACTTCATTTAATGGAAAAATCCATGTTAGTGGAATTTTGAGGTGTCAAAATTTGGTTTAACCAAACTTGCATGCTTGCCACATAATCCCAAACATTTGAGTGGAATTTTAAGTGTCAAAATTTGGTGATCTCAAATTTGCATGAACATGCAAACATGACTCTTTAAATAGAGTGATCATGGTACATGGAAGGTCTTCTTCTTCTTGGTGAAAAACCTTGAGAAAAACCTCTCACAAACACTCTCTTCACATATACAAAATCCCTCCCAAGTTTAGTCACTCACCGGATTCCACAATCCCGATAGAAGGCCGGAGGATAGTGGAGAAGACATTAGTGGTGGTTCGAAACTGGTTCGTGAGGAAAAAGGAGTTTGAACTACAAAAGGTTAGTATTTAAACTCATTAAGTTTTAATACTATAATTGATGTTTTAAAAGTACCTAAGATCCAAATTGCTTTCGCATGTGTTATATGCTTAACACCAACAACCTCCACCTCCGTGGATTTGGAATCGAAACTGGGGACGTCGGATAAGACTGTTGCACTTACAATGAAAAGAGTCGGCTCTTCCTCCTCGGATCGAGCCACATGGACCTTCTCTTTGTTCCTGAGCTTGCTTCAGCAATAATTGCTCAGGTGGCATGGACCTTCTCTTTGTTCCTGAGCTTGCTCCAACAAGAATTGTAGAATTGTTTATAAGCTTGCTCTAGCAATTCTTGCTCAGGTGGTATCTCTAGCAATTCTTGCTCAGATGGCATGGACCTTCTCTTTGTTCCTGAGCTTGCTCCAGCAATTCTTGCTCAGGTGGCCTTTCTTCCCGAAGTTCAAGCACTGGATTAGCCCGCTATCGGTTGACTCCTTATTTTGACCCCCCTCTGTGGCCCTTCTTCCTCCAGTTCGAGCACTGGATTGGCCCGCTAGCAGTCGACTCCATCTTTTACCCCCCCTCTTTCCTGCGCATTTTTTCGCGCGTGCGCCTGCAGATTTTTATGGTTTCTTCCTGCCTTTGTAGCTGAGGACCCGTTGCTCCAACAATTCTTGCTCAAGTGGCATGGACCTTCTCTTTGTTCTTGAGCTTGCTTCAGCAATTCTTGCTCAGGTGGCCCTTCTTCGCAAACATATACAATCATGTGTAGGACATAACGTATCAGTTTATATTCCTTAGGTGGCTATACTAAACGAGTTAATGGAATGTGTATTTACTGTTCTACAAACGGTCCACAAGTGCGAGTATGAACCCATCAGTCAATTCGTACAGCTCCTGGGCCCCATTAGGCATTTCGACCGTCGTAGTATTATGATAAACATAATGATCATTTTTTCTACCTCGTAGTGGACGCGTCTGTACCATCGTAAAAAAGGGGTATTTCCTAATGCATGAACACACAATGATGCATGAGATCCCAACAATTTTATTCATTATCATGTAAGACAACCCCTTCCATTTTTCTTCGTATCATATCATGTACTATATCGCCAAACCTATTATACCATAACATTTATCATATCATCAGTACATCATCATATCACTGTCATAACGTTCACGTATCATCTCATAGTCACGTTATATCACGAACATATCATGGACTTATCATCTCGTAAACATATCATAGTCATATTGTTTTGTAAATACACCTAGTCATATTCTTTCATAAAACATATCATGGTCATATCATTTCATAAACGTATCATAGCCATATCATTTTATAAACATATTCTTATCATATTGTTTCATTAATATATCATAGTTATCTCGTTTCATAAACATATCTTAGTCATATCATTTCATACGAATATCTTAGTCATATCGTTTCATAAATATATCATAGTCATGTCATTTCCTAAACGTATCGTAGTCTTATTGTTTCATAAACATATTCTAGTCATATCAACATATCCTAGTTGTGTCGTTTGCTAAACGTGTCCTAGTATCGTTTCATAAACATATCCTAGTCATATCATTTCCTAAAGATATCTTAGTAATATCATTCCATACACACACCACAGTAACATCGTTCTGTAATCATTTCACACATTTCAAGCATATATCACGTGTAGAACCACGAGTCACGTGTCATCATACAAACATCTTTTTTTAACCAAACTGATAGTAAGGTCAATTACATGGTTTGCATTAGCAGACGTTCTCCTTACACTCGAGGACAATTGTATTCTGCTTCCCGATGTTGCTCCAAATATCATCAAAAGTTGTTTTCTATTCAAACTTCTATCTCATTTTCATTAATAACTCACATTTCTAGCCTAAATAAACTTGAACATGAAAATAAGATGTTATACACATCTTAGTTGCCTTATTTAAGGTCAAATTCAGCTATGGGAGAGAAAAAATGTATTAATAAGTAACAAAATGTCTATACTGAGCTGAATGATAGAGTTTTGAACCGAGAAGCTACACCGAGTTGAGTCGAGCCAAGCTGCATTAGTCGACTGAAAAGGAGTCAACATCTACATGTGAGACACGAATCGGTTAAGGGAGAAGTCACGTGCGTGGTTCATTAATGTAGCACCCCATAAATAAAGGGAATTAGCTCAAATAAGAATAAGTGGCGGATGTAAGACCCAATTGATCAAAAAGGGAAAAAATTGAATGATTAAACAAGGACAAGAGACTTAAGCAAGCCACTCCTACTTAAGTGATTGGCAAGAGATTGGAAAGGAAAATGTAAGTGAAAAGGGCAAAAATGTCGTTTTTCAATTATCAAGAATCTTTCCCGATTTTTTATTCCTTATCTAGAAGGAATTTCAAGATGCTCAAGAAGGAAAAAATGACAGAAAAAGGGATGAAGAAGTTTTAGGGAAATTATTGATTTTTCGAGGAAAAGAATATTAAAATATTCAAGAAGTGGAAAATTACAAAATACCCTTGGATGAATGGATAATTACAGAAATGCCCCTTTGATCAGAGTTAGAGCATCTACGGTGACAATTTGATCAAAATGCTTCGAAACTCAAATTGCAGTCGTTGGATCTCCTCCAAAATTGGATATGATCTAGAACACGTACAGATCATCACATTCAACGACTAGTATTCAAAACCAAGGTCGGAAAGGCTGTGATCGTTTCTGATATTTTCGACAAATTATCCAAAAAGTTCATTCCCCAAATCATGATGGGTCTGAAGGTTTCAGCGTCGGTGGAAGCTTCCCCTATAAAGTATGAAGTTGGGGAAATAGTTTGGAACAAGAATCGAGCAAGGTCGAGCACCTAATCCAAGGCAATAAGCGTTTAGATTTTGGGTCTCCTACACTCAAATTTCTTTCAAATTCGAAAATATTCTCAATCATTTCCTTTCAAACTTGTTCCTACAGTTTCTAAACAAGATTACCCACAAGTTCTATGAAGCAATAGAGTGATAAGAGTGCTTAGAAACCATTCCCCCAATCCAATCTGCCATTGAAGAGTTTCAAAGAAAACTTTTAAAAACAAATTCGAGGATACATGATTATTCATCAAGAAAGAACGATCCTAATCAGTTTCTGCACCTCACAGGAATGTTTTCATAGAAGGCTACGAAGAGAAATAACTTCGGGAGTGTGCCCAATTGAAGGAAATTCGTTTCAGCTAGAATTTGGGGATTCCTTTAGCTTCAGAGTAAGAAGTTGAGTAACTTTGATGAAGGAATTGAGAGCTGAAACGTCGTAGAACAAGCTACCCAAGAGATCGAAAATCTAGCGTTTCGAGTGAGTTGTATACCAACAACGATTTCTAGAAATTAAGGTCTCACACTCAAAGACGTTCATCCAAACAAATTCTTTTAGCTTGAGGAAAGGATATGGAAGAGGTTCCATGAAGAAATCAGGCCTTGGAAACCCCTAGAATTGACTACTGAATAAGAAATCCTCTGTTTTTTGCTCTAGCGAGAAATAAGTTTTTGGACGAACTTTGGAAGTGAATATCTTAGGCTACGAACAACGAGAAGGTATAAAATCAATCCCCAGCTCTTCTTTGTAATACTATCTTCAAGTTTCATGAAGAAATTGAGGAAGAAACAACATGATTGGAGCAGTGGAGCTCGAGTTTCAGACTGCAGCGCGAACGACCCTGCGTGTCCTCTTCTCGTCTAGAGGAAGAAGATGATGATGTGGTCGATTCAACTGAACCGCCCAAGTCAACCAAAAATCCAACCTTCTCTCGATTTTTCTCAATTTTAACCCCCTTTCAAACTGATTCTTACCAAGTTTCAAAAACTAGACACAATAAGGAGTCTGTGGAAGGAAATTTGAAGTAATTCGGATACGGGAAGCTCAATAATGGAGGTCCTGAATGTCGATGACAAGGTAATTAGCCACCTTGGACTTTTTGTTATGAAATACTTATAGGAATCGCTTGGATATCCATATGAACCATAAACCAAGTATGAATTAAGGATATATGAAACAAAACCCCAAAGAACCATGAGTTAAGGCCCTAAACCGATCAACTTTCTCGAAATTTAAGTAACGTTAAAATAACCCACTAGATGAACTCTGCTGCCTCTAAAATTTTAATGCTGAGCATATTATAGCATGTTGAGGTAATAAAGGATATTTGGTGGTCATTGGATAAGGATAAGTGGGTAAACCAAGAAACGGTGTAAAATGACCATAAGGCCCCTAAGGTACCTTCGGTTCATGACCTACATGACCTCCAAATGATATGAAACTCTACAGTAGATCTTATTTTATGATATTTGATGATTTATTGAAGTTTGAAAGTCATTGGAACTCGTTTAGTAGAAAACCAAGAATTAGGGATAAAATGACCATAATGCCCCTGAGGAAGATGTCCTACGGGTTAACCCCTAAATGACCTCCAAATATTTATGAAATACTGTATGAATCATTTTATCAGGAGGTTGTATAAGGTAATGAAGTTTTGGAGTCATTGGAAAATGTTAGGTAGTGAAATCAAGATATGGGAAAAAACACTCATCATGATCCATATGACTTTACGTCCTAGGATAACTAATGAGGTATCCATGAAATAAGAGATTCCCCACATGTACCCCTGATCACTAATAGATGCTACTAGCCAAAGATCATGTTGGTCTATTCCTAAGAAGAACTTGTAAGTTTCAAGCATGTCCCAAGACATTATGCATAAAACCTAGATCACCAAGAATCCAAGAAAACACCTAGGTTAATGCAAATATCAAGCTTAACAAGTTGCTAGGATCCATGCCCGAAGTAAACATTATCTCCCATAACGAAGTGTACCATGAGGACCCTATTCCTCTTTTGGTGAGATGCCCTGCTGTATGTATCATGAGAAGGATGCCATGATGGACTTATTATTTCCCTCACCTAAATGAGATGCTCTGCATTACGATTTGCCAGCAGGATGCCACAATTATTACTACTCCACCTATGCACTCATGGAGAGAAAACTAAGAGTTACTTTGGAAGAGTTTTCAAGGCTCAAACACGATGCATGACAGGACAACATCGGAGGCTCACTTCCTGAAAAAGAAACAAGTAGTCATATGCTAGCTTAAGGTCTAGACATGCTCTAATTTACCAATTATTTTCTATAAGGCCTATTTTATATGACATGAGGATAAGTTTAGGATTTCAGGTTGGTTGGAGCAAGTTTGGAACCTTAACCAAGATGGAACTTGAGAAATTCCCTAAGGAAACACCTCAAGTTTCAAGACCCTTCTAGAACCCTCTAAGGAATCTAATATGAATCTATGACTTTCTAGAATAACTCATGCTAGATATTATGATGGGTTCATATGATTACGAATTCATGTGACAACTTATGCCTCAAGAAATTATGAGCCTTACGAACTTACAAGATTGAGAACTAAGAACAATACCAAATATGCTCTACAACTACAAAGGTAGGAAGAATGCTAGGTAATACTTTAAGCATGTACAATGGTGGTCCATACCTCCCACCACGCGGTGCTTTTAGAGGCCTAAGTTTCCTCTTCTAGGTGGGATTCCCTACACCATGTTTTCTTTGCAAGATGTCATGTTTGTCCTCATTTCCTCACCTAGATGAGATGCCCTACGTCATAACCTACTATGAAGAGAGTAGGTTGTTGACCCTCACATTGCGACAAGAGAAGCGACAACCCTGAAGTGGAGCCCATCCAGCAACATGAGGGCCTAGACGAGTGGCCATAATGCGACATTGGAGGACGGTACATCATCTAACACACCACACAGAGTGGGCATTGAAGACAAGTTGAGATATAAGCAAGATAGAGACATTGAATAAACTATAGTGGCAAAGATAGGCTTGTTTGAGGGCCGGGTAGGATCCTGGGCCTTAACCCCGAAAGACGAGGTTTTGAAAGGAATTCAGGCATGCAGTTCTGGAATTAAGTCCGTCCGTATGAAATATGAATGCTTGTCAAATTTGGTGTCAATTGAACATCGGACAGACGCTGCATGGCACCGTATGACCGTTCGCCAAAATCATGTTTATGCCCGATGTTGATGAGAAGGATTTTTCTTTTTAAAATATTAAAATAAAGTTATTCCATCTCATTCTTTTGCCCACCTCTTAGACCAAACCATAACTTCTTCTCCACTCCACATGAAATCTTTTCCTTCCTTTAGAAATTGGATGCTTACTACCATACTTATCTAATAAAAGCAAGTCTATTAAAGATTTGAGTTCTCAATTATATGGAGACTTTTAACAAAAATAGTTCATGTATGGTAATAAAATATCAAGTTGTTATTGAAAAATAAAATACTTACTTCAAAATGAATATACACCTCTCAAATTTACTAACAAATTTCTAGTACCAAAATAGAAGAAACATGAGAAGGAGACATCCCAATGGAGTTAGGAAAAGGATGTGATTTGCATTGGGAGAGAATAAAAGGGTAACCTAAGTTTGGGATGCTTGTGATTCCTTACTAAATAAAGCTTAACCTAATAAACAAACCCTCATAACATGCTTTCAATTTTTTTGGTATTTCTTTTAATAGCATTTTACATTAAAAAAAAATCTATCTTTAAAAGTTGTTAAAAAAGTATTTTTGTTTGAGTGCAATATCATATATATAGTTCAAAAGGATCCAAATTAAACACAAACAAATTCTAAGTTGATAAAAAACTAAGGCTATGAATAATCTCTATATGATTTTGTTGTTTACTTTTGCATCAACTTCTAACGTTTTCACTTGTTTTGCACGACAATATCCACTTTCTATATGGAAAGTTATAATTCTTAATTATCAAGATGTACCTTTACTGGTCCATTGCAAATCGAAAGACGACGATTTAGGTAAACAAGGGTGTTGCACCATGACAAATATTCAACGCGACCATATTATTTTTTTTTTTTTTTTTTTTTGTTAATAAATATGTTGCATGGATAGTTTTTATAGTACTTCACCTCTTCATAGATGCATATACCGTCTCAACTAGTTGAAGTAGTTTTTCTAACATTTTTTCCATTGAATTTGTGCCCATCTGACATAACTTTATGATTTAGGGGTGCATATCCTTCGGTTCAAACAAGAATACAGCTGGAAATTCAGAGAGAATTATTTCCTGAACACATTGTTTTGGTGCAACTTTAGCAGCAATTATGGGAAGCTTTCATTCGAGGTTTTTTGGCCAGAGAAGAGGGGACATTGGCTTGAATACCGATGCAACTATGCACAGTGCATTTGGCGTGCAGATGAAAAGGGTTTTTCTTTATATAATGGCATTACAAACGTATTCGAGTTCATTCATCCATGGAATCCTTAGACAAATCCATCACCTTTGCCTTACTTCACATCAAATCTTTTCTTTTCTACATAAGTTGTGTGCTTATTGTAATACTACTCTAACAAAATGTTTGTTAATCAGTTAAGTTCTCAAATATATGGAAACATTTAATATTAAAATGAGTACATTTGCATAAAATATTGAAGTTTTTATTGAAGAATAAAATATTGAGGTCAACCTTACTATCAAAGTCTAGATTTTATAGAAAAATTTGAAGCACAAAAATGAAATAAATTTGAAAGTTATACACCATTGTTGAAAATGAACTACAAATAGATTCTGTAAAGGCCAAAAAAAAAAAAAAAAAAACTCGATCGCCGAAAAACACACGTTTGCGCCTCATTGCGCCACATGTCGTGCCTGCAGCTAGAAACTTCTTCGGCTTATGCAGCTCAGTTGGCTAGGCTCAGCTTCGCGGCTCAGAATCCTGCTCTTCATCTCGTGAAAGGGAATTTTGCCCATGTTTTACCTTTCCGACTATCCAAAGCTGAAATTGACCTTGTTTATGGAAATTAAACTCAATATAAGGTTCATATTCTCGATTTATGTTAAACTGAGTTAAGAAATTGTAGTTACTAATGAAACCAAATAGACATTCTAATGGAAAACGAAAACTAATAATACTAGGAGAAATTTTGAGGGAAGAAAAACAAACGTACTCGAATTTAGGGAGAACGCCGGTTAAGGACAACCAAGTAAGTAGTCTTACTATCGAAAAGGTTGGACGACTTGTTTATTCTATGATGATACGTGCCTAGTGGCCCTTGCACGTGTCATTTATTCTTTATATTTATGATGTTGTGACAATATTGTATAATGGTGATGTACAATGTATGATGATGTTATTCTGTGATGTGATGATGTTATACAATGTTATATGATACGTTAGAAGTCGTGGTAAGTTTATGATATGACATATGTTTGACATGATGAGATATATGATTGACAAATAATGTGATAAATTGGCATAATGCACAACCCAGATGTACACATGAAAAGTTATGATAGAATGATATGATATAAAGGAAAATGAGAGAGGAGTTGTTATACAACATAATGAAAGGAAAAATGTTGGGACCTCATGTATCATTGTGTGTTCATGTTTCGGGGGATACCCCTTCATCTTTTACAATGGTACGAATGCGTACACTACAAGGAAAGAGAACGATCATTATATTTGTTATAATGTTACAAAGGTCGGTATTCCTAACAGGTGTCCGACATCAACAGCTCCCAGATAATGCTTGCCTGACAAGAAAGGGGCCCAAGACGAGTGTGAACCGACTGGTGGGTCCATACTCATATGTGTAGACCGTATGAAGAATAGTAAATACACATCAAATTGAACTGCTTAGGATAGCTGCCTAAGAAATATAGACTGATATGATAGGTTCCACTCATGATTGTATGTGCTTACATCTAACCCCAATAGCGATGCTAGTTACTGAGTATTTATCAAAATACTCAAGTCATATGCTACTCTTATTTTTCCAGGGAAAGGCAAGGCTCCCCTTTACAGCTAACAGTGGCATTAGAATCCAGGAGACCATGACATGTGTAAAGGGGAGTTTGCAAAATTTTAGTTTCGTAGACTATACGTTAGTATAGGTTAGTATGCATTTAATTTTGTAGCATATAGGCTAGTATAGGGCAGTTTTTCTTTATGTTATTTCAATTCTTGGTATTTTAGTTTAAAGACCTTCTAGAAAACATGTAAGTCCATGACAATGTTTTATAATAAAGTTTTGAATGCATTATTTTCCCATAAACGGTTAATGATATGTATATAGTAGCGACTTTAGGTTAAATAGGAATCTAGGGTCGTTATATATTCTAAACACATCAAAAAATGAATGCTATGAATTGTCTCTATGTAATTTTGTTGTTTACTTTTGCATCAACTTTTAATGCTTTCACTTCTTTATCTTTCCAATCTAGAGAGTCACCTTGGAAAGTGATGATTCTTAATTATAAGGAAGGAGAGCCTTTAAGGTCTATTGTAAGCCGAAGACAAATCATGTAAGTAAATAAAGGTGTTGCATGATGCCAAATTTTCAACGGTACCATATCTAAATTTATATAATTGATAGTTTTTTTAAAACCAAAAAGTTGCGCCATTAAAAGTATAACATACAACATAAAAAAAAAAAAAAAGCCAAAAAATAATTATAGTTTGAATGTTTAGTTAGAAGTTTAACACAGTCAACAATTTTCAAATGCTTAATGGTTTATTACACTTTACATCTTGTTTATTGTTTTTAATTCTTTTTGTAAAAAAGAAAATGAGTAGAAAGTTCAAGTTTTTTACCTCTTAATTCATAATTTTTGAGCATCTGACCTAAATTTCTAATATAAGGAGCCTATCTTAAGTTCAAACAAGAATATTGTAATGACATTAGGTTTCTACTTACTTAGAGTCACTATTATCGTCATGACTTATTCATTTTGTGTTAGAAATTAGCATTTAAAGTTCATCATAAAATATAGACTACATCTTACACTACAATAGAGTTACGTGTTTGAAAACATCGTTAAAACGACATAACAAAATACTAAATGAAATAAATTAGTATTAAATTTAAACCACTCTATTCTAATCTAACTCTAAGTTAATAAATACAACTACCCTTTGCATGTATCATGGTCTCGAATGACTATGTCGTCGTAAGTCATACAGAGATGCCTTGCCTTTACCTGATATAGCAATAGCATGTGACATGAGTATTATAAGAAATACTTAGTAAGTGACCCTACTCTTGGTGTTAGATGCAAACACATACAATCATGTATAAAACATATCGTACCAGTTTATATTCTTTAGGTGGCTATACTATACAAGTTAGTTGGATGTGTATTTACTGTTCTACAAACGGTCCACACGTGCGAGTATGAACTCACCAGTCGATTCGTACACCTCCTGGGCCCCTTTCATGGTCGGGCGAGCATTGTCTGGAGCTGTTGATGTTGAACACCCATTAGGCAAAGCGACTATCGTAGCATTATGATAAACATAATGATCATTTTTCTACCTCGTAGTGTACGCGTCCGTACCATCGTAAAAGAGGGGTATTTCCTGATGCATGAACACACAATGATGCATGAGATCCCAACAATTTTATTCTTTATTATGTATGATAATTCCTTCCATTTTTCTTCGTATCATATCATTTTTATCATATCATGTACTATATCGCCAAACGTGTATACCATAACATTTATCATATCATCAGTACATCATCATATCACGTGTCATAACATTCACATATCATCTCATAGTCACGTTGCATCACCAACATATCATGGACTTATTATCTCGTAAACATATGATGGACTTAGCATCTCGTAAACATATCATAGTCATATTGTTTTGTAAACACATCACAGTCATATCGTTACATAAACATAACCTAGTCATATTCTTTCATAAAACATATCATGGTCATATCATTTCATAAACGTATCATAGTCATATCATTTCATAAACATATGCTTATCATATTGTTTCATAAATATACTATAGTCATCTCATTTCATAAACATATCTTAGTCATATCATTTCTTACATATATCTTAGTCATTTCGTTTCATAAATATATCGTAGTCATGTCATTTCCTAAATGTATCGTAGTCATATCGTTTCATAAACATATCCTAGTCATATCATTTCATAAAGATATCTTAGCCATATCGTTTCATACACACACTATAGTAACATCGTTCCGTAAACATTTTACACAAATCAAGCATATATCACGTGTAGAACCACGAGGCACATGTCATTATACAAACAACAACTTTTAACCAAACTGATAGTAAGGTCACTTACATAGTTTGCATTAGCAGACGTTCTCCTTACACTCGAGGACAATTGTATTCTGTTTCTAGATGTTGCTCCAAGTATTGTTGAAAGTTGTTTTCTATTCGAACGTCCATCTCATTTTCATTAACAACTTACATTTCTAGCATAAATAAACTTGAACATGAAAATAAGATGCTATACTGATCTTAATTACCTTAATTAAAGTCAAATTCAGCTCTGGGAGGGTAAAAGTTGTATTAATAAGTATCAAAATATCTATACCGAGCCGAATGATAGAGTTTTGAGCTGAGAAGCTACACCTAGTCGAGTCGAGCCAAGCTGCATTGAGTCAACTAAAAAGTAGTCAACATCTGCATGCGAGACACGCATCACTTGAGGGAGAAGCCACATGCTGGGTCGTTAATGTAGCACCCCAAAAATAAAGGGAATTAGCTCTAACAAGAATAAGCTGCCCATGTAAGACTAAAGGATCATAAAGGGAAGAAATTGAATGATTAAACAAGGACAAGGGACTTAAGTAGGTCACTCCTATACCCTAACAAGTAATCTCAAAGGAGTTAAAGGGCTTTTGTCAAGAGATTGGAAAGGAAAAGGTAAGTGAAAAGGGCAAAAATGTCGTTTTTCCAATTATCAAGAATCTCTCCAGATTTTTAATTCCTTTTCTAGAAGAACTTCAAGATACTCAAGAAGGGATAAATTACCAAATGAAAAAGTTTAGGAAAATTATGGATTTTTCGTGGAAAGAATATAAAAATATTCAGAAAGTGAAAAGTTACCAAAATACTCTTGGATTAATGGATAATTACAGAAATGCCACTCTGTTAAAAATCACAACATCTACGCTTACAATATGAACAAAATGCTTCAAAACTCAAATCGCAACCGTTGGATCGCCTCCAAAATTGGATATGATCTAGAACATGTACAGATCATCACATCCAACGGCTAGTATTCAAAACCAAGGTCGGCAAGGCTGTGATCCGAGCTGATATTTTCGACAGATTATCTAGAAAGTTCGATCTCCAAATCACGGTGGTTATGGAGGTTTCAACATCGGTGGAAGGTTCCCTTATAAAGTCTGAACTTGAGGCAATAGTTTAGAACAAGAATCGAGCAAGGTCGAGCACCCAATCAAAGACAATAAGCATTTACATTTTTGGTCTCCTACTCTCGAATTTCTTCCAAATACGAGAAAATTCTCAACCATTTCTCTTCAAACTTGTTCCTACAGTTTCTAAAATGGATTACCCTCAAGTTCTATGAAGCAATAGAGTGCTGAAAGTGCCAGAAACCATTTCCCCAATCCAATCCGCCATTGAAGAGTTTCAAAGAAAACTTGGAAAAACCAATCTGAGGATACATGATGATTCATCGAGAAAGAACGATCCTAATCAGTGTCTGCAACTCCAAGGAATGTTTTAATAGAAGGCCATGAAGAGAAATAACTTCGGGAGTGTGCCCAATTGAAGGAAATTTGTTTCAGGTAAAATTTGGGGGGAAGTTTCGGATTCCTATCTACGGACCCTTTTCCTTCAAATTAAGGATTCCTTTAGCTTCAGAGGAAGAAGTTGAGTAACTTTGATAAAGGAATCAAGAGCTGAAACATCGTAGAACAAGCTACTCAAGAGATCGAAAATTTGGCATTTCGTGTAAGTTGCATACCGAGCAGGATTTCTAGAAATTGAGGTCCCACACTCAAAGATGTTCCTCCAAACCAATTCCTTTAGCTTGAGGAAAGGATATGGAAGAGGTTCCATGAAGAAGAAGTCAGGCCTTGAAAACCCGTAGATCGACTACCCAATAAGAAATCCTTTGTTTTTGTTCTAGCGAGAAATAAGATTTTGGACGAACTTTGGAGGCGAATTCTCAGGCTACGATCCACGAAAAGGTATGAAATTAATCCCCAGCTCTTCCTTGTAATACCATCTTTAAGTTTCATGAAGAAATTGAGGGAAGAAACGGTGTGATTGGAGTAGTGCCGCTCGAGTTTCTGATTGCAGCGCGAATGGACGTGAGTGTCCTCTTCCCGTCCAGAGGAAGAAGACGATGATGTGGTCGGTTCAACTAAACCGGCCAAGTCAACCAAAAATCCAACATTCCCTCGGGTTTTCTTAATTTTAACCCCTTTCAAATTGATTCTCATGAAAAAAAATTTGGTTTCAGAAATTAGACACAGTAAGGAGTTTGTGGAAGGAAATTTGAAGTAATTCGGATACGGGAAGCTCAATTATGGAGGTCCTGAATGTCGATGACGAGATAATTAGCCACCTTAGACTTTTTGTTAAGAAATACTTGTAAGAATTGCATCGATTTCCATACTCATGACTGCTTCTGAAATTTTAATGTTGAGGTTATATAGGAAATGTGGTGCATTGGATAAGGATAAGTAGGTAAACCAAGAAATGGTGTAAAATGACCATAATGCCCCTAAAGTAATTTACCTTCAGTTCTCGACCTAGATGACCTCCAAATACTATGAAACTCTACAGTAGATCTAACAATAATTAGGGGTAAAACGACCATAATGCCCCTGAGGAATACTACCTATGGGTGTAGTCCTAAATGACCTCTAAATATTATGAAGTATTGTATGAATCCTTATCTCAGGAGGTTGTATGAGGTAATGAAGTTTGGGAATCATTGGAAAATGTTAGGTAACGAAACCAAGATATATGGAAAAATGTACCTCACGATCCATATGACTTTTACCTCCTAGGATGACTAACTTGGTATCCACGAAATAAGAGATTCTCCACAAGTACCCTTGGTTGCTAATAAGATTCTATGTGAACAAGATAGTGTCGGGCTATTCGTAAGAAGAACTTATAAGTTCCAAGCTTGACCCAAGACGTTATGCATAAACCTAGGATCATCAAGAATCCAAGAAAACACCTAGATTAATGCAAATATTATGTTTAACAAGTTGCTAGGATCCATGCCCGAAGTAATCATTATCTCTTGTCACGAAGTGTACCACGAGGTCCCTAATTCTCTTTAGGTAGGATGCCCTGCTATATGTACCATGAGCATGTTGCCATGATGGACTTATTATTTTGCTCACCTAATGAGATGCCCTGCGTCGCCATTTGCCAACAGGATGCCACAATTATGACAACTCCACCTATGTACTCATGGAGAGAAAATTAAGGGTTACTTTGGAAGAGTTTTAAGGCTAAAACACGATGCTTGACATGATAATCTCTGAGGCTTACTTCCTAAAAACTAAAAAAGTAGTCATATCCTAGCTTAAGGTCTAGACATGCTCCAAATTACCAACTATTTTCTATAAGGCCTATTTTATATGACATGAGGATATGCCATGTTCATGCATGCATCAATCACGTGACCTTTATGGTCTATCATGGGGAGTAGTCTAAGGCCACGATGGAGCAAGAAGAGATTAAGTTACCTTAGCCAAGAATCAAGAATCTCCTAAGACCTCCCACGGTATATCATGCTCATGACTTAGACTACGCTGCTTGGAACACATGAAGCCTTAATCGTAGGTATTAAGATTGTGTCGCTTGGAACGCATGAAGCCTCGGACACAGGTCGACAAGTTTATGATTAGTACCGTAAATCATAAGGGGAGTGTCTTGGAGAATGAATTAAGAAACAGTACAAGAACTTACGACACGAACAAGAACAAGAACAAAAAAAGAAAGAGTGTGGTACCCTAGCTTATCAAGGACACGATTAAGATCTTACAAGTAGGCTGCTTACTGATTCTTTGTACCCATTCCTAATTCTCAATTTTTTTTTCATATAATAAGGAGCTAGTCGAGGTCGAGAGGGACACTGGAGCAGATGCCATAGACAAACCTCACTTATCCTCAACTCTTTTGTTTTAAAATGTCTTGTGTCGTTCCTTATTTTGTACTTTATCAGTTGTGTTGTGTTTTAAATACTTTATATAAACTTTATTTTGATATAATATAAATATAATGTATGTTACGTTTTAAATTTTGTTTGTTTTATTTCACAAAAATTTACCTGTCTTTTTAAAGTCATCGAGTCAGCCTGGTCCTTACAGCGGGCAATTTCCCCCCGCCCCATGAATACGATGTCGGTCTTTGTCTTTATGCTTCCTTCTCCAACTGATGGAGATATATTCTATGGAGTTATTAGAGTGTATGGGCTTTAATGAATGAAGAAAGGTCTGTAATTTTTATGGAGTTACTAGAGTCCATTTTAGGTTGTAATGGATCGAAAATGGAAGAGATAGCAAGCTAAACCGAAGAAGAAGATGGAAGAGGCGATTTTCAGGTGTTTTTCTGCCTTTGGGGTCCGGTTCAACGTTTTTAAGGGTTGGTTCGCCCAGTTCATGATCCTCGGGAGCGGCTCAAGTTATTTTTAATTATTAATGTAATTATTTAGTTAATTGCTTGTTTTAAAATGCCAAAACCAATCCACTTTAGCGTGTTTAATTAATTATGCATTATGAATGTATGTTTTAATTAAATAGAAACTGTATATGCATAAAGTATGTCATATAGATTTAAAATCCCACCATAGGCTAAGCATGTTTCAGGCATTCCAAGTATGTTATAAGTGTTATAATGTATAGTATGCATGTTTAGGGTTCCATGAGTGATAGATATAAATTGTTATATTATTGCATGGAATGGATGATTATATAATTGTTATATAAAACATGTTAGATGCATGTTATAGGTTATTTTCAACGTCATAAAACGAGATAGACGTTAAAATCTATAATAAAGATAAGTGCATGCTCACTTAGGGTTAAGAACCGAGCACGATCAATTTTAATAGTTAAAATAGGTCGATGTCTTACAAAATTGCGGTTACGAGAAAGCTCACCTGGCACGATCTTGTCTAAGGCTGGAGGTACTTAAGTTGACGGTTTATGGAACACCTACTACTTGGAGATCAGACCAGTACTTGAGCTTAGTTACCCCAGTTTAATGAGCATGCTTAAGTGATATAAGTTTTAGAAAAATCACCTAGACTTAAGTTATATTTAATTAGCCGGAATATACCTAAGTAATAAGTATACCCAACCGTCTAAAATACTTAGTGGGAGGAAAAAGATATATGAGATACATTGTTTTCTTTTTACGCTCTCTTGAAAATTCACACCGTGAGATTCATGCTCGGCCTTGTGTCGCCCTGGGAGTGTCCTCCATTTGGAAGGTATTTGCATGAGTCAATAACAAGGTGAATAGAGAAAGTATTTATAGTAAGTGGGAGAAGGAAGTATATCAAACACGTCCTATGGTCTCCACCACTAGGTTGCATCGTGAGATTCCCATGTTCCACCTGCATGTTGCCCTAGAGCAACTACCCATTCGGAGGGTCGTAACATGGGAGTCGAAACAACGCAAACTCCAGAAATGGATAGGATTTCTTAGGTCCGTTCCCAACTTTGGCTTTTTCATTTGATAACATTGTTGGGACCGATCTCTGAGGTCTGAAAATGGCGGGTCACACTTACAAAGAATTACTAAGAGTTAGTATATTCTTGGTCAAAATAGCGACAACTAAAAACACTATAGGAACAAGAGTTATTCTAGGATTAGAGTTTAAGTCAAGAATGTCTTGGTTTAGTGAATGAGTTATTGACTGCCCCTCGGTAGCAGTTGCTCTAACTCACTAAAGTATCGTTGCAAATTAATAATTTTTGGGTACATTATTACATTTGCTAAAACTGATTGGATTAAAAATGATTAAGTCAAATCACTAATAGAATTTTCTTATATCAAAGCATGACAAACTCAATAGTACAATTACTCGCTTCTGAGAAATTAAACGGCGACAATTATGCAACTTGAAAATCAAACCTAAAACATAATACTGGTAATTGATGATTTAAGGTTTGTTTTAACTGAGGAATGTCCTCCAAACCCTAGCTCAAATGCAAACCGAACAGTTCGGGATGCGTATGACAGATGGATAAAGGCAAATGACAAAGCCCGAGTGTACATTCTAGCTAGCATATATGATGTTTTGGCTATGAAACACGATGTTATGGGTACTGTTAAAGAGATTATGGAATCTCTAAAAGGGATGTTTGGACAATCGTCCTTCTCCCTCAGACATGAAGCCATAAAATACATTTACAACTGCCGTATGAAAGAAGGGACCTCAGTTAAAGAACATGTCCTAGACATGATGGTCCATTTCAATGTGGCAGAAGAAAATGAAGCTGTCATTTATGAGAAGAGTCAAGTCAGTTTTATAATGATGTCTCTTCTGAAGAGCTTCTTCCAGTTCCGCAAAAATGTGGTAGTGAACAAAATAGAATATAACTTGACTGCTCTTCTCAATGAGCTACAGACTTATCAGTCCCTCTTAACGAACAAGGGACAAATAGGAGTAGCAAATGTTGCTATCTCCAAGAAATTACTACGAGGATCGTCCTCCAAAAATAAGTCTGGACCTTCAACTTCTAAAAGTGTTTTGATGAAGAAGAAGGGTAAAGGGAAAAATAAGATTCCTACTAACCGCAAACACAAGGTTCAAAAAGCAGATAAAGGAAAATGTTTTCATTGCAACGAAAATGGGCACTGAAAGAGAAACTGCCCAAAATACCTTGCAGAGAAGAAAGCCGAAAAGACACAACAAGGTAAATATGATTTACTCGTTGTAGAAATATGTTTAGTGGAGTACGACAACTCAACTTGGATACTAGATTCAGGGGCGACTAATCATATTTGTTCTTTTTACTAGGAAACTAGCTCCTAGAGAATGCTTGCGGACGGCGAGACAACACTCAGGGTTGGAACAGGAGAGGTTGTTTCAGCAAGATCAATAGAAAATTTAAAGTTGTTTTTTGGAGATAGATTCATTATATTAGATAATGTACTTTTTGTTCCTAATATGAAAAGAAATCTAATATCTATCTCTTGTTTATTAGAACAATTGTATAAAGTATCTTTTGAAATCAATGAAGTGTTCATTTGCAAAAGAGGTATTCATATTTGATCTGCAAAGCTAGAAAACAACTTATATATGTTAAAACCGAGCGAAACAAAAGCTATTTTAAATATCGAGATGTTTAAAACAGCTGAAACTCAAAATAAACGACAAAAGATTTCTCCTAATACCTATCTTTGGCACTTAAGACTAGGCCACATTAATCTCAATAGGATTGAGAGTTTGGTTAAAAGAGGACTTCTAAATGAGTTAGAAGACAACTCTTTACCTCCATGTGAGTCTTGTCTTGAGGGTAAAATGACTAAACGATCGTTTTTCAAAAAAGGTTATAGAGCCAAAGAAACTTTAGAACTCATGTATACAGATCTCTGTGGTCCAATGAATTTCAAAGCACGAGGAGGGTATGAATATTTTATCAGTTTTATTGATGATTATTCAAGGTATGGCTATCTTTACCTAATGCGTCACAAGTTCGAAGCTCTTGAAAAATTCAAAGAGTATAAGACTAAGGTTGAGAATCTATTAGGTAAAACTATTAAAACACTTCGATTAGATCGAGGAGGAGAGTACATGGACTTAAGATTTCAGGACTATATGATAGAACATGGAATAAGGTCTCAACTCTTAGCCCCTGGTATGCCTCAACAAAATGGTGTATCAGAAAAGAGAAATAGAACTCTGTTAGACATGGTTCGGTCTATGATGAGTTTCGCTCAATTACCCATCCGTTTTGGGGATATGTAGTGGAGACTACTACATACATTTTGAACATGGTTCCTACTAAGAGTGTTTCAGAAACATCTTATGAGTTATGGAAAGGGTGTTAAGGTAGTTTACGTCACTTTAGAATTTGGGGATGTCCAGCACATGTGTTGTTGCAAAACCCCAAGAAATTAGAACGTTATTCAAAATTATTTCTATTCATAGGATACCCCAAAGAGACGAAAGGTGGTTTGTTTTATGACCCTCAAGAAAATAGAGTGTTTGTATCAACAAACGCTACATTCTTAGAGGAAGACAACGTAAGAAATCATCAACCTTGTAGCAAACTAGTATTAAGTGAGATTTCTAAAGAAGCTACTGATAAAACAATAAGAGTTGTTGATTAAGCTAGTCCTTCAACAAGAAATGTTGATGGAGCTGACACTTCTGGTCAATCACATCCTTCTCAAGAGTTGAGAATGCCTCGACGTAGTGGGAGGGTTATAAGAGAAAATGAGACCAAACCAATAAGGTACAGACCTTTAAAGCTCGACTAGTAGCAAAGGGTTATACCCAAAGAGAGGGGGTGGACTATGAAGAAACCTTCTCTCCTGTTGCTATGCTTAAATCGATAAGAATACTCTTGTTTATTGCCACATTTTATGATTATGAAATTTGGCAAATGAATGTTAAGATAGCCTTTCTAAACGGCAATCTTGAAGAGAGTATCTATATGGCTCAACCAGAGGGGTTCATTGAACAGGATCACGAGCAAAGGGTTTGCAAGCTTAAAAGATCCATTTATGGGTTGAAGCAAGCATCTCGATCCTGGAATATAAAGTTTGATACTGCGATCAAATCTTATGACTTTAAACAGAATGTAGACGAACCTTGTGTTTATAAAAGGATATTCAACTCTACAGTAGCTTTCCTAGTGTTGTACGTTGATGATATGATATCTTACTCATTAGAAATGTTGTGGGATTTCTGGCTGACATTAAGCATTGGCTAGCGACACAATTCCAAATGAAAGATTTGGGAGAGGCTCAGTTTGTTCTTGGAATCCAAATTGTTCGGAATTGCAAGAACAAAACACTCGTATTGTCTTAGGAATCGTACATCGAAAAAATGTTGATTCGATATAAGATGCAGGACGCCAAAAAAGGATTATCAATATCTTCACTACACTATACAAATTGAGACTTCGCACAACCTCATATTTTAAACATCAAACACATTTTGTCACATGTTTGCTGGATTCTTTGCATCCTCGATCTTCTCCAAACACATCACCGTCTTCCACTAACCTGCGATTGAAATGGTATCGTCTACTGATGTGTTTTGTCTTTGATATACTGGGTTTTTCACCAACTGTGTGACACTCTGACTATCTACATGAAGAATCTTCTCGAGTTGCTTCTTGCCTAGTTCTTTATATAGTCTGTCATCAATATCATTTCCTTTCCAATTTTAGCTATTGCCACGTACTCAGCCTCAGTAGATGAAGGAGCAACACAATTCTGAAGCCTAGACATCCAACTCATCTCATCATCCATGGCTTGCTCCCACTTGGTTGTATCCTCCAACTGTAGGACATCACTAAAGGGCTTTGGTTCCTCTTCATCAGTCAACAACATATAGTGTGTAATGAAGGTACATACCTATGTAATACTTTAATAGTTATGGTTGATCCTCTCAACGCTTGCTTAGGTGTCACTTGCAACACCTCTGGAACATTAGCAACAATCTTAGAAGTTTCTCGAGTATCTACTACAACATCACTATGTGAATTGTTCTGTAGCTCAACTTCAACTCCCACTTGCTTTGTTGTCCCAGAACCTTTTTTGTCTTTGTCCTTGTACATGACAATTTCGTCTAAAGTCACGTTATAGTGTCTCAAGATTTTTTTTTGTTCTTGACGTCCCAAAACTTGTACCCAAACATATTAGAATCATAGCCTATGAAGTAGCACTTTATAGCCATAACATCAAGCTTGTAACATTCTGTGGATCAATACGAACATATGCAATGCAACAAAAAGTTCTCAAGTGAGAGTACTTGAGTTCTTTTTCCATCCATACCTCTTTAGGCAACTTGAACCGCAAGGGTACTGACGACCCTCTATTTATCAAGTAGGCTATTGTATTTACAACATCAGCTCAGAATGTCTTTGACAATCTAGATCGGATCCTCATACTCCTTGCTCGTTCATTCAATGTTCTGTTCATCCATTCACCAACACCATATTGTCTTGCTTTACCTGGGAACTATCCTCGTTAATCTAATTCCCATAACTACACAAAATGCTTTAGATTTTGACTTTTCGTATTCTTCTTCATTGTCAGACTTCAAGCCAGTCTGATTTTCAACTTCAGCTTTCAACTTCAGCTTTCCACTTTTTAAAGGTGGCAAACACATCTGACTTTTGTTTCAGGAAATAAATACACACCTTCCTGTTGAAATCATCGATGAAGGTGACGTAGAACTTTGATCAACCAATTGATGAAACTGGAGATTGTCCTGAAACGTCTGTATGAATCATTTTGACCAGCACTTTCTTTGGTTCTATGGTAGCATTTGTGAAGCTGACTCATTTCTATTTGTCATAATGTAGCCTCACAAGGACTCATATCAACAAATTTCAAACCTTTTAAATCAACCTTCTCAGCCAACATCTTCATTCATTTTACGCTCATATGTCCAAGTTTATTGTACCATAGACTTAAATTTGAAACGCTCTCAACAACAATAGTCATGTTTATACATCATGTAGTTGTGTATAAGGTTCCAAATTTTTTGCCACGTTTTACCACTATAGCACCCTATATGAAATGAACAATAAAATGTTGAGACAATTAGGAGTTTGCTAGCTTCTCCTTAATTGTGAACTGCCAGAATAAGATCAACATTGGTATTAAATGATGAGATGATATATGAGCCCAGGGGCCTAGATTACAATAAATAATGGTAAAACTTGGACTCGAATCCCAGACATTTTTTTTTTTCATTAGTATAACGGATAATATATTATGGAGATAATTAGGGACTTGCTAGCTTATCTTTAATCATGAACCCTCAAGACCATGTCAATGTTGGTATTAAATGATGGACTAAATATCAAAATAGATGTAGTAGTTTAGTGGTGAGGATCCAAGTTGTGGTTGTGTGGACCTAGGCTTGAAATCCCAACAATTGAAAGTGAATTGAGCATAATGAAGTAATTTTGTTTATTTTTTTTTCAATGGTTTCTTAAAAATTACACATGTAAGTGAGTTACCAGATAATACGATCATGTTACTATGTATGAAATGATAAAGGGTTTACTAGTTTAAGCTTAACTTTAAAATCTCAAGATGGGCTCTCACAGTATGAACAATTTTATGTGGAGACAATTAAAAGTTTGTTAATTTATCCTTAAATCACGAACCGTTAGTCAATAGATGAGACCTTTGGGGCTTGTTTACGATGAATGATGGACTAAAAAATAAGGTGGTTGTAGTTTAGTGATGAGAATTCCAGGTTGTGGCTGTGGAGACTTGGGCTTGAATCCTAACAACCACATTTATTTTTCTTTATTCTTTAATCGTGGACTGAGCCTTGGGTGGATATCAAAGTGGCAGAGTTTTAAAGTGAGAACCACATTTATTTTCTAATTTTCAATAGGATTTGACACAAAAACATTTATATCCTTAGCTTTTAGCTACAAATCAATCAGGTTAGTATAAATCAAAAGCAAAAAATACAAACAATAAACCTCAAGTACCTCAAGTATGAAATACAAACAATAAACCTCAAGTACCTCAAGTATGAAATTCATAACGATGTACTATGGTCCTTGTTCCACCTCGAGTATTGTTCAGAACCCACCCAACTCTTCAAAAAATGCCAATGAATTATGAGATGATACGATCATGTCTAGTTACTATGTAGGAAACGATAAAAGGTTTGCTAGTTTTTATGCTTAACTTTATACCGTCAAGATGAGCTCTCACATTATGAACAATATGATGTGGAAACAATAAGAAGTTTGCTTGTTTATTCTTAATCGGTAGTAGTTAAGACAAGATCAACATTGGTAATAAATGATGAGTTGATAGGTGAGCCCCAACACACTAGATTTTGATGAATGGTTGGCTAAATATCAAATTAGTGGTGAGAATTTTAGGTTGAGCTAGGCTTGAATCTTAGAAGTCACATTTGTTTTTTAATTCTAAAAAACTATTAATTTTACTTATTTTTTATTTTCGAAATAGATATGTTCTTAAATATAACACAAACCATTTGAAAGTGAAATCGTATTCAATGAATAATTATCCAAAATTTATAACTACCTGAGAATAAAATTTTTAACCGTCTAAGAATAAATAAAGTTTGATTCTTATTTAATATGGCATAAATTGCAACAATTTGTGATAATTTGAATAACATTTTCATAAGATGATCGTTGAAGTGTATGTTGTATGATTGATGTCTTGGTTCATATCAGGAGTTCTCTTTATGACCCCTAATACAGGTAAAGTTGCCGAATTAACGACCTTCATCTTTTCTGTCTCTCGATGCCAAAGGATGTACAAGTGTTTTGCTTCAATCTCTGTCATGAAGTTATTGGAGGCTCCAAAGTCAACAATGGTGTTACTGACTGCTTTGTGATTAATCCAAGCCTCGATACATATAAGACCGCGTTCCACTGACTTTATTTTTTTCACTCTCTTTTGCAAAGCGAACAATTACTTTAGTGCCCCCATCTGTGGCCTTTCACAACATTCTCAACTAGCAGTATTTTTGTTTCTACCATTTCATACTTGGCTTTTGAATTCACTCTATGTTTTTGCTTAAAATGGGTATATTTTTTATTTTATTTGAAAAAAATTTAACTAAAAAATAAATAGTTTAATACTTTTAAGTTCTTCCTAAAAGAAGGAAAAAATAATTATAATAGGGAGAAGAGTGAGGATGGAATGGAAACAATAATTTATATATTATATATAATAGAAGCTTTTGGGAGTGACTATAAATATTTAGTCATATACCTAAATCAAATTGAGAGAGAACCATTGGGGTACATCTACAAAATCATTAATGATGGATGCTAAATTATAGAATTTGGAGTTGATCTGGTAAGATAATGTTGAGTTAAGTGTAAGGCCGGTTAGGAACATGTGACTTGATAGTTTGTTTGATTCTAAACAAAATAAAACAATGCTTACGCTACATGAGTAAAACGTTCATTCCCTTCCGTTGGTGTTTTAAACTTCAGAGAATGTTGAAGTACCTTCTAACACAACTCTCGTTCTCCAATCCCTTCGAAATTTTATTTCAAGATGCTCCCACAAGCCTTGACTTTGTGTTTTAGTCATATGGAGGAAGACTTTACGGAGAAGATTCATCCATTAGAGGAGTGGAGCAAGTAGATTAAAGCCCCACCAAAACTTTATCTATATTTCTTTCAGCTATGTTTGTTTAACTTTTAATTTTGTTTAATTCTAAATAAAATCAAAGTTGATTCCAATGCTTCCATTACATGAATAAAACGTCCATTCCCTTTAGTTGGTGTTTTAATTGTAAGAGAATGTTGGAGAATGCACACTAAGAAAAGTGAAAAGGGAAATAAAAAAATGGAAGATAAAGAAAAGTTAGAATCTCACCTTACTTGAAAGAAGGAAAAAAAAAAAAGTGAAAATTTTGAACAATTTAACCACTGAATAGATAAGTCCACCACAAGCAAATAAGTTTTTCTACCATAATTGTTAGGATTGCACAACACATACTAATGACTTCAATTAAAAGAAAATGCATGAGAAATACTAGTTAAAAGTTTATTGATGACTTCAGTTATGTACACTAAGAGATAATATAGAGAATACATAAAATACATTTTAAAAGCACGACCTAATATATGTTCAGTTTACTATAAATGATTTTATTAAATATAACCATCTATATATATATATATATATATAACTATCTGCCATATATATATTTACTAGCATTTTATTATAAATAATGGTTTACTATATATTTTCCATATATAACTTTACTAGGTATAACAATAGAATAAGCTATAATACTTTACTATATATTTTTCATATATAACTTTAGTATGTATAACAATTGAATAAGTTATAAATAGGCAGCAGGTTACATAACCCAGCCATTCTCCCACTTGTAGGCTGATCTAGTCAACCAAGAATTTGATTCTCAAACTACCATCAATATCTTCACTGCACTCTACTAATGGAGACTTCACACAACCTCATATTTTCAACATCAACACATTTTGTCAACATGTTTGCTGGATTCTTTGCATCCTCGATCTTCTCCGAACACATCACCATCTTCCACTAACCTGCGAGTGAAATGGTATCGTCTTCTGATGTGTTTTGTCTTCGATAGACTGGGTTCTTCACCAACTGTATGACACTCTGACTATCTACATGAAGAATCTTCTCGCGCTGCTTCTTGCCTAGTTCTTTATATAGCCTGTCATCAATATCATTTCCTTTCCAGTTTTAGCTATTTCCACGTATTGAGCCTCAGTAGATGAAGGAGAAACACAATTCTGAAGCCTAGACATCCAACTCATCTCATCATCCATGACTTGCTCCCACTTGGTTGTATCCTCCAACTGTAGGACATCACTAAAGGGCTTTGGTTCCTCTTCTTCAGTCAACAACATATAGTGTGTAATGAAGGTACATACCTATGTAACACTCTAATAGCTATGGTTGATCCTCTCAACGCCTGCTTAGGTGTCACTTGCAACACCTCTAAAACTTCAGCAACAGTCTTAGAAGTTTCTCGAGTATCTACTACAACATCACTATGAATTGTTCTGTAGCTCAACTTCAACTCCCACTTGCTTTGTTGTCCCAGAACCTTTCTTGTCTTTGTCCTTGTACATGACAATTTCGTCTAAGTCACGTTATAGTGTCTCAAGATTTTTTTTTGTTCTTGACGTCCTAAAACTTGTACCCAAACATATTAGAATCATAGCCTATGAAGTAGCACTTTATAGCCATAACATCAAGCTTGTAACATTCTGTGGATCAATATGAACATATGCAATGCAACCAAAAGTTCTCAAGTGAGAGTACTTGAGTTCTTTTCCTATCCGTACCTATTTAGGTAACTTGAACCGCAAGGGTACTGACGACCCTCTATTTATCAAGTAGGCTATTGTATTTACAACATCAGCTCAGAATGTCTTTGAAAATCTAGATCGGATCCTCATACTCCTTGCTCGTTCATTCAATGTTCTGTTCATCCATTCACCAACACCATATTGTCTTGCTTTACCTAGGAACTATCCTCGTTAATCTAATTCCCATAATGTGAATGTTTGCTGAATCACCACACCTAAATGGGGGTGAGAGTTCTCTTATTTATAATCATTTTCAGGATACAGAAATATGGTAAATTACAAATATTATGGAAATAGTAATAAAAGGAAAGGATAATAAATGAATGCAATATATTTGCCTTTAATAAGAGGGCAAATATGGTAACCCGTAATGTAAGGCAAATATCTAGATATTTGCCTTATAGTGAACGGTCAACTATCCTTAACACCCCCCCGCAAGCTGAGCGTCGGATTTGAACGAACGTAAAGCTTGGATCTAAAAAATTCAAAGAGAGGTCGAGAAATACTCTTTGTGAAGATGTCAGCAACTTGGAGATGAGAGGGTACATATTGTGTGCGAAGTTTGCCAGCGATAACAAGTTCTCGAAGGAAATGATAATCTAGTTCAACATGTTTGGCCCGCTTGTGAGAAACGGGATTAGAGCTCAAAAAAATAGCACTTTTGTTGTCACATAAGAGTAAGGGCTGCTTTGAAATAGGGACCTTGAGGTCATGCAAAAGATGCGTAACCCAAAGAAGTTCAGCAGCGGTTGTGGCAAGAGCACGATACTCAGATTCACAGCTGGAGCGTGAGACAGTAGGTTGCTTTTTAGCACTCCAAGAAACCAGATTGTTACCAAGATAAATAGAATAGCCGGATGTAGAACGACGAGTATCGGGACAACCAGCCCAGTCAGCATCCGAATAAGCGACTAGCGTACTAGGAACAGTGGATGGACGAAAGGTAAGACCAAAGTGGAATGTTCCTTTGACATAGCGAAGAATACGTTTGACAGCAAGAAAGTGATCTGCAGTAGGGGCATGCAAGAATTGACTGACAGAATTGACAGCATAGGCAATATCTGGACGCGTAATAGTCAAGTATTGAAGGGCGCCAACAAGAGATCTGTAGAGAGTAGGATCAGAGAAAGGAGAACCATCAGCAGTCAGGTGTTGAGAAACAACCATGGGAGTGTGAACTGGTTTGCTATCGAGCAACTGAGCACGAGTAAGAATATCTCGAGCATATTTTAACTGACTAATAAAGAGACCATCAGGAGTGGGTGAAGCTTCAAGACCAAGAAAGTAACTGAGAGAACCCAAATCTTTGGTAGCAAACTCAGAATGAAGCTTGCGAGTAAAGCTGTCAATAAGAGATGAGTTGTTGCTGGTAACAATAATGTCATCAACATAAAGAAGCAAATAGATAATGTTAGATTGCTGATGAAAGACAAAAAGGGACGTGTCAGCGCGACTGCAAGAAAACCCAAGTGTGAGAAGAAATGAGCTAAAACGCTGAAACCAAGCACGAGGAGCTTGCTTTAAACCATAGAGGGCTTTCTTTAATAGACAAACATGAGTGGGAAATCGAGGATCAATATACCCAGGAGGTTGTTCCATATGAACACGTTCAATAAGAGTTCCATTGAGAAAAGCATTCTTGACATCAAGTTGTCGAAGAGGCCATTTATTTGTGACTGCAATAGAAAGCACAACACGAACAATGGTAACTTTGACAACCGGACTGAAAGTGTCAGTGTAGTCAAGACCAGGAACCTGAGTATAACCTTTGGCAACAAGACGAGCCTTGAAACGCTCGACAGATCCATCAGGCAAATATTTAATACGAAACACCCATTTAGAGCCCACGATGTTGGTGTTGGCAGGGCGAGGAACCAAAGTCCAAGTATCATTTTGTTGTAATGCTCGAATTTCTTCATCCATGGCAGCCACCCAAGCAGGATTCTTAGCCGCAGATTTGAATCCTTTTGGCTCAGTGGATGCAAGAAGAGCAGAAAGAAGTCCAGATGAGCCCAAAATACCAAGATTTGCTGGATGACGAGTCTTGAATATACCAACTTTGGCTCGTGTGATCAAAGGATGAGTGCCCAAAGATGAGAAATCAACAGGAGGTTCAATAGAGGTCGAATTAGAAGTCGAGGGTGGCAAAGTGGAACCTGCAAGAGAAGTATCAACCTGCACAGACTCATCTACAAGGTCAGAACAAATATCACACGGGGATGAACTGGATCGAGGAGTTTGCGGTGATGAAGTGGTAGGGGGGGATGAATCAATATGATGAAAATGTGGTTCTAAGAAATTTGAAATAGGAATAGAGGAAAGAGGTTGGGTCTGGGAGCTAGGGATAGCAGGAAAGTGGGTTTCATCAAATTGAGCATGACAGGTGATATATAGCTTAGTGGTGGCCGGATCAAGACAGCGAAACCCTTTATGAGCAGGACTATAACCCAAAAAAATACAAGGAATGCTGCGGGGAGAAAGCTTGTTAGGCATAGAATCACGCAAATAAGGATAAACACGACAACCAAAGGGATGAAAATTGTCATAATGTGGAGTGTAGCCATAAAGGAGTTCAAAGGGTGACTTACCTCCAAGAAGTGGAGTAGGCAACCGGTTGATAATATAAGCTGCAGTGCTGAAGGCGTCAACCCAAAAACGAGAAGAAAGATGAGAGTGAAAGAGAAGGGCCAAGCCAGTCTCAGTCACATGACGATGTTTTCTCTCAGCACGACCATTTTGAGCAGGTGTATATGGACAAGAGAGTTGATGGTGGATGCCAGAATTACGTAAATGAGTTTTGAAACAAGTACTAGTAAATTCGGTACCACCATCGCTTTGAAATACCTTGATACGAGAAGAATATTGATTTTCCACAAATTTTTGAAATTGAAGAAAAATATAAAAAAAATCAGATTTAAATTTTAAAGGGTAAAACCAAGTGAATCGAGAATAATCATCAATAAAAATAACATAATAAAGGAAACCCGAATTTGATTTGACGGGAGAAGGACCCCAAAGATCACAATGAATAAGATCTAACACATGAGACGACCTACGTTCATTGCGGGAATAAGGCAATCGATGACTTTTCGCAAGCTGACAGGTATTACATAATGATGGAGAAGGCAATAAAGACGTAAGAGAAAGATGGCCTTTCCTATTTAAAAAAGAAATAACAGAATGATTCACATGACCTAGACGAGCATGCCATAAATCATATGAAGCACGTAAAGACTTGTTTCTAAGGGCTGAAATAAAAGCAGAGTTGCCGCGCTCCAGCACATATAGCCCTCCATCTCTTTTACCGGTTGCCACCACCCTTCCTGTTTGACGATTCTGGATAGTAATAAGATTATTAGTAAATGTAACGGAGAGAGGAAAATCAGACGTTAATTTACTTATGGAAAGAAGATTTTTAGTGAGGAGAGGGACAACCAAGACATCTAACAAGTGAATATTTGGAACAGAAGAAAGAGTACCGGTGTGGGTAATGGGTAGGGATGCACCGTTTCCTACAATCACAGAGTCCTTACCCGTGTAATTTTTAGACTGATCCAAAATAGATGGGTCGGCAGTCATATGGGCCGAAGCTCCAGTGTCCAGAAACCAATCAACAGTATCGGGTCCAGCAATAGAACATGACGTGTTAAAGGCTTCAGCAAGGTGAGCATGAGAAGAATAAGGTCGAACATACCGTTGGTTGCAGCGGTCAGCATAATGGCCCTCTTTGCGGCATATTTGGCAGTGAGGTGGTTGACGACCTTGACTTGAGTGGGTTCGTCCTCGATTAGAAGAGTTGTTTTTGTGAGAATAAGAACGACCTCGCTGGTTGGTAAAGGAAGCAGGGTGGCTTCCATGGGTGCGACCACGATTAGTGACTGTGAATGCTGTAGGAGTGGAGTTAGAGGACTCAAGGGAGAGCTGAAACAACTCAAAACTTTCAGCTTTAAAGACTAAATCTGCAAAACAGGGGATAGAGGTAAGAGCCATCTGAGTAGTAGAAAAAGCTGAAAATTCGGTGCCGAGTCCACGAAGGAACCAGTGCACTTTATCAATGTCCTCGACCGGTCTGCCAATGGCATGAAGTTGGTCACAAATTTTTTGAAGGCACGGGCATACTCAGCAACAGGTTTGGTGCCACGTTTCATCAACTGCAAGTCATCCTTGAGTCTCAGTTCACGAGCTTTCGACTGATGGCTGAACGTAGTTTTTAACTCAAGCCAAACATCACGTGCAGTAGGGAGACCAACGACAACAGCCATGGCTTCCTCAGTGAGAGAGGAGAGCAGGAGACAGAGAAGTCGTTGATCGGCTGCTCTCCATGCCAAATATTTGGGGTTGAGTGTTGAAGAGGTTTGTGGTTCAAAGCGAGGTGGTGGAACCATAGTTCCATCGACATAGCCCAGCATGTCTTGACTCTCAAAGAGAGGGAGAAGTTGGCTTTTCCAAAGAAGATAATTGGAGGAAGAAAGTTTGATGGTGATCATATGGATTAGAGTATTGAAAGGAAGGAGATGATAAGAAGATTCGGAAGCCATAGAGAAGAAAGGATCAGGTTGTTAAACCGAAAGGGCTCTGATACCATATGAATGTTTGCTGAATCACCACACCTAAATGGGGGTGAGAGTTCTCTTATTTATAATCATTTTCAGGATACAGAAATATGGTAAATTACAAATATTATGGAAATAGTAATAAAAGGAAAGGATAATAAATGAATGCAATATATTTGCCTTTAATAAGAGGGCAAATATGGTAACCCGTAATGTAAGGCAAATATCTAGATATTTGCCTTATAGTGAACGGTCAACTATCCTTAACACATAACTACACAAAATGCTTTAGATTTTGACTTTTCGTATTCTTCTTCATTGTGAGACTTCAAGCCAGTCTGATTTTCAACTTCAGCTTTCCACTTCTTAAAGGTGGCAAACACATCTGACTTTTGTTTCAGGAAATAAATACACACCTTCCTGTTGAAATCATCGATGAAGGTGACGTAGAACTTTGATCAACCAATTGATGAAACTGGAGATTGTCCTGAAACGTCTGTATGAATCATTTTGACCAGCACTTTCTTTGGTTCTATGGTAGCATTTGTGAAGCTGACTCATTTCTATTTGTCATAATGTAGCCTCACAAGGACTCATATCAACCAATTTTAAACCTTCTAAATCTCCCTTCTCAGCCAACATCTTCATTCATTTTACGCTCATATGTCCAAGTTTATTGTACCATAGACTTGAATTGGAAACGCTCTCAACAACAGTCATGTTTATACATCATGTAGTTGTGTATAAGGTTCCAAATTTTTTGCCACGTTTTACAACCATAGCACCCTTCACAATCTTCTCAAAACTCTTTCCAAACTCTATTGCATAACTTGTGCTATCCACCTGACCAATAGAGATCAGGTTCTTCTTGAGACCAGGAATATACCGTACATCCTTTACTATCCACTTATTTCCCATAAAAGTTTTTATGCAGACATTCTCATTTCTTTCAATCTCCCAAGTTTAGTTGTCGGTAAGATACGCCTTCTCCAAATTTCTAGACTTAAAATTTTGAAACGGTTCCTTGTTTTGAGACAAATCAAAATATGCACCTAAATCCAAAATCAAGGGTTCAATTGGACTATTCCTAGTTTGAAAACAAATGAACAGATGCACCTCAATCCAAAATCTAGGATTCAATTGGACTATCCGGATTAGAGCATCCCCAATGCCATTTGCTAAATTTGTAAAGTCAATACTATCCTCCGCTTCGTGATTCTGTTTCCTCTTTGGTCTTGTACAATTTGCCCGAAAGTGAACATTTTCTCTACAACTCCAACACGTGACGCTATGGAAAATAAAGCAAATTGGTCAATAGCAAGATTTAAAATGTGCGCAATACTATCCTCCGCTTCGTGATACTGTTTCCTCTTTGGTCTTGTACAATTTGCCCGAAAGTGAACATTTTCTCTACAACTCCAACACGTGACGCTATGGTCAATAAAGCAAATTGGTCAATAGCAAGATTTAAAATGTCCGCAATACTATCCTCCGCTTCGTGATTCTGTTTCCTCTTTGGTCTTGTACAATTTGCCCGAAAGTGAACATTTTCTCTACAACTCCAACACGTGACGCTATGGTCAATAAAGCAAATTGGTCAATAGCAAGATTTAAAATGTGCGCAAAGCGCAGGATGATTTCGAGTCTGTCTCTTTAACCACTCGGACGACAAAAAATTCATCAACAGCAAGATTCGAACCTACGCAAGCATAACCCAATAAATTTTAAGTCTATCTCCTTAACCACTCAAACATATTGACACCCTTATCTAAAGAATGATTCGTTCCTTTTCAACTGATGTGAGATTTCACAATAAAGCTAAAAAAATATCACCACTCGGACTACTAAAAATCGCGGCATAGCCCAACAGATTTCTAGTCTATCTCCTTAACCACTCGGACATACTGCACCCTTATATAAAGAATAATTCTTTCCTTGTTCAGCCGATGTGAGATATCAAACCGGACACCTTATATAAAGAATGATTCGTTCCTTGTTCAGATTTGAATAGAAGTGCACAGCCCAACAGATTTCGAGTCTGTCTCCTTAACGACTCGGATATAGTTCAGATTTCAATAGAAGTGCACAGCCCAACAGATTTCGGACATAGTTCAGATTTCATCGAGTCTGTCTCCTTAACCACTCGGACATAGTTCAGATTTCAATAGAAGTGCACAGCCAAACAGATTTCGAGTCTGTCTCCTTAACCACTCGGATATATTGACACCCTTATTTAAATAAAGAATGATTCTTTCCCAACAGATTTCGAGTCTGTCTCCTTAACCACTCGCGGGCATATTGACACCCTTATTTAAATAAAGAAATATTGACACTCTTATTTAAATAAAGAATGATTCTTTCCCAACAGATTTCGAGTCTGTCCCTTAACTACTCCAACATATTGACACCCTTATTTAAATAAAGAATGATTCTTTCATTGTTCACAATTCATCAACAGCACGTTCGGATTTGAACGGCATAGGAGTGGACATATTGACACCCTTGTATAAAGAATGATTCTTTCCTTGTTCAACCGATGTGAGATATCAAACCGGACACCTTATATAAAGAATGATTCGTTCCTTGTTCAGATTTCAATAGAAGTGCACAACCCAACAGATTTCGAGTCTGTCTCCTTAACCACTCGGACATAGTTCAGATTTCAATAGAAGTGCATAGCCGAACAGATTTCGGACATAGTTCAGATTTCAATAGAAGTGCACAACCCATCAAATTTCGAGTCTGTCTCCTTAACCACTTGGACATATTGACACCCTTATTTAAATAAAGAATGATTCTTTCCCAACAGATTTCGAGTCTGTCTCCTTAACAACTCGGACATATTGACACCCTTATTTAAATAAAGAATGATTCTTTCCCAACAGATTTCGAGTCTGTCTCCTTAACCACTCGAACATATTGACACCCTTATTTAAATAAAGAATGATTCTTTCATTGTTCACAATTCATCAACAGCACGTTCGGATTTGAATGGCATAGGAGTTGACATATTGACACCCTTATATAAAGAATGATTCTTTCCTTGTTCAGCCGATGTGAGTTATCAAACCGGACACCTTATATAAAGAATGATTCGTTTCAGACATAGTTCAGATTTCAATAGAACTATCTCCTTAACCACTCGGACATATTGACACCCTTATATAAGGAATTATTCGTTCCTTATTCAACCGATGTGTGATTTCACAATAAAGCTAAAAAATTCGTCGATTCGAACATGGTAGGCATAGCCCAACAAATGAGATGTAAAGTCTGTCTCCTTAACCACTCAAACATATTGACAGCAGGATTCGAACCTACGTAGACATAGCCCAACAGATTTCGAGTTTGTCTCCTTAACCACTCGAACATATTGACACCTACGCAAGCATAGCCCAACAGATTTCGAGTCTATTTCCTTAACTACTCGAACATATTGACACCCTTATATGAACAATTCGTTTCTTGTTCAACCGATGTCAGATTTCATAATAAAGCTAAAGATTCGTCAACAAGCAAGCATAGCCCAATAGATTTCAAGTCTGTCTCCTTAACCACTCGGATATATTGACACCGTTATATAAAGAATTATTCGTTCCTTGTTCAACCGATGTCTGATTTCACAATAAAGCTAAAAAATTCGTCGATTCGAACCTAAGTAGGCATAGTCCAACGGATTTCGAGTCTGCCTCCATAACAATTCAGACATTTTAACACCCCTTACATAAGGAAGATTTCACAACAAAGCTAAAAATTCGTCACAGGATTCAAACCTGATTTCAAGTCTCGACATATTAATACCCCTTATATAAGGAATGATGCACACGCTATCCATATATAAGGAATGTTTCAACAACAAAATTCGAACCTCTATTGTCTCCTTAACCACTCGAACATATTAACACCCCTTATGTAAGGAATGATTCGTTTCCCTTAACCACTTGGACATATTGATTTCAAGTATATAAGGAATGATTTAACAACAGAATTTGAACCTGCGCGTCTCTTTAAGCACGCACTCAAACATACTGACACCCCGCAAACTATCCTTATATAAGGAATGATTCGTTTCCCTTAACCACCCGGACATATTGACACCCCTTATATAAGGAATTATTTGTTTCACTCAAACATATTGACACCCCGCAAGCTATCCTTATATAAGGAATGATTCGTTTCCCTTAACATCCCGGACATATTAACACCCCTTATATAAGGAATTATTTGTTTCCTATCCAACCGATGTGGGATTTAAGACTAAAGCTAACAAGTTGTGAACAACAGGATTCAAACCTATGTGGGAAAAGTCCAATAGATTTTTAGTATGTCTCCTTAACCACTCAGACATGTTGACACCCTTATATAAGAAATGATTCATTTCCTATTCACCTAATGATGTCGGATCTCACAACTGTTGGGTAAAACTCATAGTTTGTAAACAAAAACATATTCTATTTTTAATAAAGTTATTATTGTTGTTTATTCAGTAAAGATTGTTATTGAATAAAGTGAACTTTACGATCATTAATCTAAATCCAATAGACTAAGAACACTCTGGCTATGGTATTGTTACTTGAACTATATGTAGAGACATAAGAGTGGATCAAGTTCAAGTATATAGTCAAAATGATCTATAGTATAAGGATAAGGCTGAGTACCTTATTCTGGGGACACTATGGATGTGGCACACTTTTGTATATGATATAAACAATGTAATCACTAAATTGTACATGTGGAGACAAATGAGTGGGGGTGTCCTATGCAATGAGTATTGCATAAGATCGGACCATGAAGAAAACCACTCTCACTTTATAATGTTGTTTACTGTTGAGACTGATTTTCTTTTCATTCGATAACCTAGGTAACTCGATTTTAATCCTGAGCTAACCATGAACCCTTTTTTATTTGGAATTATCCTTAGATTTGCATGGGTGAGAGTGGCTCTAGTTCGCCGACTCAATAGGCCTTCCATTTCAGGGGTAAGACTGGGTGAATGGCTAGGGACGTGGGGTGCAAGACGGAATTCACTCCTACCCACTTTTAGGGATAGAAGACAAGCAGTTCCCTTAAGCACTGACTCGAGGTCTTGAACAAGGGGCCCCACCCTCTCATTGGCCTGAGAGGAATTCGGTTTACTGATTGGACCACAAACCAATTGTTCATTAGAGGATCAGTGAGACATAAGGAACAAGAAGTAACTTCAGGGGTAAAACGGTAAATTGATCCAGCTCTAATTACGAACAACCTGTGAAGTATCGACTTACTAATCATGGTTATATCAGATGGACAGAAATATATCTATAGTGAGGGGAGTGCAACTACTAGGCTATAGTGAAGTGTCCTAGTAGTTAACAAATGTTGGTTAACCAAGTTAATGAGTTTAACCGGTTAATCTTGGATCGTTGGAGCCCATGATTTATACGTCCATTAGGTTCCTCTGCTAGCTCATATTGGACTAAACCATAGAACAGTGTGACGAGTGAGTTCGAAGTGTTCGAATTCAAATTAGGGAATATGCATTACATATATACGATATATTTAACCGCATTTTTGTTTTATTTACGAATTAAACAAAAAGAGAGAATCTGAGATATTTAAATAAGATTTAAATATCTTAATCAATTATTTGTCAGAATTGATTGGGATTGGCATTTGAATTAATATTAAATATTAATTAAATAGTTTAATTAATCATTTAACGTTACTTTAATTTGAAATTCATTATTCAAATTAATTGTTGAATTAAAATGAAGAAAGTCAAAATGTTGACTTAATTTAATGGAAAAATCCATGTTAGTGGAATTTTGAGGTGTCAAAATTTGGTTTAACCAAACTTGCATGCTTGTCAAATAAACCCCACAAGTTTGAGTGGAATTTTGAGTGTCAAAATTTAGTTAACTCAAACATGCATGCTTGCCACATAATCTCAAACATTTGGTGATCTCAAATTTGCATGAACATGCAAACATGACTCTTTAAATATAGTGATCATGATACATGGAAGGTCTTCTTCTTTTGGGTGAAAAACCTAGAGAAAAACCTCTCACAAACACTCTTCACATATACAAAATCCCTTCCAAGTTTAGTCACTCACCGGATTCCACAATCTCGTTCTAAGGCCGGAGGATAGTGGAGAAGACACTAGTGGTGGTTCGAAACCGATTCGTGAGGCAAAAGGAGTTTGAATTACAAAAGGTTAGTATTTAAACTCTTAAGTTTTAATATTTATGAACATGCTAGTTATTTACTATAATTGATGTTCTAAAAGTGCCTAAGATCCAAATTGCTTCCGCATGTGTTATATTAACACCATCACCCTTAACTAAGTACCTCCACGATGCTTCCTCCCAAGAATGATGGCCGAAAGAGCTAGAGAAAAAAGAAGCCCTAGGCTCTCATAGTGTTCTATTCCTATATGAAATGAACAATATAATGTTGAGACAATTAGGAGATTGCTAGCTTCTCCTTAATTGTGAACGGCCAGAATAAGATCAACATTGGTATTAAATGATGAGATGACATATCAGCCCAGGGGCCTAGATTATAATAAATAATGGTAAAACTTGGACTCAAATCCCATACATATTTTTCTTTTCATTATTATAACGGATAATATATTATGGAGATAATTAGGGACTTGTTAGCTTATCTTTAATCATGGACCCTCAAGACCAAATCAATGTTGGTATTAAATGATGGACTAAATATCAAAGTAGATGTAGTAGTTTAGTGGTGAGGATCCAAGTTGTGGTTGTGTAGACCTAGGCTTGAATCCCAACCATTGAAAGTGAATTGAGTGGAATGAAGTAATTTGGTATTTTTGATCTCTCACAGTATGAACAATTTTATGTGGAGACAATTAAAAGTTTGTTGATTTATCCTTCAATCATGAATGGTTAGTCGATAGATGAACCCTTTGGGGCTTGTTTACGATGAATGATGGGCTAAAAAACAAGGTGGTTGTAGTTTAGTGGTGAGAATTCGACGTTGTGGCTTTGGAGACTTGGGCTTAAATCCCATAAACCACATTTATTTTTCTTTATTCTTTAATCATGGACTGAGCCTTGGGTGAATATCAAATTGGCAGAGTTTTGCTGAGAGCCACATTTGTTTTCTAATTTTCAATAACATTCACATAAATGTTAAATCTAGAATCTGACACAAAAACATTTATATCCTTAGCTTTTAGCTACAAGTCAACCATGTTAGTATAACTCAAAAGAAAAAAAAAATACAAACAATAAACCTCAAGTATGACATTCATAACGATGTACTATGGTTCTTGTTCCACCTCGAGTAGAGTTCAGAACCCACCCAACCCTCCAAAAAATGCCAATGAGTTATGAGATGATACAATCATGTCTAGTTACTATGTAGGAAACGATAAAGGGTTTGCTAGTTTTTATGCTTAAGTGTTGATAGGTATGTCCCAAAAGACTAGATTATGATTAATGATGGGCTAAATCAAACTAGTTGCAAATTAGTGGAGAGAATTTCAGGTTGAGGTGTGCTTGAATCTTAGTAGTCACATTTGTTTTTTAATTCTAAAAAACTATTAGTTTTACTTATTTTTTTATTTTCGAAATAGATATGTTCTTAAAAATAACACAAACCATTTGAGAGTGAAATGAAGTTTGATGAAGTAATTACCCAAAATTTGTAACCATCGAAAAGTGGCAGAATTTTGGGGTTAGAGCCACATTTGTTTTCTAATTTTTAATAACATTCACGTAAGTGTCAATCTCCTTAGCTTTTAGCTACAAATCAGCCATGTTAATATAACTCAAAAGCAAAAAATACAAATAATAGACCTCAAGTATGACATTCGTAACGATGTACTATGGTCCTTGTTCCACCTCGAGCAGAGTTCATAACCCACCCAACCCTCCGAAAAAGGCCAATGAGTTATGAGATGATACGATCATGTCTAGTTACTATGACGGAAATGATAAAAGGTTTGCTAGTTTTTATGCTTAACTTTAAACCGTCAAGATGAGCTCTCACATTATGAACAATATGATGTGGAGACAATAAGAAGTTTGCTTGTTTATTCTTAATCAATAGTCGTCATGACGAGATCAACGTTGGTAATAAATGAAGAGTTGATAGGTGAGCCCAACACCCTAGATTTTGATGAATGATTGGCTACATATCAAATTAGTGGGGAGAATTTCAGGTTGAGTTGGGCTTGAATCTTAGTACTCACATTTGTTTTTTAATTCTAAAAAACTATTAGTTTTACTTATTTTTTTTATTTTCAAAATATATATGTTCTTAAAAATAACACAAACCATTTGAAAGTGAAATTGTGTTTAATGAAAAATTATCCAAAATTTGTAACCCTCTAAGAATAAAATTTGTAACTGTCTAAGAATAAATAAAGTTTGATTCTTATTTAATATGGCATAAATTGCAACAATTTGTGATAATTTGAACAACATTTTCATAAAATCATCGTTGAAGTGTATGTTGTATGATTGATGTCTTGGTTCATATCAGGAGTTCTCTTTACGACTCCTAATACAGGTAAAGTTGTAGAATTGACGACCTTCATCTTTTCTGTCTCTCGATGCAAAGGATGTACAAGTGTTTTGCTTCAACCTCTGATATTTAGTTGTGGGTGGCTCCAAAGTCAACAATGGTGTTACTGACTGCTTTGTGATTAATCCAAGCCTCGACACATATAAGACCGCGTTCCGCTGACTTCTTTATTTCTTTCCCTCTCTTTTGGAGAGAGAACAATTACTCTAGTACCCCCATCCGTGGGCTTTCACAACATTCTCAACTAGCAACATTTTTGTTTCTACCTTCTCATACTTGGCTTTTGAATTTAGGGTATATTTTTTAATTCATATGAAAAAATTTTAACTGAAAAATAAAAAATTTAATGCTTTTAAATTCTTCACAAAAGAAGGAAAAAATAATTATAATAAGGAGCAAAGAGTGAGGATGGAATGGAAACAATAATTTATATATATATATAATAGAAGCTTTTTGGGAGTGACTATAAATATTTAGTTATATACCTAAATCAAATTGAGATTACCATTTCGGTACATCTACAAAATCATTAATGACATCTCCTTAACCATTTCGGTATAGTTGATTTATATTATAACTATACCGTCTATTATATAGAACTATCTCCTTAACCACTCGGACATGTTTCTCAGATTGTCGGGAACTGAACTGCACACACCATTTGAACCTAGGCATATAATTTCAAGTCTGTCTCCTTTAACTACTCAGACATATTAATACCCCTTACATGAGGAATGATTCGATGTGTGATTTCACAATAAAGCTAAAAAAGTAGGATTTGAACCTACGCAAGCATAGCTCAACAAATTTCAAGTCTATCTCCTTAACCACTCGAACATACTGACACCCTTATATAAAGAATGATCCATTTCTTGTTCAACGGATGTATGATTTCACAATAAAACTAAACAAACCAGTACAGGCATAGCCCAATAAATTTGGGGTCGGGGTCTGTCTCCTTAATCACTCGGACATATTGACACCTTTACATAGAGAATTATTCGTTCCTTATTCAAGGGATGTATGATTTCACAATAAAACTAAACAAACCAGTACAGGCATAGCCCAATAAATTTGGGGTCTGTCTCCTTAATCACTCGGACATATTACCTTATATAAGGAATAAGGAATGACACCATATTGACAGTAGGATTCGAACCTACGCAGGCATAGCCCAACAGATTTCGAGTCTATCTCCTTAACCACTTGAACATATTGACACCCTTATATGAACAATTCGTTCCTTGTTCAACTGATGTCAGATTTCACAATAAAGCTAAAAATTCGTCAACAGGCAAGCATAGCCCAATACATTTCAAGTCAGTCTCCTTAACCACTTGGACATACTGACACCCCTACATAAAGAATTATTCGTTCCTTATTCAACCGATGTGTGATTTCACAATAAAGCTAAAAAATTCGTCGATTCGAACCTAAGTGATAGTCCAATAGATTTCGAGTCTACCTCCTTAACCATTCAGACATTTTAACACACCTTACATAAGGAATGATTCATTCCTTGTTCAACCGATTTGAGATTTCACAATAAAGCTAAAAATTCTCACAGGATTCAAACCTGATTTCAAATCTAGACATATTAACACCCCTTATATGAGGAATGATGCACAGGCTATCCTTATATAAGGAATGATTCAACAACAGAATTCGAACCTGTGTTGTCTCGTTAACCACTCAAACAAATTGACACCCTTTATGTACGGTATGATTCGTTTCCCTCAACTACTTGGACATATTGATTTCAAGTATATAAGGAACGATAAGCAGGCTATCCTTATATAAGGAAAGATTCAACAACAGAATTCGAACCTGCGCTTTCTCTTTAAGCACTCAAACATATTGACACCGTTATATAAAGAATGATTCTTTCCTTGTTCAACCGATGTGAGATTTCAAACGGACACTTTATATAAAGAATATAGGAGTGCACAGCCCAACAGATCCCTCAACTACTTGGACATATTGATTTCAAGTATATAAGGAATGATAAGCAGGCTATCCTTATATAAGGAAAGATTCAATAGAATTCGAACCTGCCCTTTCTCTTTAAGCACTCAAACATATTGACACCCTTATATAAAGAATTATATGATTTCACAATCAAAACCAAACAAAACTCGTCAACAATAGGATTCGAACCTGCGCAAGCATAGCCCAACAGATTTCGAGTCTGTCTCCTTAACCACTCGGACATATTGACACCTTTATATAGAGAATTATTCGTTCCTTATTCAACTGATGTGTGATTTCACAATGAAGCTAAAAAATTCGTTGATTCGAACATGGCAGGCATAGCCCAACAGATTTAATTAACACCCCTTGTATAAGGAATAAGGAAAATGAAACCACTCAAACATATGGACAGTAGGATTCGAACCTACGCAGGCATAGCCCAACAGATTTCAAGTCTATCTCCTTAACCACTCGAACATATTGACACCCTTATATGAACGATTCATTCCTTGTTCAACCGATGTCAGATTTCACAATAAAGCTAAAAATCCGTCAACAGGCAAGCATAGCCCAATAGATTTCAAGTCTGTCTCCTTAACAACTTGTACATACTGACACCCCTATATAAAGAATTATGCGTTCCTTGTTCAATCGATGTGTGATTTCACAATAAAGCTAAAAAATTCATCAATTCGAACCTAAGCAGGCATAGTCCAATAGATTTCAAGTCTACCTCCTTAACCATTCAGACATTTTAACACCCCTTACATAAGGAATGATTCATTCCTTGTTCAACCGATTTAAGATTTCACAATAAAGCTAAAAATTCGTCGTAGGATTCAAACCTGATTTCAAGTCTAGACATATTAACACCCCTTATATAAGGAATGATGCACAGGCTATCCTTATATAAGGAATGATTCAACAACAGAATTCGAACCTGTGTTGTCTCGAACATATTGATACCCCTTATGTACGGTATGATTCGTTTCCCTTAACCACTTGGACATATTGATTTCAAGTATATAAGGAATGATGCGCAGGCTATCCTTATATAAGGAATGATTCAACAACAGAATTCGAACCTGCGTTGTCTCTTTAATCCCTCGAACATATTGACACCCCTTATGTAAGGAATGATTTTTTTCCTGTCCAACCCATGTGGGATTTAACAATAAAGCTAAAAAGTTGTGAACAACAGGATTCAAACCTAAGTGGGCAAAGCCCAATAGATTTCTAGTCTATCTTCTTAACCACTCAGACATGTTAACCCCCCTTATATAAGGAATGATTCATTTCCTATTCAACCGATGTGAGATTTCACAATAAAGCTCAAAAGTTGAATTCCTCTTTAACCACTCGAACATATTGACACCCCTTCTCAACAAAGCTAAAAAGTCGCCACCACTAGGACATATTGACACTCTCCTTAACCACTCAGACATGTTGACGCCCCTTATATAAGGAATGATTCATTTCCTATTCAACCGATGTGGGATTTCAAAATAAAGCTAAAAAGTCGTCAATAGCAAAATTCCTCCTTAACCTCTCAGACATACTTATATAAGGAATTATTTGTTCCCTATCCAACCAATGTGAGCAGAATTCCTCCTAAACCACTCGGACATAATTATATAAGGAATGATTCGTTTCCTGTCCAACCGATGTGAGATTTCACAATAAAGCTCAAAAGTTGAATTTCATAGGATTCAATAACACAACACTAATTTCATGGAAGAATCAAGAGAAGAAAGAAAAGAAAAGACAGCTTATAAATGGTGATTATCGAAAGCAACAACTAGATGTTCTTTACTCTTTTGGCTTAGCTACCGTTGGTTATTCTTTTGCAATTGATAAACTAATAGGAGAGTAAGTAAGCCCTAGGAACCCCATCTTCTCAACTGTAGATGGGTTACAATCTCTAAGGCAAACAGGCTTTTTTAAAGACTTTTCTAAGGAAATTGTATATTATTGACAATAAGTTAATTAACATCCAAATTCTTGAAGTGTTTAATGTCGTAGCCTTGTCTTTGAAACTTTTTGATGACTTAGCTTATGTCTCTTTGATGAAAGACCCTTAGTAAGTTCTTCCTATGTTGTACACGTCATGAGAAAAAGGGAAAACCGTTGGTGGAATATGAAAGGTCTTTCATTCTTGTGTTTGCGCCGCCTTACTTTGTGTCATTTACTTTATGTTATGACTAGGTTTGTGGCTACCAATGTAACACCCAAAATGAAAGGAATTAGATCCGACAAGAATAAGCCGCCCATGTAAGACCCAAATGATCAAAAGTGGAGGAATTAAAGGATTTAGCAAGGATGATGATCTCAAGCAAGTCATTCTTATACCCTAACAAGTAATGTTAAGGAGTTTAAGACCTATGGAAAAAGGATTGGAAAGTAAAAGTAAGTGAAAAGGGCTAAAAGGTCATTTTTCTAATTATTAAGGATCTTCTCGGATTTTTAGTTCCTTATCTAGAAGGATTTCAAGATGCTCAACAAGGGAAAAATGATCAACATGAGATCAAGGACTTTTAGAAAAATTATGGATTTTTAAGGAAAAATAATATCAAAATATTCGGAAAGTGAAAATTACCATAATTCCCCTGGAAGAATGGATAATTACGAAAATGCCCCTCTGATCAGAATCGAAGCATCTACAGTGACCATTTGAGAAATATCTCTGGAAACTCAAATCATAACCGTTGGATCTTTCCCAAATTTGCATAAGATCTAGACAACGGACAGATCATCACATCCAACGGCTGGTATTCAAAATTAGAGTCGGTAAACCCCTGATCGGAGCGAATTTTCCGACGAATTATCCAGAACGTTCAATCTCCAAATTACGACGAATCTAGAGATTTCAATGTCGGTTTAAGTTCCTCCTATAAAGTCTGAAGTAGGGGCAACAATATGGAAGAAGGCTCGAGCAAGGTTGAGCACCCATTCGAGAGTTATGAGCGTTTAGATTGTGGGTCTCCTACTCTCGGGTTTCTTCCAAATTTGAGAGAAATTCTCCACCATTCCTCCTCAAACTTATTCCTATAGTTTTCAAATAAGATTACCCACAATTTCTATGAAGGAATCGAGAGCTGAAACGTCGTAGAACAAGATACCCAAGAGATCGGAAATCTGGCATTTCGGGTGAGTTGCATACCGAGAACGATTTCTGGAAATTAAGGTTCCACACTCATAGACGTTCCTCCAAACCAATTCCTCCTATAGCTTGAGGAAAGGATATGGAAGAGGTTCCATGAAGAAATTGGGCCTTGAAAACCCCTAGAATCAGCTACCCGATAAGAAATCCCCTGTTTTAGCTCCGGCGAGGAAAATGATTTTAGACGAACTTTGGAGGCTAATATCTTAGGCTATGATCCACGAAAAGGTATGAAATCAATCCCAAGATCTTCCTTGTAATATCATCGTTAGGTTTCATGAAGAAATTGAGGGGATAAACGAAGATATCGGGGTTGTGGAAGGCCACTTCCAGATGACGGTGCAAAGGACGCAAGCGTCTTCTTCCTGCCCAGAGGAAGAAGACGATGACATGGCCAGTTCAGTTGAACCGGCCAAGTCAGCCCAAAATCTGGCCTTCCCTTGGTGTTTCTCAATTTTAACCCCCTTCCAGACCGGTTCTCATGACAAACCTTATGGTTCCAGAAATTAGACACAATAAGGAGTCTATGGAAGGAAATGTGAAGTAATTCGAATACCGGAAGCTCAAGAATGGAGGTCCCAAACATCAACGATGAGGTAAGTAGCCACCTTGGACTTTTCTTAAGAAATACTTGTAGGAATCACTTTGATTTTCATATGAATAACTCAAAGAACCGTAAGTTAAGGCCCTGAACCAACCAAATTACTCGGGATTTAAGGAACATTAAAATAACCCACTAAATGAGCCCGGGTGCCTATGAAATGTTAAGATGAGCATATTATAGCATTTTGAGGTTATGTGTGAAATTTAGTGGCCAATGGATAAGGATAAGTAGGTAAACCAAGAAACGGGGCAAAATGACCATAAGGCCCTTGAGGATCTCTACCTACGATTCATGACTTAGATGACCTCAAAATGCTATGAAACTCTACAGTAGATCTTACTGTATGATGATTGATGGGGTGGTGAAGTTTAAAAGCCACTGGAACTCGTTAAGTAGCAAAACCAAGAATTAGGGGTATAATGACCATAATGCCCCTAAGGAAGACTACCTACAGGTTAAGCCCTAAATGACCTCCATGATTATGAAATGTTGTATGAATCCTTATCTCATGATGTTGTATAAGGTAATAAAGTTTGGGAGTCATTGAAAAACGTTAGATAGCGAAACCAAGATATGGAAAAAACAAAAATGTACATCACGATCCACATGACTTTACCTCCTAGGATGACTAACGAGGTACCCATGAAATAAGGGATTTCCCCTAGGTACCCTTTGTTGCTAATAAGATTCTAAGTGCACAAGGTTACATTGGGCTATTCCTAAGAACCTTTAAGTTCCAAGCTTGACCCAAGACGTTATGCATAAACCTAGGATCCCCAAGAATACAAGGAAACGCTTAGGTTAATGCAGATGGTATGTGTAACAAGTTGCTAGGATCCATGCCCGGAGTAACCTCCCATCATGAAGTGTACCATGAGATCCCTATTCCTCTCTAGGTGAGATGCCATGCTATATGTACCACGAGTAGGTGTTAATGGTGGACTTATTATTTTCCTCACCTAAATGAGATGTCTTGCAACACGATATGCTAGCAAGATGTCACGTTTGTAATAATGTCACCTATGCACTCATGCGGAGAAAACTAAGGGTTAGTTTGAAAGTGTTTTCAGGACTAAAACACGATATATGACATGACAACCTCTAAGGATTAGTTCCTGGAAACGAAACAAGAAGTCATATCTTAGCTCAAGGTCTAAATATGCTCCAAATCACCAACCATACCCTATAAGGTTTATTTTATATGACACGAGGATAAGCTCAAGATTTCAAGTTGGTTGGAGGAAGTTTGGAATATAAGCCAAGATGGAACTTAGGGAAACGCCTAAAGAAAACATGTCAAGATTCAAGACCCTTCTAGAACCCTCTAAGGAGCCCATTATAAACTTATGACCTTCTAGAATAACTCATGCTAGTTATTATGATGTGTTCATATGATCACGAATGTATATAACAACTTACGCCTCAAGAAAAATAAGAATCTTAGAAACTTATAAGATTAAGAATCAAGAACAAGCTATACAACCACCAAGACAAGAAGAATGCTAGGTACCACTAAAAAATAAGGGACCAAAGTCTTCAAGATTTAAAATTCAAGAATGCCAGGTATTACTCTAAGCATGTCTAATTGTGGCCCTTAACTCCCACCATGCGGTGCTTTCTAAGGAGACCTTCTTCCTCTTCTAGGTGGGATGCCTTGCACCGTGTTTACTTTGCAGGATGTCATATTTGGCCTCATTCCCCTCACCTAGATGAGATGCCCTGCGCCATGTGTATGATTTGCAGGATGCCATGTTCATGTATGCACCGATCATGCGACCTATATGGTCTATGTTAGATCATGCGACCTATATGGTCTATGTTAGATTATGCGACCTTTATGTTCTATGCCATGTTCATGCATGTATTGATCATGTGACCTTTATGGTCTATCATGGGGAGAACCTATGGCCACAGTGGAGCAAGAAGAGAGTAAGTTACCCTAGCCATGAATTAAGAATCTCCTAAGACCTCCCACGGTACGTCATGTGTATGACTTAGACTATGTTGCTTGGAACGTAAGAAGCCTTGAGCGTAGGTATTAAGACTGTGTCGCTTCGAACATATGAAGCCTTGGACACAGGATTAACAAGTTTATGTCTAGTATCGTAAATCTTAAGGGGAGTGTCTTGGAGAACGAGTTAAGAAACATAACAAGAACTTACGACAAGAATAAGAACAAGAACAAGAAAACAAAAAGTGTGGTACCCTAGCATATCAAGGACACGATTAATAGCCTACAAGTAGGCTGCTTACTGAGTCTTGTGCTCAATCCTTATTCTCCATTTTTTTTTTTCAGGAAATAAGGAGCTGGTTGAGGTCGGGAGCGGACTTTGGAGCAGGTGCCAAAGACAAACCTCACCCGTCGTCCTTCTACCTTTTTGTGTCATCCTTTAACTTGTGTTTTAACTGTTCTGTTGTGTTTTAAAATACTTTGTATAAACTTTATTTTGTTTGATATGTTTTAAGTTTTGGTTGTTTTATTTTGTTGAAAAATTTACCCGTCTTTTTAGAGTCATTGAGTTCAGCCCGGTCGTTACAACCAAGCACTATGTGAGGAACATGACATGATGTTAAATTGATGAGATTTCAATAAGTTAGGATAGAAGGGATGGAGAAAGACGAGGTAGTTGTAACATCCAAGTAAGTTAAGGCACTCCAGAAAAAGTGAAAGATCAAAAAGAAGAATTAAGAGATCCAAGGATGGTTCAAAGGGCCCATAGAAGATATTTTCAACCCTTTACTAAGGTTTTAAGGATCCAAAAACATTGGAAAAACAAAAATAATAAGCATAAAGAATAAAAAAAAATCAATTTTCTAATTGTTTAAGAAATTTCTTGGATTTTTAATTTTTCATGGAGAAGGAATTGAATTTTTATTTTTTTATTTTTATTTTATTTATTATTTTTTTTTTTTTTTATGGAGAAGGATCTTTAAAATGTTGAAGAAGAAAAAATTACTAAAAAGGGTAAAAGTTTGGAGTTTTAGAATAAAATGTTAAACAAAAAAAATACTAAAATGGTATGAAGTTAAAGATAATTATGTAAATGCTCCTAGCATATTCAATTTTAGAATTGACAAGCTGCATAAAATTGCTCATGTTATAAGATCTAACCATTGGATTGAGCCGAAATTTGAATATGTTCAAGAAGACTCGAGATTCCTTAGATCCAACAACGAATATTTAAAATAAAGAAGGTAGCACCGTCATATGAGTAGATATTTTTGACAGACAGTTCAGAAACTTGGAGTTAAAATTTAGTATGACTCTAGAATGATCAAAGACAATGCAAGCTTCATCTATAAATAAGAAGTTGTGGACAATGTTTTGGGACAAGAATCGAGTGTTGAGAGTTTCTAGAACTCGAGATTCAAGCTCTTTTTTTTTTCTTCTCGAATTTCTTCTAAATTCGAGGGGTATGATACACTATTTCCTCTCAAACCAATTTGTACATCTTCTAAAATGAGTTTTCTAACAAGTTTCATGAAGGATTTTCAAATTAAAAGTGGGCAAAGTATGCATTGAGAGCCTACAAATAGATTGCCTACTGGTTATATTTATATACTCATCCTTCCGACAATTTTTTCTTCGAGGTGTATGATGTTGTTGGATGAGGCAAGAAGTACTTGAGAGCTAGGTAGCCAAAGAAGGGTGTTGACCGAAGGCGTATGTCTTGTCCATTTATTTCTGTTGTTTGTTATATCATATACATCTTTTGTATCTCCGTCTAGTTCCTTCTTTTAGGAACAAATTGAACACATGTACATGTATATATTTTTACATTAATTTTCGTTGTGTTATTGAATGTTTTCAAATGGCGAGAAATTTTATGGTAGTTTTCTATCCTATTTTCATACATTCATGTTGCGTTGCATAGTTCATTAATCATGTCATGTTTAGCCTTTACTTTATTAGCCTATTAGAGAAAATAGAGTAGATTGAACTGGTAGCATACCGATTAGCAATACCCACAGTCCCCTCAAGAGTTCATGATGTGTTCCATGTTGCACAAGTATATAACAAACAATACACAGGTGATTGACTAAGAGACGCTCCGGTTGGAGGAAAGATTAATCTATGTGGAGAAATGTCACAACCCAATTTTTTAGGTTTCAAAACTCCGACCATGATAAAAAGACAAAGACCAAAAGAAAGTATAAGATAAAGTACAATAAAATAAAAGATAAATGAGGTAGAATTTAAATCAAAATAGAGACAAACAACGCCACAATTAAATAAAAAAACGAATCTCATTAGAGGATGGTGATGTTCAAATTTATTTTAAATAGAGAAATGGGTTTGAGATACAATTAAAAATTGAAGTACAAATGACTCAAAACATAAAGATAGACCGATTCACCAAAATTACCCACTCTGTGACCGCACAACTCTCGAACACCCCTCAACCACAACTAACAACATGCGAACACCTGAAAAAGAATGGAGAAATGGTGAGTATAAAAATACTCAGTAAGCATCCTGCTTGTTGGGTCTCAACACATTCTTAATCTAGCAGGTATGTTCAGGCCTAGTCTCTACTGCTATCTAGGCATCTGGGGCTGTCTTGAAGTTTCAAGTGTTACTTAAGCTGCTCAGGAACCCACTTTAGGTTCACAGGAGTAGGTTCACCTTTTCCTGGCATCGTGGATATGTCAAGCGACAAGTCTCTTTAGGGTGAACTCTTCTATTCTTTGACTTAAGGTAGCTTGCTTTGCCTGTGTAGTGTAAAACCGGTGACTTGGGTTGAGGCATGACGTCGTAGAATTCTCTCTGTTGTGTGGTAGTATGATGTGTACTTGTCTACTCATCATTCATGGGAGGTTCGATGTCAGCTCTTCACCATCCCTGGGCCCCATGGCCTAAGTGAGCTACCCTGTGGCACATACGTGTGTCACAGTGAGGGCGAGCGTGTCGAGATGAGTGTCTCGGGCGACTTCCTTTGAAATGGGTTTTTGAAGGACAGTACCAGATGACATGGGTGGGCCGGTATTGTGCCTTAGCCCACGTGGTGGAGATTGCTACATACACCCGCTATCTGATACGGTATCCGTAAATGACTCGGCATGGGCACAGGAGGGCCTATGCCTCGATAGAACCCGGATGGATGGATGTTCGAGAAGTTTCGATGAGATGAACGACACGCGGGCTCATTCTCGATGGCATGACCGAACGAGTTATGATGGCCGACGACATCCCAAGACTCGGGATGGCGTCAAGACATATGGACCCTATCGATGGGGATCAAGATGACGAGATGAGATGCAACGTTGCATTGAGAGACCTTGGCCCGAGCAGAGCCAAGGTCGAGCCAAATGACTTGGCCTAGCGTAGAGGCAAGTCGGATGTGTCGCAGACGATTGAACATGCATGTGCAGGCTGTGTGTGTGGTCAAACAAGCTTGGATTCTGCACAAGCGATGTTCGATGGGTGAAGACAAACCTCGCCTAAGGTCCGACGAAGCCACATAGCCAGGGCGTATATATATATGTATATTATAGCTCATACACTACTCATGCAAAGTTTCTGGTGCTCGCATGTAGTCTAATATATGGACTATTGTAAAACGTAGAGAATTAACCTTGAAATAGATGTCATGGGTTCATATAGGTTGACTTCGATAAAAAAAGGACAAAATCAAACTTTCTTCAAGTATAAATTGGTGACACTAAGCTAAGCTAATCAAGTAAGAGGCCTTACTGTAGGATATACTAGAAATTATATGAGTTACAATTATGATTGATTGAGATGACGTACAATGACGCATGCGTATTTATGTTTATGATGTATGAGCTGTATCTTATGATACCGTACGCTAGTTATATGATGATGTATGAGTTATGATGTATGAGTTATGGTGTATGAGCTATGATGTATGACTACTTGACATGGTTAATGCACTTAATGGCGTTATGATGAGTATGATGTGTTTGCATGACGTTTATTTTAATATGTTGATGTTTTTCATATTAAGCATGCTATATGATGATGAATGTCATATTGCATCAAGTTGATAGATCGACCTAGGGCATAACCCTAATACTATGAAAATGATATTAATATAAATATCTAGCGAGCATGTGTTACTAAACGTAACAAAGAGATGCGACTAGGGTTGTGTCAGAAGAGATGTTAAGATGAGAACTAGAGGGACCTCATGCATGTTGTGTCTACATAAGCATAGGGATACTTCCCCTAGAGATGATGAGTGCGGGCGGACATAGTGTGATGATGAGGGTGTTCATGGAGAGCATGACACAGAGGTTCTACTGACCTCCGAACGACGCTACAGATAGTTAGCTTGACCAGAGAGGGTCTAGTGGGTGTGCGAGCCGCTTGGAGATTCACACTCGCACGTGTGGGTCGTGTGTAGGGAAGTACTACACATCCATAGTAGTATGAGACTGGAGGCCAACCCTAGTATGAGAAAGAGATAAGAGATAGGTATTAGAGCATATTTGCATGTGATTGCATTTTGTATGACCCCTATAGTGGAGTCACTCACTAGATATTTTATAAAATACTCAGGCCGTGTGCCACATCATTTTTCAGGTAAAGGCAAGGCGCCCATGTACGGATGACAGCAACATTACAAGCAAAGACTATGACATGTACATAGGGTAGACTCATATTTAAATTCCTAGTCTTAGGTTCGAATAGGTTTCTTTGCATTTCATTGTTTTAAATTGTCTTGTATTGTTTTTATTTTCTTTAAATTTTTAGTATTTCGTATTAAGCACGTAAAATCATGACTTTGTTTTCCCGATTAGAAAGTGTTTTAAATGTTTTTAACATTTATAATATAGATGATCTTTTCTTTTAAGAGATATTCTGCATTTTAGAAGAGCACGAGAGGTTAATAGTGACTCTAAATAAATAGAAATGTAGGGTCGTTACATCTTTTAAGTCCGATGAACCTTTCTTGTGAAGATCTCTTGCCAAAATCTAACTTCAATTGCCATAATTAACGAATTTACATTTTTGTTCTTCCTCCTCCAAATTCCTAATCTTCTTTCTCTTTGTTTTCTTTTCTTTTCTCTTCTAATGGCCAATTAAGGTTACTTCAGGCCCCTAAGAGGTGGAAAACAAAATTACTTTTTGGCCCATCAGTTGACTTTAATCCACGTTTTATTAATTTTTCACTATTTTCTTTTATAGGTTTCTTATATTCTTGGAATTATTCAAATATTTATCTTTCTACCACATCTTTAAATTTATACTTTAAGGCTCTCAATAAAATTTTGAAAATTCGAACTTAAAAGAAAAAATTCAGAAAGTTAATTCTCATTTGTGCTCTGGACTGTGTGTAGAGAAGTACTATACATCCAACTCTACTTGAAAAGGAAAGTAGAACCCAAAGAATAATCACTGGAAATAGGTCCCACCATAAATCATGTTGCATCTGATAATATTTATTGAGATCACTTGTTAAATATATATTTTTTTTCGCTCAACTTCAACTAAAGAGATCATGGAACCTAAACCTATTAAATATTTTTTAATACTTATTTATTTTATTTTTTTTAAGCTCAACTTCAACTAAAGAGACCATGGAACCCAAACTTTTTTTTAATAAGAACAACATTTTATTTCAAAACTGATAAGAGGTTTTTTTTTTTTTTTTCAAATACAAAATTATTATTTTATCTATGATGTTTGAAATAAATTATGCACATATAAGTCCATGACAATATTTAAGTTTTGAATTTAGTTTTGAGCTTTTAAATTTACCTGCCAAGTGTCACAGTCCTACATTTTTTATCGTGCGGCATCGTGATCTTGACATACTCACGACTAGCCTTAAGGGGAATTAAGCCCCATATATATTTTTCGCCCCGACTTTGTGGCTTCGTCGGATCTGAGGTGAGGTTTGTCTTCGCCAATTGAACATCGCTTGTGCGGAATCCAAGCTTGTTCGACCACACACGCCGCCTGTGCGAGCATGTTCAATCGTCTGCGACACATCCGACTTGCCTCTACGCTAGGCAAACTCATTCGACTCGACCTTGCCTCTGCTCGGGCCAAGGTCTCTCAACACAACGTCGCATCTCATCTTGCCATCTCGATCCCCATCGACAGGGTCCATATGTCTTGACGTCATCTCGAGTCTCGGGATGTCATCGGCCATCATAACTCATTCGGTCATGCCATCGAGAATGGGCCCAAGTGTCGTTCATCTCATCGAGACTTCCCGAACATCCATCCATCCGGGTTCTATCGAGGCTAGGCCCTCCCGTGCCCATGCCGAGTCATTTACAAATATCGTACCGGATAGCGGGTGTATGTAGCAACCTCCAACATGCGGGCTAGGGCGCAATATCGGCACACCCGGGCCGCTCGGTACTGTCCTTCAAAAACTCATTTCAAAGGAAGTCGCCTGAGACACTCGTCTCGGCACGCTCGCCCACACTATGACACACGTATGTGCCATAGGGTAGCTCACTTAGGCCACAGGGCCCAGGGGTGGTGGAGAGCTGACACCATGGTATCCCCTATAGTACATTTTGAGCCATTTTCATTCTACTAGGTGTAGACATGATTTTGGTGAAGTGTCATATGGTGTTGTGCATTGTCCGTCCAATGTCCGATTTACACCAAACTTGCCGAGCATTCATATTTCATATGGACGGACTTTACTCCTGAACCGCATGCCCAAATTCCTTCCGAAACCCCAACTTTTGAGGTTAAGGCCCGGGGCTCTACCCGGCCCTTCAACAAGCCTATCTTGTCCTTCATGTCTATTTTGATGTCTCTGTCTTGCTTATGTCTCAACATGTCTTCAATGCCCACTTTGCGTGGTGGTGTGTTGGATGATGCATCGTCCTCCTCGATCGCATCATGGCACTCTTCTATATTGACCCACATATGGCCGGATGGGCGTCTCTTGAGGGACGCCCCTTTTCTTGTCATGGCGTGAGGGTCACAACCTATTCTCTTCATAGTATGGTTGTGACACCAAGCACGACACTCAGGGGTTTACTGATTTCCAGACGTTGCTACAGACAACTAGCTCGACTATGATGGGTCTAGGGAGGTGCAAACCACCTGAAAATTCACCCTCAAACGTGTGTGTCGTATGTAGAAAAGTAATACAAATCCAACTTAGTCTGGACCGGAGTCACCCCTAGGATGTTTTAATCATAGGTCCCTAGAGCATTGTTGCATGGATTTACATTTTTCACGGCCCTATAATGAGATCACTTACTGAATATTCTTTGAAATACTTAGGCAGTGTTCTACCTCATTTTTTTAATTTAGTTTTTCAACTTTTACACCCCAAATACAAACCAAACTCAAAAACTTAGGAGTGAAGTATAACCTTTTTAAAATCAATGGGCTAAAAAAAACTAAAAAAACTAAAATAAAATTAAAAAAAAAAAAGTCAAAACATTCTTTTTAATTGTTTATGGAACATGGTAAATTTTAGAAATGGTGTCTCTTAATCCTATAAAAAAACAAAAAGTAGGGTTAGGTTGCCATAATTATGATTTGGAATCCGACCAAACTCTTTATAAATTTCTCTAACACACCACACTCCTCACCAAAACTTTCCTTTCTATCATTTGTTCATTCACCCGCTCCCTCCACGCTTACGATGAAATCCTACTCCGCTTCACTCTTCCTCGTCCTTCTCCTCCCGATCTTGGCCATCGCTCAAAACGAGAATCAAGTCGGCTCTTGGAAGCCGATTGCAGACGTGGATGATCCGCACATTCAAGAGATCGGAAAGTTTGCTGTGAAAGAGAACAACTTGGAATCCAAAAACAACTTCGTATACAAGAAGGTCGTTAGCGGCGAATCACAGGTCGCCTCTGGAATCAACTACCACCTCGTTATCGAGGTCAAGGATGGAAGTTTGGATGCGCAATATCAGGCCGTCGTGTTGGAGAAGAAATGGGAGCATTCCAAGCAGCTCGTGTCCTTCAAGCCTCTCTCCTAACTCATCAGTAAAACCCTAATTTAATTTTCTTTTTTCTTGGATAATCTGATCTAAAATGTCGTATGTAATGTTATATTAAAAGGAAAAGGAAAAGTTATTAATATCTAAAGTGCTTCCTATTGCGCTCTAGAAATGAATGAATAAAGTACGGAAACACATTCGAACATGCATTATTGAAGTCAATACCATTTCATTGGATTAGAAAACACTATATTTAAAAAAAAAAAACGAAACTAAAATAAATATACAGTAACAAACAAAAATTAAAAATACTTTGTAAATAATTTTTTTTAATGAAAAAATGCAATTCAACTTTTTATAGTTATCTTTAACACACACACACACACAAAAAAAAAAAAAAAAAAAAAAAAAAAAAAAAAAAAAAAAAAAAAAAAAAAAAAAAAAAAAAAAAAAAAAAAAAAAAAAAAAACTTTTAAATTTATTTTAAAAGTTCACGTCGGATGAAAGTCCCACATCGGCTAATTTAGGGAATGATCATGTATTTATAATCAAATAATACTATCTCCATTGGTACGAGGTTGTTTGAGAAGTCGACAGCAAAGCTTTGAGACTTTGTACTCAAAGTGACAATATCATATCATTGTGGAGAGTTGAGTTCGGTTAAAAATTCATACCACTCAAAGTGGACAAAAATATTCTTTAAAATATTAAAATTTAGATTTCAAAATTTATCTCTCCAACGACGGTTGGATACAAAAGCGATGATTTTATAATTTTTATCAACAATACACTATCTTCCTTTTGTTAGGATCGCACAACAACGCACACACTCGATCTAGATGAACACAAAAAACAGGATAGAGAAAATGCAGGGAGAACTCTATCTTCCTTTTGTTAGGATCGCACAACAACGCACACACTCGATCTAGATGAACACAAAAAACAGGATAGAGAAAATGCAGGGAGAACTCTAACTAAAGGATTTATATTGATGACTTCAAGTATGTACAGTAAGAGAGAATATAGGGAGAACTCTAGATCACACAACAACGCACACACTCGATCTAGATGAACACAAAGAATAGGATAGAGAAAATGCAGGGAGAACTCTGGCTAAAGGATTTATATTAATGACTTCAAGTATGTACAGTAAGAGAGAATATAGAGAATACAGAAAGTATATTTTCAAAGCTCTGCACGACAAGATATATATATGGTTTAACTTACTATATTTAGCTTTACCAGATATAACCATCTACTATATATAACTATTTACCATATATAGCTTTACCCGATATAGCTTTTTACTATACATAGCTATTTACTACTTATGACAATTTACTTTATATATCATTTACCAAATATAGTTTTACTATGTATAACTGTTGACTCAGCTATAAATAAGCAGCAGGCTCCATAACCTAACAATTCTCTCACTTGGAGACTGATCGAGTCAACCAAGAATTTCATTCTCAAACGATCATGAATATCTTCACTGCACCATACCAATTGAGGTTTTGCACAACCTCAATATTCCAACATCAACACATTTTGTCAACATCTTTGTTGGATTCTTTAGACCCTCTATCTTCTCAAAACACATCACCATCTTCCACTAACCTGCAAGTGAAATGGTATCGCCTTTTGTGTTTTATCTTTAAATGATATACCGGGTTCCTCGCCAACTGTATGACACTCTGACTATCTCTATAAAGAATCTTTTCATGCTGCTTCCTGCCCAATTCTTCCAGATAGTCAATCATCCATATCGTCTTCTTTCTAGCTTCAACTATTGCCACGTACTCAGCCTCAGTACAACGCATTTTTGAAGCCTAGACGTCCCATTATCCATGGCTTTCTCCCACTTGGTTGTATTCTCCAACTGTAGGGCCTCCTCATAGGGTTGTGGTTCCCTTTCATTAGCAACATATAGTGTAATGAAGGTACATACATATCTCGTATTCTGATAGTACTGGATGATCTTCTCAACACCAGTTCAGGTGTCACTTGCTCCACATCTGGTTCCTCTGCAGTAGTCTTAGGAGTTTCATGAGTATTTGCTACAACATCACTAGGTGAGTTTTCCTGCAACTCAAGCTCAACTCCCACTTGCTTTGTTGTCTTGGAACTATGTTCCACATCTGGTTCCTCAGCAGTAGTCTTAGGAGTTTCATGAGTATTTGCTACAACATCACTAAGTGAGTTTTCCTGCAACTCAAGCTCAACTCCCACTTGCTTTGTTGTCTTGGAACTATGTTCCACATCTGGTTCCTCAGCAGTAGTCTCAGGAGTTTCATGAGTATCTGCTACAACATCACTAAGTGAGTTTTCCTGCAACTCAAGCTCAACTCCCACTTGCTTCGTTGTCTTGGAACCATGCTCCACATTTGGTTCCTTAGCAGTAGTCTCAGAAGTTTCATGAGTATCTGCTACAACATCACTAAGTGAGTTTTCCTGCAACTCAAGCTCAACTTCCACTTGCTTCGTTGAACCTTGCTCCACATATGGTTCCATTTCCAACCGCACTTTCTTCAATTCTCTGGCAATCCTTATGAAGGTAACTCGTTTCTGCTTGCTCATAACGTAGTTCTCATAACGACCCACATCAACAGATTTCAGACCTTCTAGAACTCCTTTCGCGGCCAGCGTCTTCATTCCTTTCACGCTCATATGTCCAAGTTTATTGTGCCATAGACTTGAATTTGAAGCACTCTCAGCAACAGCAGTGTAAGGACCAGGTTGACGCAATGACTCAAAAGGCGGGTAAATTTTTTTCGCAGAATAAAACAAAGGAATTTAAAACATTATATTTACATTATAGCAAAATAGAGTTTATATGAAAGTATTCAAAACACAACGTACTAGTTAAAACACAAAATAAGGGACAGACACAAAACACTTTAAAACAAATGGATTGAGTTCGACGAGTGAGGTTAGTCTATGGCACCTGCTCTAGAGTCCGCTCCCATCCTCGACCAGCTCCTTATCACCTTGAAAAAAATGGAGAATAAGGAATGAGTACAAGACTCAGTAAGTAGCCTACTTGTAAGCTCTTAATCGTGTCCTTGATATGCTAGGGTACCACATTCTTTGTTTTTGCTTGTTCTTGATCTTGTTCTTGTTGTAAGTACTTAGGCCCTTCTAATTCTTGTTCTTGACTTGGGGTTCTTATCTTGATCTTTCTTGAGGACCTTGGTCCTTGAATTCTAAAACCTTGGTTTTCCTTTAAGGGCCTTAGTACTATGGTTTTTGGTTCCTAGTCCTTTGTTCCTAGTTCTTGTCCTTAGAACTTGGATCTTGATCCTTGTCCTATTCCTTGATCTTTCTCTTGTTCTTGCTACTTTCTTGGTTCTTGTTTTGTTCTTGATTCGTTCTCTAAGACACTCCCCCTAGGATTTACGGCACTAGACATGCACCTGACAATCCTGTATCCAAGGCTTCATGCGTTCCAAGCGACACAGCCTTAACCTACGTCCAAGGTTTTATGTGTTCCAAGCAACGTAGTCTTACCGCATCTTAGGGCTTGCCCTTCGGTACGGTCTGCTTAATCCTATGTCAAAGGCTTCATGTGTTTCAAGCGGCATAGTCTGAAAACCTACATCCAAGGCTTCTTATGTTCCAAGCGATGTAGTCTTAATACTACATCAAGGGTTTGCCCCATAATACAGTCTGCTTAACCTATGCCCAAGACTTCATGCGTTCCAAGCGGCATAGTCTGAAAACCTACATCCAAGGCTTCTTACGTTCCAAGCGATGTAGTCTTAATACTGCATCAAGGGCTTGCCCTATAATATAGTCTGCTTAACCTACGCTCAAGGCTTCATGCGTTCCAAGCAGTGTAGTCTAAGTCATGAGCATGCTGTACCGTGGGAGGTCTTAGGATGTTCTTGATTCGTGGCTAAGGTAACGTACTCTCTTCTTGTTCCTCCGTGACTTTAGACTACTCCCCTTAATAGACCGTAAAAGTCACTTGCTCGATGCATACTTAAACATGGCATCCTGCAAGTCTGCAGGGCATCCCTTCTAGGTGAGGAAAACTTGAGGCATGACATCCTGCAAAGGAAACATGGTGCAGGGCATCCCAACCAGAAGAGGAATTCTTGGGCACCGCTTGGTGGGAGGTCATGGGTCACTTTAGACATGACTAGAGTATTACCTAGCATTCTTGAGTTCCTTGTGTTTGGGGACCTTGGTCCCTCGTCCTTGAGTGGTACCTAGCATTCTTCTTACTAGGTAATTGTAAAGCTTGTATGTTATTGTTCTTGGTTCTTAATCTTGTAAGTTTCTAAGGTCCTTGATTTCTTGAGGTATAAGTTGTAATTTGTATTTGTAACCATATGAACCCATCTTAGTGTGAGTTGTTCTAGAAGGTCATAGATTCCTAGGGAGTTCTTTAGAGAGTTCTAAAAGAGTCTAGAGTCTTGTGGCGTTTCCTTTAGATTGTTCTTGGGTCCTATCCTGGTTTAGGTTCCAAACTTGCTCCAATCAACTTGAAACCTCAAACTTATCTTCATGTCCTTCATAATCGACCTTATAAGAAGTAGCAAAGCACGTATAGACCTTGAAATCTCTTAAGTAGTCCTTGGGGCATTTTGGTCATTTTACACCTAATTCTTGGTTTTCTTACTTAACGTGTTCCAATGGCTTTTCAAACTTCACCAAACTATCAAACATCATAAAATAAGATCTACTTCAGGGTTTCATAGCATTTGGAGGTCATCTAGGTCATGAACCATAGGTAGATGTCCTTAGGGGCATTATGGTCATTTTGCACCATTTCTTGGTTTACCTACTTATCCTTATCCAATGACTACCAAACTTCATCTATAACCTCAACATGCTATAGTATCCCCAGCATTAAAATTTCATAGGCAGCGAAGTTCATCTAGTGGGTTATTTTAACGTTACCTAAATCCCGAGAAATTTATTCGGTTCAAGGTCTTAACTTACGGTTCCTAGGGTTTTTCTTTCATATATCATAATTTCATACTTGTTTTAGGGTTCATATGGAAATCCAAGCGATTCCTACAAGTATTTCTTAACAAAAAGTCCAAGGTGGCTACTTACCTCGTTGTCGACGTTCGGGACCTCTTTTCTTGAGCTTTCGGTACCCGAATTACTTCAACTTTCCTCTCACAGACTCCTTATTGTGTCTACTTTCTGGAACCATAGAGTTTTTCATGAGAACCAGTCTGGAAGGGGGTTAAAATTGAGAAAAAACGAGGGAAGGTCGAGTTTTTTGGGTTAACATGGCCGGTTCAATTGAACCGGCCACGTCATAGTCTTCTTCCTCCAGATGGGAAGAAGACGCACACGACCATTCGTGCCGCCGTCTGTAACTCGCCCTCCCCAGCTCCTATCACGTCGTTTCTCCCCTCGATTCCTTCATGAAACTTAAAGAGGGTGTTATAAGGAAGATCTAGGGATAGATTTCGTACCTTTTCTTGGATCTTAGCCTAAGATATTTGCTTCCAAAGTTCGGCCAAAATATGATTTCTCGCCGGAGTAAAAACAGAGGATTTCTTATTGGGTAGCCGATTCTAGGGGTTTTCGAGGCTCGATTTCTTCACGAAACCTCTTCCTTATCCTTTTCTCATGCTATAAGAATTGGTTTGGAGGAACTAATTTGAGTGTGGGATCTTAATTTTGAGAAACCACTCTCGGTCTGCAAGTTACCCGACACCTCCGATTTTCGATCTCTTGGGTATCTAGTTCTACGACGTTTCAGCTCTCCATTCCTTCATCGAACTTGTGGATAATCTTGTTTAGAAGCTATAGGAACAGGTTTGAAAGGAAATGGTGGAGAATTGCGTTCGAATTTAGAAGAAACCCGAAAGTAGGAGACCTAAAATCTAAACACTTATTGCCAACGACTGGGAGCTCGAGCTTACTCGATTCTTGTTCCAAACGATTGCCCCAACTTCAGAATTTATAGGAAAAACTTAAACCGACATTGGGAGTTCCAGAATCATCGTGAATTGCCGGTTGGATTTTCTGGAAAATCCGTCAGAAATATCTACTCCGATCAGAGACTCACTGACTTTGGTTTTGAATACTAGCCGTTGGATGTGATGATTTGTCCATCTTCTAGATCATATCCAATTTTGGAGAAGATCCAACGGCTGATATTTGAGTTTCGAGAGATTTTACTTAGATGGACACTATAGATGCTCTGATTCTGATCAGAGGGGCTTTTTCGTAATTATCCATTCTTCCAGGGGTATTATGGTAATTTTCCACTTTCTGAATACTTTAATATTATTTTCCTGAAAAAATCCATATTTTTTCTAAAATCTTTCATCTCATGTTGATCATTCTTCCCTTCTTGAGCGTCTTGTAATTCCTTCTAGATAAGGAACTAAAAATCACGGAAGATCCTTGATATTTGGGAAAATGACCTTTTTGTCCTTTTCGCTTATGCTTTCATTCCCAATCCTTCTCCGAATGTCTTGAGTCCTTAAGATTACTTCTTATGGTTTAAAAATGACTTATTAAGACCCCTTTCTTGCTTAATCCTCATAATTTCCTTCCTTGGATCCTTTGGGTCTTGCATAGGTGGTTTTCCTTCATTTTTGGGGTGTTACAAGCTGATACGTTCATACACCCTGCAGTGGTGTATAAGGTTCCTACATAATCTTCCATGAACTCTTCCCTAACTTTGTTGCATAACCTGTGCTGTCCAACTGACCAATAAAGATCAGGTTCTTTTTGAGACCAGAAATATATCTAACATCCTTTAATGTCTACTGATTTCCTGCCGGAGTTTTTATGCAGACATCTCCTTTTCCTTTAATCTCCAAATCTTTGTTGTCGGCAAGATACACCTTCTCGAAATTTTCAGACTTGAAATTTCGAAACAACTCTTTATTTGGAGACGAATTAAAAGATGCACCTAAATCCAAAATTCAGGATTAGAGCATACCCAATGTCTTCTGCTGAATTTATAGAATCATCATCATCTCCAGATTTGTGATTCTGCATCTTCTTTGGTCTTGTACAACCTGTCCGAAAGTGACCTTTTTCTCCACAATTTCAACACATTACGTTTGGTCTATTTGGAAATATTTCTCGGTTCTTTGATTTTGATCGCCCTTTGTTTGGGTCCTTCGGTTTACTTCTTTCCCGTTGGTCAACACTGAGAGCACTACCAGATGAATTTCCAATTTCTCGTTTGCGAGTACTTTCACTGAGAACTACATCTCGAATTTCATCAACTTCAGTTTATCAGATCCTTGGGAACTGCTGATTGCGGCAACAACAGTATCCCACAACTTGGGTAAAGATGACATCAAAATCAATGCTTTAATTTCATCTTCGAAATTAATTTCCATCGAACTCAGTTGACTTATGATCATATTGAATTCATTTATATGATCCACAACAGATCCACCTTCAGACATCTGTAGATTGAACAATCTCCGCATCAAATACACCTTGTTCATAGCCGACGGTTTTTCGTACATATTCGACAGTGCCTTCATCAGATTTGACGTTGTCTTCTCCTTGATGATGTTAAACGCAACGTTTCTAGATAGCGTCAACTGGATCATCTCTAAGGCTTTTCGATCCTTGAGCTTCCACTGCTCCGTGGTCATGGTATCCGACATCACTCCCAACAGAGGTTCGTGAAGATCTTTCTAGTACAGATAATCTTCAATCTGCATCTTCTAGAAACTGAAATTGGATCCATCGAACTTCTCAATTCTAATTTTTGAACTTTTCATCTTCACAGATCATGGTGATTTCAACCTGACTCTGATACCAGTTGTTAGGATCGCACAACAACGCACACACTCGATCTAGATGAACACAAAGAACATGATAGAGAAAATGCAAGGAGAATTCTAGCTAAAGGATTTATATTGATGACTTCAAGTATGTACAGTAAGAGAGAATACAGAGAATAAAGAAAGTATATTTTCAAATCTCTGCCCGACGACCAGATATATATATATGGTTTAGCTTACTATATTTAGCTTTACCAGATATAACCACCTACTATATATAACTATTTACCATATATAGCTTTATCCGATATAGCTTTTTACTATACATAGTTATTTACTATTTATGACAATTTACTTTATATGTCATTTACCAAATATAGTTTTACTATATATAACCGTTGACTCAGCTATAACCAGTAGGCTCCATCTTCTCGTGATTTTGCTCGTGAGGGTTGAAATTTTATTTGTGAGACTAGTACATGAAGTCTTAAATTAGCTGCTTTTGAAGTATGGAAGACAATCAAATTCGAATTTGAGGCACTAGATACTTTGTAATCTAGTAATTACTCTTCGGTCTTTTAATTGACTTTCAATTAAACAAGACTCGGCCCAATCTTTTACTAAAAGGATTGAGCCGAATACAATACAAATATACTATTGTATATCTTTTTGCTAGATATACAAAATTCAAAATTGGAATATAAATCTAAGACCAGATAATGTAAACATTTTTGTTGTTGTGCTAGATCTGCAATTAAGCTTATGGATCCTTAGAATTGGTATAGTCGTTTAATATATTATATCCCGTAGCGTCGTTTCAGATCATGGATCAAGCCAAGTATCACAACTTCTTCTACCTATCCAGTATTTAAATTTATTCCTTCTCACAAGTCTATAGGAGAATCCTATGCCTCGAGAAAATTATAATAATTTATTTGAAGCTCGATAATAATGTAAAGATAACTTACGAACACCCTTAGAGTTGAAATTTCTCAAGTTCATAAATTTAGAGAAAACCTTAAACGTAAAGGAAGACAAAAATGGTAGATTTGGCTTATGTTCCACCGACTAAAATGAGTGTCATCATCCTCCACAACCATTTCCCACTTGAGTAAGAAAACAATAATGACAAGGCACACAATAGTGAATCCATCTTGTTTGACCAAAGATAATGAAGATGACCAGATTTGGTTGTCATGTAAATCAAACATAGCTGTATGACATGTTTAATATGCACAAAAATAAAAAAATTCATTAATGATATTATGAAAACGATGTGATATCCCACCGTGGTTGAGAAGAAGAACGAAACATCCTTTATAGAGATGTGGAAACCTTTCTTTACCAAATTTGTTTTAAAGCTTTGAGAGGGAGCCCGAAAAAGAAAGCCCAAAGAGGACAATATCTGTCAGCGGTGGGCTTGGGGCGTTACATGCATTATCCATTAACTATGTTACTTCTAATTCACGGATTCTCGACAGTAGAGCTACGTATCAAATAATATCCAAAGCTTCTATTATAACTGAACCAAAGGTTGCAGTCATTTCTTGTGTTATGTAGGAATTGGCGTGGGGAAGATGATTGGCTCGGATAAACAATTCGGAGGTCTCTATCATATTTGTTCATCTCCAATCAAATCTTCACCTCATCAAGTATCTCAGTCATGATTTATGGCATTTACACCTAGGTCATCCTTCATTTTCTTGTTTAAATTTATAGAGAATTAACTGCATCTGAATAATACTACTTTTTTTTATAACGGTAGTATTTTCCCGAAAAAACAAACTAGGTTATCTTTTCCAAGAAGCTCAATAAGAACATATTCTGTCTTTGACTTGTTACATTTTGATGTTTCGGAACCTCATAAAATTTCTACCTATTTTGGTTTGCGTTTTTTTCTCACTATTGTTGATGATTTTACTCGATGTACTTGGATTTTTCTTATGCAAGATAACTTAGAAGTACATCATTTGTTAATGAACTTTGTTAAATTTGTTCAAACCCAATTTCACACTACTATCAAGATAATACGATCAAACAATTGGACTGAGTTTCTATCATTGCAATTATTCTTTACTTCTTATGGCACTGAATTTCAGCGTACTTATTATACTCCACAACAAAATGGAGTCGTAGCACATAAGCATCGTCATATCCTCAATGTAGCTAGGTCTCCTCTCTTTCAGTCACAGGTTCCACTTAATTTTTGGGAGTGCATTTTAACTATCTTATAAATAAAACATCATCCCCATTATTATCTAACAAGACACACTTTGAAGCACTCTATAAACAACCACCTTCATTTCATCATCTTAAAGTTTTTTGCCGTAAATGTTATGCAATTGTAGTACATCTTATTAAAAATTTTGAACCTCGAGCAATTCTTTGTGTTTTCGTAGAATATCCTAGTGGTCACAAAGGTTACAAGTTGTATGAAATACAATCTCACAAATTCTTTATCAGTCATGATGTTAAATTTTGTGAAGATGATTTTTCTTTTTCATCAGCTTCACAAACTTCGACATTAGCTTCTTCAACTCCCATTTTACCACTCCATGATTCATTCTACTCAAACATTCATTTTTCTCCTATTTCTTCATCTCCTTCACCCTCTATTCCTTCTCTAGATTCACCCACTAATTCTAATCCTACCCCACCTGATACATCAGTTCCACTCTGACGTTCTACTCGTACCAAACAGCCTTCACCTTGGCATAATGATTATGAGATGTCTTCTGTAGCCAATCATTTAATCTCTAGCTCAAGTCCCAGCACTGGCACCAGGTATCCCCTTCATTATTACCTTTCATTCTCTCATTTTTCTCCTACTCAGCATGCTTTTTTAGCTCTTATTACAGCTCAGACAGAACCTATAATCTATGATGAGGCAGTTGGAAACCCATTATGGCAGTTGGTTTTGAATGCTGAAATTGCAGATTTGGAACGTAATCACACTTAGTCCCTCGTTTTCCTACCACCTAGCTATAAAACTATTGGCTATCGTTGGGGTTATAAAATTAAATACAACTCTGATGGTTCTGTTGAACGTTATAAAGCTCGACTGATAGGAAAGGAATACATTCAGGTTGAAGGTATTGATTACAACGAGACATTTTCTCCTACAACAAATTACTACACTTTGTTGCTTACTCACTATTGTTACTTCTCGAAAATGGTTCACTCATCAAGATGTTCAAATGTCTTTCTCCATGGTAATCTAGACGAGGAAGTCTAGATGTCTTTACACCAGGTCTTCACTAATAGGGGGAGAATATAGTATGTTGGCTACATAAATCTCTTTATGGGTTAAAACAAGCTTCTGGCAAGTGGTTCTCCATATTCTCTACCACTATACAAAATGCAGGCTACACTCAGTCAAAAACATATTACTTTTTATTTACTAAGAGTATAGGTACTTCTTTCGCTGCGATTCTTATCCATGTTGATGATATTCTATTGACAGACAATGATCTCAAAGAAATTCAACATCTCAAGACTTGTTTACTCGAGAAATTCCTCATCAAAGATTTAGGGAATTTGAAATTTTCCTAGGCATTGAATTTTCTCGATCTAGAAAAGGAACTTTTATGTCTCAAATGAAGTATGCTTTAGGCATTCTTCAAGACATAGGTCTTACAAGAGCACATCAAGAAAAATTTCCTATGGAGCAAAATCTTAAACTTCCTTAACAGAAGGAGAGAAGTTGAATGATCTAAGCAAATACAGATAGTTGATTGTAGATTAATATATTTAAATATTACTAGGCTTGACATAGTGTATTCAGTTTGTATGCTTAGTCAATTTATGCATGAATCAAGAAAACCACATTAGGTGGCAGCTCTTAAAATTCTAAGGTACATCAAAGGTACTCCTGGTCAAGAACTCTTACTACCATCTGAAAACAACTTGAGATTACAAGCATATTGTGAATTAACTTGGATGAGATACATTCTTCAAGACTTGAAAGTTCCGCTGTTCGAACCAGCATGATGTATTGTGATAATCAAGCAGTTTTGCATATAGCAGCCAATCCAGTTTTTCATGAATGTACGAACCACATTGAAATAGGTTGCCATATAGTTCGAGAACAAATGTTTTCACCCAAAGACAACAATTTGGTTTTATAAATGACAAGTTGACTCCGATTGACCTACATTCTTCTGAGGGGGAGTATTAAAAAATTTGATTCAAGATATAAAGATATTTTTGGAATATATGTTGCATAATTGTAATCAGGGTGGTAGAATATATTTTATATACCGTAATTAGTTCGTTGGTAGTATATGGTAGTATATTTTATCTTATTGTTAGTTAAGAGTATATTTATTTCTATAGTTTAATTGGTAGTTTGTATGGTGTTTAAATGAAGATCATACTTTCCCAATAGGACGGAGAACTTTAGCTGCAGTAACATGTCACAACGCTTATAGTCCTCCAATTCTCAAGCCGCTTCAGTTATTGGCCCATCAAATAATTATTAGCCTACAACAATATCTTTTTTTCCATTTTGTATTATGCCTGCAATAGATTACTTAAAACTACTAATTATTAACCTCTTTCTTTTTTTCTTAAAAGAGAGAGAGAGGTTATTACTCACAAATCTATTCCTCCGTGAGAACCAAGAGAGTCAAAGCCGTGCTAATACAACTCTTCTGTGCGCAGGTTCAAACCTTAGTAGGTACAATGGAGGGATATCCGAAAGAAAACCTCGCTAATGCACTACTTTTTGTGCACAGGTACGAACATTAATAGGTACAGAGGGAGATGAAGGGGTATCCGAAGGAGAATGTATGGGAAGGATGGGAGGCTGTGGCCGGCGGCTGAAGGACTGAGTATTAAATAATTGGTACTAGGGATTAGAAACAAGCAAACATATATTGGAGAACAAAGATAGAGAAAGAGACCTAGAAACATTAAATTTTGAAAGAACAAAGATACCGAAGGAGTCTTTAAGATGAAGAATTTGTTAAAGAATTTGTTAAATACTTAATAAACGTTAGGAATTCTAATTACTAAAGCGAAGCGATGAAGCACCTTAGCATATGTGGGAACGAGGGGATGAAAGCAAGCTAGTTTGGCATCCAAGTAATTGATGTTTAGAAATTGATGTGGTATGATGACACGTGCCCCGTAGTTATGCACGTGTCATATGCTCGATATGTATAAATGTTTATGCAATGATGTGATGCGTTTGAGATATGATAAAAATGATATGTGAAGGATATGATCTATGTTATGATATGATATGTGAATGATATGATATATGTTATGGTGCGATGCATTTGACGATAAGTTTGAGATATGATACGTGAATGATATATATATAGTATGATATGATATGTGAATGATATTATATATGTTATGGTACGATACGTTTGACCATACGACGCATATTGTGATATGCTTTATGATATGATACGTGTACAATATGCATCCAAGTAATTGATGTTTAGAAATTGATGTTGTAAGATGACACATGCCCCATAGTTCTGCACGTGTCATATGCTCGATATGTGTAAAATGTTTATGAAATGATGTGATGCGTTTGAGATATGATAAATATGATAAGTGAAGGATATGATCTATGTTATGATATGATATGTGAATGATATGATATATGTTATGGTGCGATGCGTTTGACGATAAGTTTGAGATATGATACGTGAATGATATATATATAGTATGATATGATATGTGAATGATATTATATATGTTATGGTATGATAAGTTTGACCATACGACGCATATTGTGATATGCTTTATGATATGATACACTTGACATGATAAGATGTATGATATGCATGACATGCAATAATATGTTTTGACATGATACACAACCCCAAAATTACATGAAATGTTATGATAATGATATGATATGAACCAAAACACTAGAGGGGTTGTTATACATGATAATGAAAATAGAAAAAATGTGTACATGCATCGGGAAATACTCCCTTTTTACGATGGTATGGACGCGTACCCTACGAGGCAGGAAAACGATCATTATGGTTATCATAATGTTGTGGCGGCCAGGCAGAAAAATGATCATTATGTTTATCATAATGCTGTGACAGTTAGGTAAGAAAACGATCATCATATTTATCATAATGCTGCCATTGTTGCTATTTTTAAACGGGTGTCTAGCATCAACAGTTACCAGAGAATGTTCACCCGTCAAGAAATGGGTCCAAGAGGTGTGCAAACTGACTGGTGGGTCCATACTCACACGTGTGGACCATATGTAGGACAGAAAATACACATCCAATTAGCCCGTCTAGGATAGCCGCCAAAGGAAAATAGGCTATTGTGATAGATCTCATTCATGAAATTGTATGTGTTTGCATTTAACGCCGATAGGGGAGCCGTTTTCTGAGTATTTCTTAAAATCCTCAAGCTACGTGCTACTCTTATTTTTCAGGTAAAAACAAGACATCCCTGTATGGCTAACACGACATCACAATTCGAGACCATGACACATGCACAGGGTAGTTGTACTTATTTCTTAGACTTAGGTTAAAATAACGTGTATTTAATTTTAACGTTTATTTATTTCCATTAGTATTTTATTGTGTCATTTTAAAGATATTTTCGAACACGTAAGTCCATGACTATGATTTAAGATGAAATTATGTTTTATGAAGAAATTTAAACTATGTATTCCGACACTCAATGTTCATGATATGTATGACAGTGGCCACCTTAGGTTAAGTAGAAAATTTAGGGTCGTTACTAAACCAACTCTACATGATTTTTAATTTCAAGAATTTTAAATACCGAACAACTTTATTTGTTAAAAAAAAAAAAAAAAAAGGGAACAATAGAATAGACTTGATTTGGAAAAAAAAAAAAAAAAAAAGAAGACATAGAATATATATGTCGAGATATTTATTTATTCTAAAATAATTGAACTACAAGGTGACTGATATTTGAAGTCATTTTGTTTTAATTTATATCATCAAGAAGATTGATATGACGTTAAATTGGATGTTGAGAAGCAAATTCAAGTTAGTACAAACAATAATCAGAAACTCCGACCTAGGTTAACTAAGTAAGTGGTCTTATTATCGGCATGGTTAGAAGTTTGTATTTTGTATGATAATACATGCCCCGTGGTTCTGCATGTGTCATATGTTTAATATGTGTGAGATGTTTATCAAATGATATGTCTGCGATATGATATAACTACGATATGATATGTTGATGATATGATACATATTATGATATGATATGATATATTTGACGATATGATACATGTTATGTATGATATGATATGGTATGTTGAAGGACATGTTATGTGCACGATATGACATAATACGATGGATGACATGAATGATACACAAAAGATATGTTTTGGCATGATATACAACCTCCATATATCTTTTAAAGGCTATGTTGTAAAATGATATGATATGATTTGAAGGAAAACGGAAGAGGTTGTTTTTACATGGTTTAACAAATGTGAAAAATGTTGTGACCTCATGCATCGGAGAATTACCCCCTTTACAATGAGTACAGACACATACATTACGAAAAGAAATATGATCATTATGTTTATCATGATACTACGACGGTCGCTACTCCTACCGGATGTTCAACAATAGCACTAGAGAATATACTAGTCCGACCAAGAAAGGGGTTTAAGAGGTGTGTGAACCAACTAGTGGGTCCATGTTCGCACGTTGAGTCATGTGTAGAATAGTAAATACACACCAAATTACCCGCTTAGGATACTCACATGATGGGATACAGTTTTAAATGATAGGTCTTATTCATGATTGCATGTGTTTGCATCTAACCCCAAGAATGGGGTCACTGACGGAGTATTTCTTAAAGATACTCAAGCCACGTGTTACTTTTATATGTCAGGTAAAGATAAGGCACCGCTGCACGGTTGACAGCGACATTACAAATTTAAAGACCATGACAGATGCATAGGGTCATTGTATTTAATTTCGTAGACAATAGGTTAACATAGGGCATTAATGTTTTATTTTTACTTAAGTCTATTTTAATATAATATTTCTTTTGTATTGTTTTAAAGACCTTTTATTAAACGTATAAGTCCATAAAATTGTTATACAACGATATTTTAAATGATTATTTTTGCATAAGAAGTCACCTAATACATACGATAACAACTTTAGGTTAGTAGAAATCTAGAGTCGTCACGTCTAAGACCTTTGAAAAATGTTTGGAAAGGAAATGGTAAGCATAAATACAAAAATTTCATTTTTCTAATTAAGCTTCTCAGATTTTTAACTACTTATGGAGATGGAATTTCAAGACAGCTCAAAGATTAAAAAAAATTAAAAAAATTAAAAATTAAAGAATTTTTAAAAAATGTTTAGATTTTTTAGAATAAAATATTTATAAAGTGGCAAATTACCAAAATACCCCTAAGTTCGTAACCGTGAAAATGCCCTTGGCACCAAGACTTGACACAAATTCATTTTTAGAATGGGTGAGCTGGAGAAAATCCTTTTGTAACCCAACAGTTGATTTGTCCCAAATTCGGATATAATCTAGAAGGCTCAAATCTCTTTGAATTTAATTTTAATAAATGAGGTTGGTAAGTAGATTTTTTCAATTTTAATAAATGAGGTTGGTAAGTAGATTTTTTCGACAAACTTTCTAACATCTAAGTTTAAAAGGAAGGAAGTTTTGGAAATTTCAAGATCGATGCAAGCCATGTCTATAAATTTTGAAGCAAAGGTCATTCGGGACAAGAATCAAGCCTTCAATCATGAGTTATAAGTATTTCGTTTTTTTTGGGTATCCTTTCCTTATGTTTCTTCTAAATTTGAGGGTCATATTTCATGAATGGACTCCAAACCTATTCCTACCTATTTTAAATAAGATTATCCACAATTTTGGTGAAGAAGTCGAGGGCTAAAAGTGTCTCAAGTACATTTTCACAATTCAGCTATCACTCACTCGAAGGGAGTAAGATTCATCAATTGCATTTGTGCCTACATATGAATTTTTTGAATTTTATGTCATAAAACTCATAGTTGGTAAATAAAAATATATTCTATTTATAATAAAGTTATTATTGATGATTATTCAGTAAAAATTGTAATTGAAATAAAGTGAATTTTACGATCATTAAACTAAATCCAATTAACTAAGTACACTCTTGTTATAGTATGATTACTTGAACTATATGTGGAGAAATAAGAGTGGTTCAAGTTCAAGTATATAGTCAAAATGATCTATAGTATAGGGATAAGGCTGAGTAGCTTGTCCTGGGGACACTATGGATGTGGCTCACTTTTGTATAAACAATGTAATCACTAAATCGTACATGTGGGGTACATGTGAGTGGGGGTGTCCTATGCAATGAGTATTGCATAAGATCGGACCATGAAGAAAGCCACTCTCACTTTATAATATCATTTACTATCGAGACTGATTTTTTAATCGATGATCTAGGTAATTCGATTTTAATCCTGAGTTACCTATGAACTTCTGTTTATTCAGAATTATCCTTAGTTTTGCATGGGTGAGAGTGGCCCGTGTACTGACTCCTTTCTGCTTTTAGGGATAGTAGAGAGGATATTCCCTTAAGTACTGACTCCTAGTCTTGATCAAGGGTCCCACCCCCTCATTGGCCGGAGAGGGATTCGGTTTAGTGGTTGGACCACAAACCAATTGTTCATTAGAGGATCAATAGGACTTAAGGAACAAGAAGTAACTTCAAGGTAAAACGATAAATTGACCCATCTCTCGTTACGAACAACCTATGAAGGACGGACTTACTAATTATGGTTATATCAAATGGATAGAAATATATCTATAGTGAGAGGAGTGCAACTACTAGGCTATAATGAAGTGTCATAGGACATTTAACTAATGTTGGTTAACTAGGTTAATGAGTTTAGCCAGTTAATCTTGAATCGTTGGAGCTCATGATCGGTAGGTCTATTAGGTCCCCCTACTAGCTCATATCGGACCAAACATTAGAACAATGTGACAAAAGAGTTCGAAGGGTTCGAATTCGAATTAGAGAATATGCGCTAAATATATACTATATATTTAATCGCATTTTATTTTAATTACGAGATTTAAATAAGATTTAAATATTGTAATTATGAATAAGGGATTCATGATCCATGTTTGAAATTGACTGGGATTGGCCTTTAATTTAATGTTAAATATTAATTAAATTGTTTAGTTAATTATTTAATATTATTTTAATTTAAAATTAATTATTTAAATTAATGGTTGAAATGTTAACTTGAAGAAAAATCCAAGTTTTGAGGAGTAGAATATTGAAATAACTCCATGAAAGTTTGAAGGTCAAAATTTGGTAATCTTAAATTTGTTTGAGCATGCAAATATGACTATAAATGGAGTAATCAAGGTACATAGAATACTTCTCGAAAAAACTTTGAGAAAATTCTTCAAAAACTCTCTCTTCACATATACTAAATTCGTTCTAAGTTTAGTCACTCACTGGATTTCACAATCCCGTTCTAAAGCTGGAGAATAGTAGAAAAAACACTAGTGGTGGTTCTAAATCAGTTCATGAAGAAAACAGAATTAAAATAAGAAAGGAATATGAACTAATATGAATTAAAAATGGTTAGTACTCAATCTTCTTCGTTTTAATGAAGTTTGAATGCTTTTAAACATGTTAGTTAATTTACTAAAATAGATGTAATTAGAGCGCCTAAATTCAAATGGCTTCTCCATGTGTGATATTGCAGGTGTGATATTACCATTTTCAGAATTTCAAACAAGCTCCTTAGTTGGAAGAGAGTATTATTTTTATCTTCATAGGGTAGAAAGGCATCTTCAAAATTATAATGCCAGATATGCTATCAAATTCCATGCCTTCCATATTATAATGCTAGATAGAAACACCACCCACCATTGAAAATTCCTTCATTATAAAGGGATAGAAAGGGTGAACATCGTAATAGTCAAGGTTCTCCCCCATATGGAATGTATGCGTCCATCCGTTGTAGTATAAAAACCTTAGCTCCTCCGCTTCCATTTCTCTCTCTCTCTTTTTCTAACTTAGGGTGACTCTCGATGGTCATTTGTTAGTGCGCTTGTAGCAGCAAAGACAAATAAGTCCTTTCTAACTCGAATTTGAGGGCAAAAAACTTGAATGAACATGCTAAGGGGATTTTATATGCTAACTTTAAAGGCAATTCCAATTATGAGATAAACCATATTCTCGTAAACCCTACTATTCATTAAGAAAAAAATGAAGGTAATTGAGGTTCATGTGAAGAAGTGAAGGAGAATGAATAAGGAGTTCGAGTTTACCGTCTTCCAAAAGAGAGGTGAATAAGTTATTTCCGCCTGAGAAGAAAGAAAAGAAAAGAGACCCATAAATAAGTTCCAGAGTGAAGCTTAATCTCATTTCATTTAGGCGACAGTAAAATAATTTAAATCATTTAGTTAGAAGTGAGAGTCCTCCAATTCGTTCCATTCACTTTTTAAGCCCTCAAGCAACATTTCTTAAGAAAATCACCAAGGCCAACAAGCTCGAAAGTGAGAGGAATTTGAAATTTTCGATTTTGGATAAGAACGGAAGGAATTAGGGGTAACTCCAAATTTCTTCTCTTTAGTCCCTTCATCTTGAATTAACTTTTCCTTTATCTTCTTGGTACTGAGATGAACCTGTTGAGTTTTATCTCCTAAACCTCATAGTTTGTAAACAAAAGCATATTCTATTTTCAATAAAGTTATTATGGATGTTTATTCAGTAAAGATTGTTATTGAATAGAGTAAATTTTACGATTATTAATCTAAATTCAATAAACTAAGAACACTCTGACTATAGTATGATTACTTGAACTATATGTAGAGACATTAAAGTAGATCAAGTTCAAGTATATAATCAAAATGATCTATAGTACCGGGATAAGGCTGAGTATCTTATCCTCGGGACACTATGGATGTGGCCCACTTTTGTATATGATATAAACAATGTGATCACTAATTGTACATGTGAAGACATGTGAGTGGGGGCGTCCTATGTAATGAGTATTGCATAAGATCGGACCATGAAGAAAACCACTCTCACTTTATAATGTCGTTTACTGTTGAGACTGATTTTCTTTTCATTCAATAACCTAGGTAACTCGGTTTTAATCCTGAGCTAACCATGAACTCCTGTTTATTCGGAATTATCCTTAGATTTTCATGGGTGAGAGTGGCTCTAGTTCCGACTCAATAGGCCTCCCATTTCAGGGGTAAGACTGGGTGAATGGCTGGGGACGTGGGGTGCAAGATGGAATTCACTCCTACCCACTTTTAGGGATAGAAGAGAGGTAGTTCACTTAAGTACTGACTCCAGGTCTTGAATTCGGTTTATTCGTTGGACCATAAACCAATTGTTCATTGAGGATTAGTGGGACATAAGGAACAAGAAGTAACTTCAGGGGTAAAACGGTAAATTGACCCAGCTCTAGTTACGAACAACCTGTGAAGGATCGACTTACTAATCATGGTTATATCCAATGGACATAAATATATCTATAGTGAGGGGAGTGCAACTACTAGGCTATAGTGGAGTGTCCTAGTAGTTAACGAATGTTGGTTAACAAGGTTAATGAGTTTAGCCTGTTAATCTTGGATCGTTGGAGCCATCATCTATAGGTTCATTAGGTCCCTCTGCTAGCTCATATCGGACTAAACCATAGAACAGTGTGACGAGTGAGTTCGAAGTGTTCGAATTCAAATTAGGGAATATGCGCTACATATATACGATATATTTAACCGCATTTTTGTTTTATTTACGAATTAAACAAAAGGAGAGAATCGAAGATATTTAAATAAGATTTAAATATTTTAATGAATATGTGTTGAAATTGATTGGGATTGACATTTGAATTAATATTAATTAAATAGTTTAATTAATCATTTAATATTAGTTTAATTTAAAATTAATTATTCAAATTAATTGTTGGATTAAATTAATTGTTGAATTAAAATGGAGAAAGTCAAAATGTTGACTTCACTTTGTGTGTCTAGTCAAATTAATTGGTATAAGAGCCATAGTTTTTGTGTTTAGTCGGGCAAGACAGTCAAGAGAAATGAACCCAAGAGTTGATCAAAGATCTTGCAAGTGTGTCAAGAGTGCTGAAGTGGGCAATACAGTTGCCGGTCAGAATTATAATCAATTGGGGGCTGAAGCCAAGACTACCCGAAATTCATTACTGTTGTGTGTCGAAACCTCAATATGAGGAGAACTACCCGTCAAGCAAAACTAAGCTCACCTGAAGGGAGCTTGCAGTTCCAAAGTAGACAAGATAGATGAAAGAGAAAGCACCATGACGGTGCCTTCCAAAGAACCATTCACATTAGAGGAATAGTGTCAGTGGTTGCAAGCAGAGAAGCCGAGAGTCGAGAAAAGACAAGCGACGGCCAAGTGCAAAAGTTGTATACAATGTAAGTTCTTATGGGGGGACGACCTTGCTGCAAAGAGGCAGCCGAGTTCGAGCGGGGGAGAGCAACATCAATGAGTCTCTCGCCCCGTAAAGGTGCTCGAACATACGAGCACACGTGTATTCCTTGAGCCACCACCTTGTGCCTAAGGTGGATGACTGCACAAGAGACGTCAAGACCAACATCCGCTCGAGAAGTGAGCATCATCAAACTAGCAGTGGACATAGAGAAGACCGCGAGAAGTTCAAGTACAACAATAGCCACACGAAGGTGGCAAAGTACAAAGAGTTGGCCGAAACACAATGCCAACAACTGAAGAGACTGTAAAAAAGTTTTGACTTTGCTCAATAGAAGAAGTGATCGCGACGAAAGAGTGTTGTGGCTGGGCTTGCGAGCCCCACCCCAAGGGGTGCACTAGTTCGTGTGATTCCGAGGACACACATATTAAGTCCATAGTCGTCTGGTGAGTGTATGCAGAGAGAGTCAACCTCACCCACAACTATGGAAAACACTGAATAGCCACATCTACGTTGTGAGTCTCGGTGGCCGAGTCCAAGATGGGCGAACAACAGAAATAGGTCCGAAGGGGGATAGCCGTAGATAGTAGTACCAAGCCAAAGTTGAGGCAAGTTCCACCCAACAACTAACCAAGTCAAGAGTCAGAACGTGGTGCCACATGACAAAAGAGAAGTCAGAAGCATCCACTCGAACTTGCCCCCAAGTTGGCGGAAGACGTCAGCAAGATGAGCATTATGACAAAAGATAGTTAGGTGCTCAACAATTTTATACTTTTTGGAAACACAACCAATTCCAGCGAGTCGAGTTGTCAACAGTTAGAGAGTTCGGATCGTCATCAGGACGATGCCGAGATTGAGTGGGGGAGAATTTCACAATCAGTGGGGCGAATGCGCCTCAAAAAAGTCATCGAGGACGATAACTAAATTAAGTGGGGGAGAATGTCACAATCTGCAATATGATTGTGACTCGAGTAAGTCATCGAGGACGATGACTAAGTTAAGTGGGGGAGAATGTCACAACCATACTATGAAGAGAGTAGGTTGTGACCCTCACGCCACGACAAGCAAAGTGGCATCCCTTAAGAGACGCCCATCCAGCCAAATGTGGGCCAATATAGAAAAGTGCCATGATGCAATCGAGGAGGATGATGCATCATCCAACACACCACCGCGCAAAGTGGGCATTGAAGACATGTTGAGACACAAGCAAGACAGAGACATCAGAATAGACATGAAGGGAAAAGATAGGCTTGTTGAAGGGTCTGGTAGGGGCTTTAACCTCAAAAGTTCAGGTTTTGGAATAAATTTGGACATGCGGTTCGGGAGTTAAGTCCGTCCATATGAAATATGAATGCTCGCCAAGTTTGATGCCAATCGGACATCGGACGAACAATGCACGACACTGTATGACAACTCACCAAAATCACGTCTATGCCTGGTAGAGTGAAAATGACTCAAAATGTACTATAGGGGTACCATGATGTCATCTCTCCACCACCCCTGGGCCCTGTGGCCTAAGTGAGCTACCCTCTGGCACATACGTGTGTCACAGTGTGGGCGAGCATGCCGAGACGAGTGTCTTGGGCGACTTCCTTTGAAATGGGTTTTTTAAGGACAGTACCAGATGGCACGAGTGTGCCAGCATTGCGCCCTAGCCCGCATGGTGGAGGTTGCTACATGTTGACTCTAGCAATTGACTTTGGCAATTCGGGGGAAAACGTCAACAAAAAACTGGCCGAAGGAAGATTTCTTCGAAAGAAAAAATAGTGGAAGTAAAAGAAGAGAGGGAGAGATTTGCTGAAGACTCGATGTTTTATTTCTTATTCAGTTCAATTCTTTAAATAGTAAACCTAATTACAAAAATAGAAATAGTGGGCTAAAACTTCGCCCAAAGTTAGCCAAAAATGGTCGGCCAAATTGACGCTCTTCCATGAGCGTGAATTCAGAATTTTACAAGGTCAAAACAGCTAAACTACTTTTAAGGACCATAGCTTTTATTTAATAATCTCCTCCTAAAAGCTGTGCTATATCTACCTTATTATTTGAACTCCAATCTTTGAGCGTACTTCAAATTTTACCCTCGCCAAGGACTTGGTGAAAATGTCTCCAAGTTGTTCCTCTGTTCGGATGAAATCAATCTTGATGAGCCCTCGATCTGCACATTCTCGAATGTAGTGGAATCTGATTTCTATGTGCTTGCTCCAGTCATGTAAAACTGGATTTTTGATCAGGGAGATCGTAGCTTTGTTGTCCACGTATAGCATTGGTGGATCGCTTTCTCTCTCGATGAGTTCTTCCATTAGTCGCACAAGCCAGACCCCCTGTGTTGCTGCTATCGAAGCGGCGATGTATTCTGCTTCGCAGGAAGACAAAGCACTACCTTCTGTTTTGTTGATTGCCAGCAGATCCCGCCGCCTGAGAGGAAGTAGATCATTCCGCTGGTGCTCTTACGCTCATCAACGTCACCAGCCATGTCACTATCACTGTAGCCGACTAGCTTGAGTTTCTCTTTTTCTCTCCCTGCGCAGTATCTTACACCCCAGCCTCTGGTTCCGGCTACATAGCACAGGATGCGCTTCACAAGCACTAGATGCTCCTCCCTAGGTGCTTTCATAAACCTACTCACATATCCAACGGAATAAGCAAGATCAGGATGAGTGTTTACCAGATAGTGCAGACTCCTGACAATGCTACGGTAATTGGTGGAGTCGACTGTCGTCGTTGTGCCGGCCTCATTAGTTGGAGTCGGGCCTCCATTGGCGTTCTTGTAGGATTACTATCCACAAGCCCAGTTGTGTCCAACAACTTCTTCACGTACGCATTTTAGCAGATGAAGATGCCGGTAGAATTTTGTTGCACTTCGATGCCGAGGTAGTAGCTGAACACGCCGAGATCACTCATCTCGAAGTTCTTTGACATCTTCTTCTTGAACCTTTCAAGGACTTCCACGTCGCCTCCAGTGATTATGAGGTCGTCGACGTACACTCCCACGATCAGTCACTGCTTGTCGTGGCCGTGCGTGTACATGCCATGCTCAGAGGCACAGCGCTTGAATTTCAGTGACAGTAGGGTACTGTCGAGCTTCACGTTCCAGTCTCGTGGGGCTTGTCGGAGCCCGTAGAGTGTCTTGTGTAGGCATAGTATCTTATCGGAGTTGTCGTTGTCCAGGAAGCTAGGTGGTTGTCGGACGTAGACGGTCTCCTTCAGCTCCCCGTTAAGGAAAGCAGACTTTACATCCATATGGTGAACCTCTCAAGAGTAATGTGCCGCAATTGCCAGCAAAAGACAGACGGATTCTAACCTTGCCACCGGCGCAAATACCTCTTTGAAGTCCACTCCTTGCTTCTGGACGTAGCCCTTCGCCACCAGACGGGCCTTGTGCTTCACAACTTCTCCTTTTTCGTTGCGCTTCAGTTTGAAGACCCATTTGAGCCCTATGGCTCGGTGTCTCAGCGGCATATCCTCCAGACTCCACGTCTGGTTCTCGGTGATGGATGTCATCTCCTCCTGCATTGCCTTCAGCCAGCACGGGTTCCTTTCTGCTTCGGCAAAGGTGTTCGGTTCATCTGCACTGATGGCATGCAGTTCGGCCACTTCTTCGAGCTCGCGCGTTGCCAGTCCAGGTGGTTCACCTCCTCTCACTAAGTCGTCCATCCTCCGGTACCTGGCCTTCAGATCAGCATCGTGATTGGCATCCAACGTCGAATTTGCAGTCCGTGGTGTTGCGAATTCCACTAGTTCAGGGGGTGCACCTGCTGGCAGCGGTGACGGCTCCTGATGCTTGGCTCCTCCTTCTTCCGGCTAAATGACGAGGTACTCCACCGTGAATTGATTTGGATTATGATCTGCCTCCATCACGTCATTTCACTGCCAGAAGGTGCTTTCATCGAAGATGACGTCGCGAGACACGTGAGCTCGCCCCTTACAGGATCCTAGAGTCTGTACGCCTTGCTCCCGAGTTCATAGCCGATGAAGATGACCTTCAACCCCTTGGCATCGAGCTTGGCGAGGTGGGGACGTGTTACCTTCATGTATGCGACGCAGTTGAACACGCGGAAATGATGTACCGCTGGCTTTTTATTGTACCAGGCCTCATATGGCGTCTTCCCGTCGAGGCTTCGGGTTGGTGACCGATTGAGGAGATAGACGGTCGTCATTACCGCCTCTCCCTAGAATCTCCCAGGCATCCTAGTCGTCACCAGCAATGACCTCGCTGTTCCGAGATGGTCTGATTTCAGCGCTCCACCACTCCGATCTGTTGGGGAGAGTAGGGCGCCGTTAGGTACCGTTGTATGCCGAACTCGTCGCAGTACTTACCGAAACTTGCCAAGGTGAATTCTCCGCCTCGGTCTATGCGCAGCACTCGTATCTTCTTCTCACATTCGGCCTCCGCTCGCGCTTTAATGCGCTTAACCGCCTCTACCGCCTCACTTTTCGCTTGCAGCAGGGTCAGCCACATGAAGCGGCTTTTTTCATCGACTAATAGAAGGAAGAGACTCTTACCGCCTGGGGTCGCCGGTTTGATGGGCCCGTAGATATCACCGTGTAAAAGCTCCAATGGCTCATCGACGCGGTAGGATGTCTGAGACGGAAAGGGTGTGCGCCACTGTTTGCTGATGAAGCACCCGTCGCACAACTTATTCACGTCTTTGATTGCCGGCAAACCGTGCACCATCTCCTCCTTCTGTAGCTTTTCTAGAGCAGGAAAGTTTAAGTGCCCATACCTTGCGTGCCACCTCCAAGATACCTCTTCGGTCTTGGCCGAGAGGCTGACGGGTTGCTCTATCTCTAACTTCAGGATGTAAAGACGGTTTGTCCTGCGCCGGACCTACGTGAGTAGTCGTCGTCGATCATCGCAGATTTTGAGTAGCCCACACTCGATGGAAATGAAGCAGCCTGCCTCATCTAGTTGACCCAAGCTCACAAGGTTAGCCTTGAGCCACAGGATGAAGTAGATGTCGGTTAGCTTGCGGTTCTCGCCTCCCTTGCTGACGAATAGGATTGTGTCGCGCCCTTCGATCTTGACGACAAAGCCGTCGCCAAATTTCACCGTCCCGCGAATCTGAGTCGAGCTTGGAGAACGCAGCTCTAGCCCCGGTCATATGGTTTGTTGCCCCTGTGTCGAGGATCCATCGCTGGTTCTTGTTCTACTCGTCCCTCTCACCGATCTGAGTGAACACTCGCTCCTCCTCCAGTTGAATTGGCTCCCCAGCTGGTGCTGCCTTTGCTACGCCCAGCTGGAGCTCTTTCTCGGGTTCAACATCATCGTCGATTACCTCCACCTCCATGGATTTGGAATCGAAATTGGGGATGCATGCACTTTACCATGAAGAGTGCTGGCTCGTCCTCCTCGGATTGAGCCACATGGGCCTTCTCGACCTTCTCGATCTTTCTAAGCTTGCTCCAACAATTCTTCCTCAGGTGACCTCTCTACCCGAAGTTCAAGCACAGGATCGGCCTGCCATTGGTCGACTCCTTCTTTTGATCCCCATCCTTCTCGCGCGTGTGCCTGCAAGCTTTCCATGGCTTCTTACCGTCTTTGTGGCTGGAGAGCCCGTTGCTCTCGTCGGCGTTGTCACGGAGCTTTAGGTGTGCAAGCCATTCCTCCTCAGTGAGGAGTAGACGACCCTCCTTGTCGATAGCTGAAGCGGTATTTTTCTTCCGCTACTCAATGTTACGTAGTCTTCCGATCACCTCTTCCACCGTTAGCTCGTTCACGTCAAGCAATGTCTCGATTGAAATCAAGGTGATCGGGGACGACCTGCAACATCTTCTTCACGATTTCTGTCTCGCTGATGCTGTCACTAAGAGTGGTGATGCTGTTGGCGAGCCCCGTGATCCGCATTGAAAAATCATTGATGGATTCGCCATCCTTAATGCAGATCTCCGAGAGCTCCTTCCGCAGCTGCTCGATGTTGGATTCCCGCACTCGCTGTACACCGACCCGACGGGATTTGATTCCCTCCTAGAGCCCCGTGATCTGCATTGAAAAATTATCGACGGATTTGCCGTCCTTAAAGTGGATCTCCGAGAGCTCTTTCCGTAGCTGCTCGATGTGGGATCGAGCTTGGTGAGGTGTGGACGGGCTACCTGTTAGGATCGCACAACAATGCACACGCTCAATCTAGATGAACACAAAGAACAAGATAGAGTAAAGTGCAAGGAGAACTCTGGCTAAAAGGATTTTTTATTGATGACTTCACGTATGTACAGTAAGAGAGAATTACAGATAATAGAAAAGTACTTTTTCAAAGCTCTATTGGACGGGATATATATATAGTTCAGTTTACTATATATAGCTTTACCAGATTTAACCATCTACTATATATAGCTATTTACTATATATAGCTTTACCAGATTTAACCATCTACTATATATAGCTATTTACCATACATAGCTTTACCAAATATAGCTTTACCGGATATAACCGTTGACCTAACATTACCTTCATGTATTTGACGCAGCCGAACACTTGAAGATGATGTACTGTTGGCTTTTTGTTGTACCAAACCTCGTCTGGCATCTTCCCGTCGAGGCTTCGCGTTGGTGAACGATTGAGGTGGTAGATTGCCATCATTACCGCCTCTCCCCAAACCTCCCAGGCATCCCAGCCATCATCAACATTGACCTTGCTGTCCCGACGATGGTCTGATTTTGGCGTTCCACCACCCCGTTCGCTGCTGGGGGGGGAGAGTAGGGCACCGTTAGTTGTCGCTGTATGCCGAGCCGTCACAGTACTTACCGAAGCTCGCTGAGGAAAATTCTTTGCCTCGGTCCATGTGCAACGTTCGCATCTTCTTCCCCCATTCAGCCTCCGCTCGCACCTGGATGCGCTTAATCGCCTCTGCCGCCTCACTTTTCGCTTGCAGCAGGATTAGCCACATGAAGCGGATTTTGTCATTGACAAGCAGGAGGAAGAGGATCTTGCCGCCCGGGGTGGCCGGCTTGATGGGCCATCAGATATCGCCATGTACAAGCTCCAATGGCTCATCGATGCGGTAGGATGCCAGAGACGGAAAGGGGATGCGCCTTTGTTTGCCGATGAGGCACCCGTCGCACAGCTTGTTCACGTCTTTGATTACCGGCAAACCGTGCACCATCTCCTCCCTATGTAACTTTTGTAGAGTAGGAAAGTTTAAGTGCCCATACCTTGTGTGCCACCTTCAAGATACTTCTTTGGTCCTGATCCAGAGACTGACCAGTTGTTCTATCACCAACTCCAGGATGTAAAGGAGGTTTTCTGTGCGCCAAACTTGCTTGAGCAGCCATCATTGATCATCGCAGACCTTGAGTAGCCCGCATTCGATGGAAATGTGGAAGCCGGCCTTATCGAGTTGACCCAGGCTCACAAGATTAGCCTTGAGCCTCGGGATGAAATAGACGACGGTCCGCTGGCGGTGCTCACCTCCCTTGCTGACGAATAAGATGGTGTTGTGCCCTTTGATCTCGACGTCGGAGCCTTCGTTGAATTTTACTGTCCCGCGAATCCCGAATCGATCTCAGAGAATGCAGACTTGGCCCCGGTCATACGATTTGTTGCTCCTGAGTAGAGGACCCATTGTCGGTGCTTATGCTGCTCACCCCTCTCGTCGATCTGAGCGAACACTCGCTCCTCCTTCAGTTGAATTGGCTCCCCAACTGGTGCCTTTGTTACTTCAGCTGGTGCTCTTCCTCGAGTTCGATGCTCACTGGAGGAGCAGTTATGCCGACGTAGATTACCTCTGTTGGGTTTTATGTCCTAAAACTCATAGTTTGTAAACAAAAACATATTCTATTTTCAATAAAGTTATTATTGTTGTTTATTCAGTAAAGATTGTTATTGAATAAAGTGAACTTTACGATCATTAATCTAAATCCAATAAACTAAGAACACTCTAGCTATAGTATGATTACTTGAACTATATGTAGAGACATAAGAGTGAATCAAGTTATAGTATAAAGTCAAAATGATCTATAGTATAAGGATAAGGCTGAGTACCTTATTCTGGAGACACTATGGATGCGGCCAACTTTTGTATATGATATAAACAATGTGATCAATAAATTGTACATGTGAAGACATGTGAGTGGGGGCGTCCTATGCAATGAGTATTGCATAAGATTGGACCATGAAGAAAACCACTCTCACTTTATAATGTCGTTTACTGTTGAGACTGATTTTCTTTTAATTCGATAACCTAGGTAACTCGGTTTTAATCCTGAGCTAACCATGAACTCCTGTTTATTCGGAATTATCCTTAGATTTGCATGGGTGAGAGTGGCTCTAGTTCACCGACTCAATAGGCCTCCCATTTCAGGGGTAAGACTGGGTGAATGGCTTGGGACATGGGGTGCAAGATGGAATTCACTCCTACCCACTTTTAGGGATAGAAAAGAGGTAGTTCCCTTAAGCACTGACTCCAGGTCTTGAATAAGGGGCCCCACCCTCTCATTGGCCTGAGAGGGATTCGGTTTACTAGTTGGACCACAAACCAATTGTTCATTAGAGGATTAGTGAGACATAAAGAACAAGAACTAACTTGAGGGGTAAAACGGTAAATTGACCCAGATCTAGTTACGAACAACCTGTGAAGGTTCGACTTACTAATCATGGTTATATCAAATGGACAGAAATATATCTATAGTGAGGGGAGTGCAACTACTAGGCTATAGTGGAGTGTCCTAGTAGTTAACGAATGTTGGTTAACAAGGTTAATGAATTTAGCCGGTTAATCTTGGATCGTTGGAGCCCATGATCTATAGGTCCATTAGGTCCTTCTGCTAGCTCATATCGGACTAAACAATAAACAGCGTGACGAGTGAGTTCGAAGTGTTCGAATTCAAATTAGGGAATATGCGCTACATATATACGATATATTTAACCGCATTTTTGTTTTATTTACGAATTAAACAAAAAGAGAGAACCTGAGATATTTAAATAAGATTTAAATATCTTAATCAATTATGTGTCAGAATTGATTGGGATTGGCATTTGAATTAATATTAAATATTAATTAAATAGTTTAATTAATCATTTAATGTTACTTTAACTTGAAATTCATTATTCAAATTAATTGTTAAATTAAAATGAAGAAAGTCAAAATGTTGACTTCATTTAATGGAAAATTCCATGTTAGTGGAATTTTGAGGTGTCAAAATTTGGTTTAACCAAACTTGCATGCTTCCCAAATAAACCCCACAAGTTTGAGTGGAATTTGAAGTGTCAAAATTTGGTTAACTCAAACATGCATGCTTGCCACATAATCCCAAACATTTGAGTGGAATTTTAAGTGTCAAAATTTGGTGATCTCAAATTTGCATTTACATGCAAACATGACTCTTTAAATAGAGTGATCATGGTACATGGAAGGTCTTCTTCTTCTTGTGAAAAACCTTGAGAAAAACCTCTCACAAACACTCTCTTCACATATACAAAATCCCTCCCAAGTTTAGTCACTCACCGGATTTCACAATCCCGTTCTAAGGCCGGAGGATAGTGGAGAAGACACTAGTGGTGGTTCGAAACCGGTTCGTGAGGAAAAAGGAGTTTGAATTACAAAAGGTTAGTATTTAAACTCATTAAGTTTTAATACTTATGAACATGCTAGTTATTTACTATAATTGATGTTTTAAAAGTGCCTAAGATCCAAATTGCTTCCGCATGTGTTATATGCTTATATTAACACCAACAACCTCCACCTCCGTGGATTTGGAATTGAAACTCGGGACGTCGGATAAGACCGTTGCACTTACCATGAAAAGAGCCGGCTCTTCCTCCTCTGATCGAGCCACATGGACCTTCTCTTTGTTCCTGAACTTGCTCCATCAATAATTGCTCAGGTGGCATGGACCTTCTCTTTGTTCCTGAGCTTACTCCAACAAGAATTGTAGAATTGTTTCTGAGCTTGCTCCAGCAATTCTTGCTTAGGTGGCATCTCTAGCAATTCTTGCTCAGATGGCATGGACCTTCTCTTTGTTCCTGAGCTTGCTCCAGCAATTCTTGCTCAGGTGGTCCTTCTTCCCGAAGTTCAAGCACTAGATTAGCAAGTTTCAAAAACTAGACACAATAAGGAGTCTGTGGAAGGAAATTTGAGTAATTCGGATACGGGAAGCTCAATAATGGAGGTCCTGAATGTCGATGACAAGGTAATTAGCCACCTTGGACTTTTTGTTAAGAAATACTTATAGGAATCGCTTGGATATCCATATGAACCATAAACCAAGTATGAATTAAGGATATATGAAACAAAACCCCAAAGAACCATGAGTAAGGCCCTGAACCGATCAACTTTCTCGGAATTTAAGTAACGTTAAAATAACCCACTAGATGAACTCTGCTGCCTTTGAAATTTTAATGCTGAGCATATTATAGCATGTTGAGGTAATAAAGGATATGTGGTGGTCATTCGATAAGGATAAGTGGGTAAACCAAGAAATTGTGTAAAATGACCATAATGCCCCTAAGGTAATTTACCTTCGGTTCATGACCTAGATGACCTCCAAACGATATGAAACTCTACAGTAGATCTTATTTTATGATATTTGATGATTTATTGAAGTTTGAAAGCCATTGGAACTCGTTTAAGAGCAAAACCACGAATTAGGGGTAAAATGACCATAATGCCCCTGAGGAAGATGTCCTACGACCCCTAAATGACCTCCAAATATTTACGAAATGTTGTATGAATCATTTTATCGGGAGGTTGTATAAGGTAATGAAGTTTTGGAGTCATTGGAAAACATTAGGTAGTGAAATCAAGATATGGTAAAAAACACTCATCATGATCCATATGACTTTACGTCTTAGGATAACTAATAAGGTATCCATGAAATAAGAGATTCCCCACATGTACCCTTGATCGCTAATAGATGCTACTAGCCAAAGATCATGTTGGTCTATTCCTAAGAAGAACTTATAAGTTCCAAGCATGTCCCAAGACATTATGCATAAAACCTAGATCACCAAGAATCCAAGAAAACACCTAGGTTATTGCAAATATCAAGCTTAACAAGTTGCTAGGATCCATGCCCGAAGTAAACATTATCTCCCATAACGAAATGTACCATGAGGACCCTATTCCTCTTTTGGTGAGATGCCCTGCTATATGTATCATGAGAAGGATGCCATGATTGACTTATTATTTCCCTCACCTAAATGAGATGCCCTACATTACGATTTGCCAGTAGGATGCCACAATTATTACTACTCCACCTGAGAGGAAGAGTTACTTTGGAAGAGTTCTCAAGGCTCAAACACGATGCATGACAGGGCAACATCGGAGGCTCACTTCCTGAAAAAGAAACAAGTAGTCATGATATGAACCAAGAGACATCATTCATACAATATACTTCAATGAAGATGTAAAGAAAATGTTGTCAAAATTATCAAAAGAGGTTGCAATTCATGTCACATTGAAGAGGAATGAAGTTTGATGATTATAAATTTTGGGTGGGTTACAATTTAGAGTAATTTAGAGTTATTGTATTTTAAGACATTTTATTTACTTTAGGTTACATTTACATAATGGCTAATTATGGCCATTAAGTATGAATGTTACAACTTTTGGAATGCCTTTAATAGTTTCAATTTGAGGCTATATAAAGCCATGTATGTTGTATTTGTAAGGAAGACTTGGTAAATATATTAAAAGAAGCATTTGTGCTTTTCTTTAGCCAATGGCTAAGTTTCTTTGCAACTCTATGTAGTTTAGGTTGCATGTAGAATCATTCAAGCTCAACATGATCAATCTTGCTTGTGGAGTGATTCGAATCTCAATCAAGTGTTCTTGCGTTGAGATATTTGATCAACAAGAAACATTCAAGCTAGACATGATCGATCTTGCTTGTGGAGTGATTCGAATCTCAAACAATGTTCTTGTCTTGAGATATTTGATCAACAAGGTAATCCGAATCTTACTCCCCTTGTAGTGATTCCTTACCTTAATTAAAGTCAAATTCAGCTCTGGTTGGGTAAAAGCTGTATTAATAAGTACAAAATGTCTATACCGAGCCGAATGATAGAGTTTTGAGCTGAAAAGCTACACCTAGTCGAGTCGAGCCAAGCTGCATTGAGTCAACTGAAAAGTAGTCAACATCTGCATGCGAGACACGCATCACTTGAGGAAGAAGCCACGTGCTGGGTCGTTAATGTAGCACCCAAAAAAAAAGGGAATTAGCTTTAACAAGAATAAGCTGCCCATGTAAGACTCAAAGGATCATAAAGGGAAGAAATTGAATGATTAAACAAGGACAAGGGAATTAAGCAGGTCACTCGTATACCCTAACAAGTAATCTCAAGGAGTTAAAAGGCTTTTGACAAGAGATTGGAAAGGAAAAAGTAAGTGAAAAGGGCAAAAAAAGACGTTTTTCCAATTATCAAGAATCTCTCCAGATTTTTAATTCTTTTTCTAGAAGAACTTCAAGATACCCAAGAAGGGAAAAATTACCAAATGAAGAAGTTTAGGAAAATTATGGATTTTTGGTGGAAAGAATATAAAAATATTCAAAAGTTACCAAAATACCCTTGGATGAATGGATAATTATAGAAATGCCACTCTGATAAAAATCACATCTACGGTGACAATATGAACAAAATGCTACAAAACTCAAATTTTAACCGTTGGATTGCCTCCAAAATTGGATATGATCTAGAACATGTACAGATCATCACATCCAACAGCTAGTATTCAAAACCAAGGTCGACAAGGTTGTGATTCGAGCTAATATTTTCGGTAGATTATCTAGAAAGTTCGATCTCCAAATCCCGATGGTTCTGGAGGTTTCAACGTCGGTGGAAGGTTCCCTTATAAAGTCTAAACTTGGGGCAATAGTTTAGAATAAGAATCGAGCAAGGTCGAGCACCCAATCAAAGACAATAAGCATTTAGATTTTTGGTCTCCTACTCTAGGATTTCTTCCAAATACGAGAAAATTCTCAACCATTTCTCTTCAAACTTGTTCCTACAATTTCTAAAATGATTCTTGTTGATCAAATATCTCAACGAAAGAACACTTGTTTGAGATTCGAATCACTCCACAAGCAAGATTGATCATGTCAAGCTTGAATGATTCTACATGCAACCTAAACTACATAGAATTGCAATGAAACTTAGCCATTGGCTAAAAAAGAGCACAAATGCTTCTTTTACTACATTTTCCAAGTCTTCCTTACAAATACAACGTAGATGGCTTTATATAGCCTCAAAATGAAACTATGAAAGGCATACCAAAAGTTGTAACATTCATACTTAATGACCATAATTAGCCATTATGTAAATGTAACCTAAAGTAAATAAATAGTCTTAAAATACATTAATGAAATACAATAACTCTAAATTGTAATCTACCCAAAATTTATAACATGAAACTTCATTCTTCTTCAATGTTGCATGAATTGAAATATCTTTTGATAATTTCAACAATATTTTCTTCACATCTTCATTGAAGCATATGTTATGATTGACGTCTCTTGGTTCATATCAGGATACATGATGATTCATCGAGAAAGAACGATCCTAATCAATGATTTCATCTCCAAGGAATGTTTTAATAGAAGGCCACGAAGAGAAATAACTTCGGGAGTGTGCCCAATTGAAGGAAATTCGTTTCAGGTAAAATTTGGGGGGAAGTTTCGGATTCCTATCTACGAACCCTTTTCCTTCAAATTAAGGATTCCTTTAGCTTCAGAGGAAGAAGTTGAGTAACTTTGATAAAGGAATCAAGAGCTGAAACATCGTAGAACAAGCTACCAAAGAGATCGAAAATTTGGCGTTTCGTGTAAGTTGCATACCGAGAAGGATTTCTAGAAATTAAGGTCCCACACTCAAAGATATTCCTCCAAACCAATTCCTTTAGCTTGAGGAAAGGATATGGAAGAGGTTCCCTGAAGAAGAAGTCAGGCCTTGAAAACCCCTAGATCGGCTACCCAATAAGAAATCCTTTGTTTTTGCTCCAGCGAGAAATAAGATTTTGGACGAACTTTTGAGGCCTATATCTTAGGCTACGATCCACGAGAAGGTATGAAATTAATCCCCAGCTCTTCCTTTAAGTATGAAGAAATTGACCATCTTTCAAGTTGCGAATGGACATGAAGAAATTGAGGAAACCAAGAAACGGTGTAAAATGACCATAATGCCCCTAAAGTAATTTACCATCAGTTCTGGACCTAGATGACCTCCAAATGCTATGAAACTCTACAGTAGATCTTATTTTATGATATACGATGATTTATTAAAGTTTGAAAACCATTCGAAGTTGTTAAGTAACAAAACCAAGAATTAGGGGTAAAACGACCATAATGCCCCTGAGGAATACTACCTACAGGTGTAGCCCTAAATGACCTCTAAATATTATGAAGTGTTGTATGAATTCTTATCTCAGGAGGTTGTATGAGGTAATGAAGTTTGAGAATCATTGGAAAATGTTAGGTAACGAAACCAAGATATATGGAAAAACGTACATCACGATCCATATGACTTTTACCTCCTAGGATGACTAACTTGGTATCCATGAAATAAGAGATTCTCCACAAGTACCCTTGATTGCTAATAAGATTCTATGTGAACAAGATAGTGTCGGGCTATTCGTAAGAAGAACTTATAAGTTCCAAGCTTGACCCAAGACGTTATGCATAAACCTAGGATCATGAAGAATCCAAGAAAACACCTAGATTAATGCAAATATTATGTTTAACAAGATGTTAGGATCCATGCCCGAAGTAATCATTATCTCCTGTCACGAAGTGTACCACGAGGTCCCTAATTCTCTTTAGGTAGGATGCCCTGCTATATGTACCATGAGCATGTTGCCATGATGGACTTATTATTTTGCTCACCTAAATGAGATGCCCTACGTCACCATTTGCCAGCAGGATGCCACAATTATGACAACTCCACCTATGTACTCATGGAGAGAAAATTAAGGGTTACTTTGGAAGAGTTTCAAGGCTAAAACACAATGCTTGACGTGATAACCTCTGAGGCTTACTTCCTAAAAACGAAAAAAGTAGTCATATCCTAGCTTAAGGTCTAGACATGCTCCAAATTACCAACTATTTTCTATAAGGCCTATTTTATATGACATGAGGATATGTCATGTTCATGCATGCATCAATCACGTGACCTTTATGGTCTATCATGGGGAGTAGTCTAAGGCCACGATGGAGCAAGAAGAGATTAAGTTACCTTAGCCAAGAATCAAGAATCTCCTAAGACCTCCCACGGTATATCATGCTCATGACTTAGACTACGCTGCTTGGAACACATGAAGCCTTAATCGTAGGTATTAAGATTGTGTCGCTTGGAATGCATGAAGCCTCGGACACAGGTTGACAAGTTTATGATTAGTACCGTAAATCATAAGGGGAGTGTCTTGGAGAATGAATTAAGAAACAGTACAAGAACTTACGACACGAACAAGAACAAGAACAAAAAAAGAAAGAGTGTGGTTCCCTAGCTTATCAAGGACACGATTAAGATCTTACAAGTAGGCTGCTTACCGATTCTTTGTACCCATTCCTAATTCTCAATTTTTTTTTTCATATAATAAGGAACTAGTCGAGGTCGAGAGGGACACTGGAGCAGATGCCATAGACAAACCTCACTTATCCTCAACTCTTTTGTTTTAAAATGTCTTGTGTCATTTCTTATTTTGTACTTTAACAGTTGTGTTGTGTTTTAAATACTTTATATAAACTTTATTTTGATATAATATAAATATAATGTATGTTATGTTTTAAATTTTGTTTGTTTTATTTCACAAAAATTTACCTGTCTTTTTAAAGTCATCAAGTCAGCCTGGTCCTTATAGTGGGCAATTTCCCCCCGCCCCATGAATACGATGTCGGTCTTTTTCTCTATGCTTCCTTCTCCAACTGATGGAGATATATTCTATATATCAAGGGCAGAATGGGGCAATGGCTATTTATTTATTTATTTTTTTTTTCTTTTTTTCTTTTTTTTGTAGACTACAATGTTTGGTACAACTTTACTAGCAATCTTGGACATGCTTCCAACCTTTTCACTTGTTTTGTAAGTAAATATCCACATTCTCAAAGGAAAGTAATGATTCTTAATTATCAAGACGTATCTTTACTGGCCCATTGCATATCGAAAAACGACAATTTATGTAAATAAGGGTGTTGCAAAATGACAAATATTCAACTGAGACCATATAATTTTATGTATATCTAAATTTATGGATTTGATAGTCTTTTTATTTTTTATTTTTATTTGACCCGGGTGGAATTTCAAACTCCACAAATTTAAAAAGTATAATATCCAACATAATTAAAAAAAAAAAAAAAAAAAACTAAGTTTTAGTAAAAAATATGAATTTGATTATTAAAAATGAAAGTCACAATATTTTATTTTATTTTATTTTATCTTTAAGGATTTAATTAAAATTACTTTTAGGTTGGTTTTATTTTATTTTTGTTAACAAATATGTGGCCTTCCCAGTTTGAATAGTATTTGACCTCTTCGTCAATGCATACATGGCCTAAGTGGAATTACGCATAAATTGTTATTTAAGAATTTTTATTTAGTTGAACATTTGGTTATGTAATCTAATTTTTTTTCATTTTTTCAATTGAATTTGTGCCCATCTGACATAACTTTATGATTTAGGGGAGAATATTTGATATGAACCAAGAGACATCATTCATACAATATACTTCAATGAAGATGTGAAGAAAATATTGTTGAAATTATCAAAAGATATTTCAATTCATGCCACGTTGAAGAAGAATGAAGTTTCATGTGATAAATTGTGGGTTGATTACAATTTAGAGTTATTGTATTTCATTAATGTAGTTTAAGAGTTTTTATTTACTTTAGGTTACAATTACATAATGGCTAATTATGGCCATTAAGTATGAATGTTAAAACTATTGGAATGTCTTTAATAGTTTCATTTTGAAGCTATATAAAGCCATCTATGTTGTATTTGTAAGGGAGACTGGGAAAATATATTAAAAGAAGCATTTGTGCTTTTCTTTAGCCAATGGCTAAGTTTATTTGCAACTCTATGTAGTTTAGGTTGCATGTAGAATCATTCAAGCTCGACATGATCAATCTTGCTTGTGGAGTGATTCGAATCTCAAACAAGTGTTTGAGATATTTGATCAACAAGAATCATTCAAGCTAGACATGATCGATCTTGCTTGTGGAGTGATTCGAATCTCAAACAATGTTCTTGTCTTGAGATATTCGATCAACAAGGTAATCCGAATCTTACTCCCCTTGTAGTGATTCCTTATCTTATCATTTGGTATCAGAGCTTCAGGCTCAAGATCGGATATATGTTTCCTTTGCGTTTCTTTTCAATTTGTTTTTTTCTTTTTAGTTTTTAATCGACCGAAAGTTCAAAATTCAATCTTTGCTATATTTAAGATTTTGAGAGGTGAGAATGAGAGCTTCATTTGTGTAAACAGAGTGGCCTAAAAAAAATCCTTGAGTGTTGTATACACATGAGAGATTGTTGTGAGGGCCTTTGTATTTTCATATCTTATGTTTTGCAGCAAAGTTTCACAAATAGATTCGAGGACGAATCCTCTTGAAGAAGTGGAGAATGATATGAACCAAGAGACATCATTCATACAATATACTTCAATGAAGATGTGAAGAAAATGTTGTCAAAATTATCAAAAGAGGTTGCAATTCATGTCACATTGAAGAGGAATGAAGTTTGATGGTTATAAATTTTGGGTGGGTTACAATTTAGAGTAATTTAGAGTTATTGTATTTTAAGACATTTTATTTACTTTATAGGTTACATTTACATAATGGCTAACTATGGTCATTAAGTATGAATGTTACAACTTTTGGAATGCTTTCATTTTGAGGCTATATAAAGCCATGTATGTTGTATTTGTAAGGCAGGCTTGGAAAATATAGTAAAAGAAGCATTTGTGCTCTTCTTTAGCCAATGGCTAAGTTTCTTTGCAATTCTATGTAATTTAGGTTGCATGTAGAATCATTCAAGCTCGACATGATCAATCTTGCTTGTGGAGTGATTCGAATCTCAATCAAGTATTCTTGCATTGAGATATTTGATCAACAAGAATCATTCAAGCTAGACATGATCGATCTTGCTTGTGGAGTGATTCGAATCTCAAACAATGTTCTTGTCTTGAGATATTCGATCAACAAGGTAATCCGAATCTTACTCCCCTTGTAGTGATTCCTTATCTTATCAATATTCTTCAGTTCAAATAGGAATACAGCGGAAAATTGAAAGAAAATATTTTGCAGACAACATTGTTTTGGTGCAACTTTAACAGCAATTATGGGAAGCTTTCGTTCGAGATTTTTTGGCCAGAGAAGGGAATTTGGCTTGAAGACTAATGCAACTATTCGCACTGCATTTGGCGTGAAGATGAGAAGAGTTTTTCTTTATATAATAGCATAACAAAGGTATTCGAGCTCATTCATCCATGGAGTCCTTAAACATATCCATCACCTTTGCCTTACTTCACATCAAATCTTTTCTTTTCTACATAAGTTGCGTGCTTGCGTAATACTTTAACAAAATGTCGGTTAATCATTTAAGTTCTGAAATATATGGAAACATTTAATATAAAAATGAGTATATCTGAATGAAATATTAGAGTTGTTATTGACGAATAAAATATTGACGTCAACCTTAATATCAAAGTCTAGATTTTATAGAAAATTTTCAAGCACAAAAATGAAATAAATTTGAAAATTATACACCATTGTGGAAAATGAAACACAAATAGATTCCGTAAAGGCTAAAAAAAAAAAAAAAACTCAATCGCCAGAATACATGCATTCATGCCTCATTGCACCACATGTCGCGCCTGAAGCCATAAACTTTTTCGCCCTACGAAACTCAGATGGCTAGTTCCTATGGCTTCGACAAACCGAATCATGACTAAAAAGACAAAATTGAAAACAAATAAAAATAAAAAGAACATAATATCCGTCAAAATCTAAAACAAGAAAAGGAAAGCAAGGACACCAAAATTAAATATAAAATGAAAGTCAAATGCAACAAATGGGAATTACAAATATAAAATAAAATATAGAAGACTCCAAATATGAAAACAGACGAAGGACTCTAAAAGACCGACAAGGGACTGACGCTCCGGAACGACACCCCTCTGTGACAGTGCAGCTCTCAAACACCTCCCCGTATTGACTGGTACTTGAAAAAAAAAAAAGGAGAAAGGAGTGAGTATAAAAATATACTCAGTAAGAAACTACTTGTAGGCTCTTTTCGCATCCTTATCTGAGTAGGTATACACGGTCTAATCTCTGGGTTCTAGTGAGTGCGAATCACGCTACAACTCTCTTTCTTGTATCTTAGGAGGCTTGCCCATCTTATGCAGTGGAAAGATCAGTGTCCTCAGGTGAGGCGCGACCTCAAAAGTAAATCTGAGGGGATCGTATGGCTGAATCTGAATACATGTCTCTCTCTGAACATCATCCATGGAGGTTAGCTGACAACCCTCACACGGGACCATACATCCATTAAATTCGGAGTGCGACTCCCTGTGTGCCGGTCAGCTACTAAGTCATCCTACGTGGCTCCACATCTCCCGCTCAGGGACGGGTTTCTATGGCCTAGGAGTCCTGTTTAGAAGACTCCTTAGCTATCACCACTAAGTCTAGGCACCTGTCACACTTCCCTATCCGGATCTGCCAAGCTCAACGATCTCTGTACCGAAGCTCTGTCTCGACGGTACGGTATCGGAGTAGAGAGGAAAGTGGAGGTTCTGATGACACTATCCACACTGCTCAACGCTAGCGGGCTACGTACAGTTACTGTGGTGACCTACTATTCTTTCTAGGGGTGGAACTTAGTGGCTTAGACTTGGATTCATGCATCTCTAGGATTCTCGTGCAAGGTATCACAAACCTATCATGTTTGGAATTCTGGGCTCTAGATCCACCGCTAATCGTTTCGCAGGTCTAAATGCATGGTATTCTAGAGGTCCCCCAACCTAGGGTCTCGTCCAGCCTACTTAGTCACAAGCACCCTAATCTAAGCTCACAATTTCTTCCTATTCATCAAGAAAGATAACGCAAGCAAACATCATGCATAGGAGTTAACACGTAGCAGTTCATGCAATATTAACAAACATGCTCAGTGGGAAGATAACATCCATCTTCACCCGGAGTGCAGCTTTCACAAATTTCCCATCCTCCTCGTGCATACATACATTATCATAATCTCAATCTAAACAAATTACATAATCATTCATATCTAGAAGTCATAGACTTCCTTATTTATTTCATTTTCATGGTTTCCATACTAATTTGCTAGGTACGGCTAGCTAAGTTTATGGGTATGATAGCATGCATGCTTATTCCAAGCGGTTCTTACAAGTATTGCTCGTGAAAATTCAAATGGCTACTTACTTGGTTGACGTGTATCTTCCCAAGCTCGAACTATTTGCCGGAAAAGGTTCCAAAAATTCTGGAATTTTCTTGATAGGTCCTAATTCACATAAAAATAGGATCAGAGTTGAAATTGGGACGAAAAACAAGCAAACGGAGGTTGAAAGGTCACTCACGCGCCTACACGCGCGACTGACGCGCTCTGGAGGGTGTACTACACTCGTGTGTCCACGCGTGACTTCCCGCGCAGTCGCGAGCCAGCGGCCGGTTCGGTTCACATGGTTCAGACTTAGGCCGACCCGGTTGCGCGCGCCTGATGTGCTTCTCCAGCCCGCGGTCGCCATGCATCGCTCGTTGGTCCTGTCGCGCTCCTTCGTACGCCGGCCGAGGCGTGGCGGCGATGCCTCCTCTCTCCTATGTTTTTCCAAATTTTTTAGAAACGTGAGTTTTGGCGTTTTTAATCCATTTTCTTTCGATTTTTATATCTTCCAATATGTAATCCGAATCAACAAGTTCTCTTCACGAATATTGTAGATCTCATATTCTATTTCTACAATATATTTTTCTTGTATTTTTTTGGTAATCACAGTTCTTATTATTTGAGTTCAAATTTGGAGAAAAACACGAGTTCTTACCGAAAATCGCATTTTCTTGAAACTCCAATTTTCATCCAGAAACCTCAAGAAACCTGTGTGAAATTTATTTTAGTTACATACCTCAAAAACTCCAGATCTAACGCTAAAAAAACTCCTCAAATCTAGATAAAATCGAAAGAAAAAGTTCGGAACCTTACTTTGTCCGTTCTCGGATTTTCTTGCCGGAATGAGTGGATCCACCACCCAAACTTCTTTTCCAGCACCCAGAAAAGTATTGCTTCGAAGTTTCTTGCCTTGGATTCGATCTCCAATGGCAGTTTGTCATCTCTACTCTTCCTCTCTCCCAAATCCAAACTTCTTCTACTTTCTCCTTTCTCTCTCTATTTTTTTTCTTTTCTTTCTCCGTCTGGTGTGAGCCCAAACAACTAAACCCGTTAGGTAAGAGTAGGGACAAAATGACCCTTTTGCCCCTATGTTGTTATTATTATTTATTTATTTATTTATCTAAAAATTCGAGTATTACAATCCACCTCTTCAACTCGCTAAAGGGTATTTTACCCAATTTTTACCGTTCCGACTATCCTAAAGCTGAAATTGACCTTGTTTATGGAAATTAAATTCAGTATAAAGTTCACTTTCTTAATTTATGTTAAACTGAGTTAAGAAATTGTAGTTTCTAAGGAAATGAGATGGACATTCTAATAGGAAACGACAACTAATAATACCAGGAGAAATTTTGAGGGATGAAAAACAATCGTACTCGAATTTAAGGAGAACACCAAGTAAGGCCAACCAAGTAAGTGATCTTACTATAGGATAGGTTAAACGACTTGTTTAATGTATGACGACACGTGCCTAGTGGCCCTTGCACATGTCATTTATTATCTATATTTATGATGTTGTGACTATATTGTCTGATGATGATGTACGATGTAAGATGATGTTATTCTGTGATGAGATGATTCTATACAATGTTATATGATACGTTAGAAGACATGGGAAGTTTATGATTATATGTGCTTGCATATAACCCCAATAGTGGGGCCACTTACTGAGTATTTATAAAAATATTCAGGTCATGTGCTACTCTTACTTTTTCACGTAAAGAAAAGGCTCCCCTGTACGGCTGACGGTGGCATCACAATCCAGGAGACCATGACACATGCATAGGGGAGTTTGCAAAATTTTAATTTCGTAGACAATACGTTCGTATAGGTTAGAATGCATTTAATTTTGTTGCATATAGGTTAGTACTGGGAAGTTTTACTTTATGTTATTTCAAACTTTTGTATTTTAGTTTAAAGACCTTCTAGAAAACATGTAAGTCCACGACAACGTTTTATGATAAAGTTTTGAATGAAATATTTTCCCATAAACTGTTAATGATATGTATGTAGTAGCGACTTTAGGTTAAATAGGAATCTAGAGTCGTTACATATTCTAAACACATCAAAAAATGAATGCTATGAGTTGACTCTATGTGATTTTATTGTTTACTTTTGCATCAACTTTTAATGCTTTCGCTTGTTTATCTCTCCAATCTTGAGGGTCACCTTGGAAAATGACGATTCTTAGTTATAAGGATGGAGAACCTATAACGATCTATTGCAAGTCGAAGGCCAATAATCAAGTAAATAACGGTGTTGCATGATGCCAAATTTTCAATGGCACCATCTATATATATATCTACATTTATATAATTGATAGTTTAAAAGAAAAAAGTTCAGCTATTGAAAGTATAATACACAACGGGAAAAAAAGTCATTATCGATATTCAACTTCTATGGCGATTTATAAAAAAATAATTGTAGTTTGAAAAAAGTCCTCTTCAAATTGAGCCACATGGGCCTTCTCGGCCTTCTCGATCTTCCTGAGCTTGCTCCAACAATTCTTGCTTAGGTGACCTCTCTTCCCGAAGTTCAAGCACTGGATCGGCCTGCCATCGGTTGACTCCTTCTTTTGATCCCCATCCTTGCCGCGCATGCGCCCGCAAGCTTTTCATGGCTTCTTACCGCCTTTGCGGCTGGAGGGCCCGTTGCTCTCGCAGGTGTTGTCGCAGAGCTTTAGGCGTGCAAGTCATTCCTCCTCAGTGAGGAGTAGACGACCCTCCTTGTCGATAGCTGAAGCGGTATTTTTCTTCCGCTGCTCGATGTTATGCAGTCTTCCGGTCACCTCTTCCACCGTTAGGTCGTTCACGTCAAGCAATGTCTCGATTGAAATCGAGGTCATCGGGGACGACCTGCAACATCTTCTTCACGATTTCTGTCTCGCTGATGCTGCCACCGAGAGTGGTGATGCTGTTGGCGAGCCCCGTGATCCGCATTGAAAAATCATCGATGGATTTGCCGTCCTTAAAGTGGATCTCCAAGAGCTCCTTCCGCAGCTGCTCGATGTTGGATTCCCGCACTCGCTGTACACCGACCCGACGGGATTTGATTCCCTCCTAGAGCCCCGTGATTTGCATTGAAAAATCATCGACGGATTCGCTGTCCTTAAAGCGGATCTTCGAGAGCTCCTTTCGTAGCTACTCGATGTGGGATCGAGCTTGGCGAGGTGTGGACGAGCTACCTGTTAGGATCGCACAACATCGCACACGCTCGATCTAGATGAACACAAAGAACAGGATAGAGAAAAGTGCAAGGAGAACTCTGGCTAAAAGGATTTTTTATTGATGACTTCACGTATGTACAGTAAGAGAGAATTACAGAGAATAGAAAAGTACTTTTTCAAATCTCTACTGGACGGGATATATATATAGTTCAGTTTACTATATATAGTTTTACCAGATTTAACCATCTACTATATATAGCTATTTACTATATATAGCTTTACCAGATTTAACCATCTACTATATATAGCTATTTACCATATATAGCTTTATCGGATATAGCTTTACCAAATATAGCTTTACCGGATATAACCGTTGACCAAGCTATAAATAAGCAGCATGCTCCATAACCTAACATTACCTTCATGTATGTGACGCAGCCGAACACTTGAAGATGATGTACTGCTGGCTTTTTGTTGTACCAGGTCTCGTCTGGCATCTTCCCGTCGAGGCTTCGCGTTGGTGAACGATTGAGGTGGTAGATTTTCATCATTACCGCCTCTCCTCAGAACCACCCAGGCATCCCAACCATCATCAACAAAGACCTTGCTATCCCGACGATGGTCTGATTTTGGCGTTCCACTGCCCCATTCTGCTGGGGGGAGTAGGGCGTCGTTAGTTGTTGCTGCATGTCGAGCTTGTCACAGTACTTACCAAAGCTCGCTGAGGTAAATTCATTGCCTCGGTCCGTGTGCAATGTTCGCATCTTCTTCCAGCATTCGGCCTCCGCTCGCACCTAGATGCGCTTTGTAACAGCCCATAATTTTCTACTTAATTTAAGGTCGCTACTGTATACATACCATAAACATTGAATGCGAAAGAGTTCATTTAAATTCCACAAAACATAACCTTTAACTTAAAACACAACCATGGACTTACGTGTTTCGAAAACATCTTTAAAACGACACAACAAAAGACTCGAAATAAAATAAATAAGCGTTTAAGTTTAAAACATCCTATTTTATCCTAAGTCTAAGAAAATAAATGCCACTATCCTATGCATGTGCCATGATCTTGAGTTGCGATGCCGTCGTCAGCCGTACAGGAATGCCTTGCCTTAACCTGAAAAATGTAGTAGCACATGGCTTGAGTATTTAAAGAAATACTCAGTAAGTGACCCCACTATTGGGGTTATATGCAACAATCACATGCAATAATATGATGGGACCTATCTTTCGTTTCGTTTCATTTCGTTTCGTTTCGTTTCTTTTTCATTTCATTTTGTTTTCCCTACGGTGTAATCCTAACAGGTAATCGTGGACGTGTACCATATACTCTACACGCAGCCCATACGTGCGAGTATGGGCTCACCAGCTAGTTCGCACACCGCTGGGCCACTGTCCCTAGCCGGTGGGCATGCTCTGGGGGCCCATCGGGACCCGTTAAAACTAAAACCGTCACGGTAGCGCTATGCAGGGCATAACGATCATTGTCCTGCCATTTGGATGTACGCGTCCGTACCCTCGTGATGGGATAGGGGTATCCCCCCAAATGTATGATCACACAATATGCATGAGGTCCCACTAGTTCTACAGTCATCATTTAATGAACATAACCCCGTGTCACGTTTTCATGCTTACATGTCATTCTCATTCTCATTTTGTTACATATCATACATATTCCTAGCGGGGTTATGTATCATGAAATTTACCGTATTTCATGTCATACAATTCATTCAGTTACATTCCAATACTCATACAACAAGCCATAATCGTACAAGGGCACACATCGTCACATGCATTCATATCACATCAACTAAGAAGCATAAATAACATACATTCACGTTCACATGATTTCGTACATAAGCACAATAATCTAGCATACAATGTATGATATCATAACCAAGTCATAACGTAAACACTTCATAGTCATATCGTTCTCTAACTTACCATAGCCTTAACGTTCTTATACCTATCACAGACATATCATTACGTGACGTACCTTAGTCATATCGTCACAAGAACGTACCCTAACGCTATCGTTCTATCAATCTATCACAAACCTATCCCTTTCTACCCATAACCTAACCGTATTCTTTCATCAATCTCTCCTATCCATAGCACTCCGGTATGTAACCTAACTCTAACGTTTCATGAACGTATCTTACTCCTATCGTTACATTTCATTTTGTGCATCCTTCTCGTACTCTATCTCAAACATATCATTGAGCACATCGTACAATAATTATTATCATACAAACCACATATTATAACATAACATAACATATAAGAAGCATATCGATCCACAGACAATTCACACATATCAATATATATGACACGTACAGAACCACAGGGCACGTGTCAACATCAAATATAACCATGCTGATAGTAAGGTCACTTACCTGGTTAGCTTAAGTCGTTGTCACGAATATATCCTTAATGAAAGTTCGATTCCGTCATTATCCTTGATGAAAGTCCATTGAACTCCAAGTCAACCTATGTGAGCCCATGACATTAGTTTCAAGTTTGAACTCTATAAAATTATTTCTCTAATTTATGTTGACCCATGTGTTATACTTCATGCAAACGTTAGAGTCTTTGCTTGAGTTAGGTGTTGAAATATTTATATATGTTATAGTATTATTTTCATACAAACCATTTAATACTCATTAAAATTTACCAGATATTCTATTTTCTCTAATGGTGTTTAATACCTTTTAACATTTTCCAGATAATTTTCAATTATATTCACCGTCTTCCCTCTCTGTCTCGTTTTCTTTCTTTTAATTATCTCTCTCTCTCTGTTTGAGAATGACTTTTATCATTAAATAAAATAAAAGGAAAACTACTGAACTCTTCAAATGCATTATCTATTTTTATAGAAATATCTCTTTCTACCAAAACAAAACTTAATCTGAACCCTTTTTGTGCTTGTTTTTGCAGGAGAGAGGAATTCTGATTAGTTAAATCTGTTTAATCCTCTCTTTTTATTTTTGTTTGTTGCTTTTTCAATTAGGTTGGCAATTACTTCGGGCCAATTTAATCCATTCTATTTTGTTTCTGTTATTGATCATGACGTATCTTTCTAATTAAATGGCTAAATAAAACTAAATAATTGGATAAAAGGAAAGGAGATCTGAAATATAACTTACCCAGAAATCTCAAATCTCTCTCCCCTCTCCCATGTAAATCTTGATCATCTCTGTCAACCGATCTCCTATAAATTTGATGGGAGCATGTCTGTTTTCTCAAATCTGAGATTTTTCATTTCTGTTTCATTTGCCCAAGACTGTGAGGTGGGTTGAGGAGAGATTATTGGGGAAGTGACTTATAGGAGAGAAAAGAGGGAATAATGGTTTTTTTTTTTTAATTTTTTTATTTTATATACTTTTTTATTAATTTTTATTATTATTATTATTATTATTATTTTATACATAATAATAATTTTTATTTGTTTATTTATTTATTTTTGGGCTGTTATACGCTTAATCGCCTCTGCCGCCTCACTTTTCACTTGCAGCAGGATTAGCCACAAGATGCAGCTTTTGTCATCGACAAGCAGGAGGAAGAGGGTCTTGCCGCCTGGGGTGGCCGGCTTGATGGGCCATCAGATATCGCCGTGTACAAGCTCCAATGGCTCACCGACGCGGTAGGATGTCCGAGACGAAAAGGGGATGCGCCTCTGTTTGCCGATGAGGCACCTGTCGCACAGCTTGTTCACGCCTTTGATTACCGGCAAACCGTGCACCATCTCCTCCCTATGTAATTTTTGTAGAGTAGGAAAGTTTAGGTGCCCATACCTTGCGTGCCACCTCCAAGATACTTCTTTGGTCCTGATCAAGAGACTGACCGGTTGTTCTATCACCAACTCCAGGATGTAAAGGAGGTTTGCCGTGCGCCGAACTTGCGTGAGCAGCCATCATTGATCATCGCAGACCTAGAGTAGCCCGCACTCGATGGAAATGTGGCAGCCGGCCTTATCGAGTTGACCCGGGCTCACAAGATTAGCCTTGAGCCTTAGGATGAAATAGACGTCGGTCCACTTGCGGTGCTCACCTCCCTTGCTGACGAATAGGATGGTGTCGTGCCCTTTGATCTCGACGTCGGAGCCGTCGCCGAATTTTACTATCCCGCGAATCCCCAAATCGATCTCAGAGAATGCAGACCTGGCCCCGGTCATACGGTTTGTTGCTCCTGTGTCGAGGACCCATCGTCGGTGCTTATGCTGCTCACCCTTCTCGCCGATCTGAGCGAACACTCGCTCCTCCTTCAGTTGAATTTGCTCCCCAACTGGTGCCTTTGTTACTTCAGATGGAGCTCTTCCTCGAGTTCGATGCTCACTAGAGGAGCAGTTATGCCGACGTAGATTACCTCTGTTGGGTTTTATGTCCTAAAACTCATAGTTTGTAAACAAAAACATATTCTATTTTCAATAAAGTTATTATTGTTGTTTATTCAGTAAAGATTGTTATTGAATAAAGTGAACTTTACGATCATTAATCTAAATCCAATAAACTAAGAACACATTGGCTATAGTATGATTACTTAAACTATATGTAGAGACATAAGAGTGGATCAAGTTCAAGTATATAGTCAAAATGATCTATTGTATAAGGATAAGGCTGAGTACCTTATTCTGAGGACACTATGGATGCGGCCCACTTTTGTATATGATATATACAATGTGATCACTAATTTGTACATGTGAAGACATGTGAGGGGGGCGTCCTATGCAATGAGTATTGCATAAGATCGAACCATGAAGAAAACCACTCTCACTTTATAATGTCGTTTACTGTTGAGACTGATTTTCTTTTCATTCGATAACATAGGTAACTCGGTTTTAATCCTGAGCTAACCATGAACTCCTGTTTATTCGGAATTATCCTTAGATTTTTATGGGTGAAAGTGGCTCTAGTTCGCCGACTCAATAGGTCTCCCATTTCAGGGGTAAGACTGGGTGAATGGCTGGGGACGTGGGGTGCAAGATGGAATTCACTCCTACCCACTTTTAGGGATAGAAGAGAGGTAGTTCCCTTAAGCACTGACTCCAAGTCTTGAACAAGGGGACCCACCCTCTCATTGCCCTGAGAGGGATTCGGTTTACTGGTTGGACCACAAACCAATTGTTCATTAGAGAATTAGTGAGACATAAGGAACAAGAAGTAACTTCAGGGGTAAAACGGTAAATTGACCCAGCTCTAGTTACGAACAACCTGTGAAGGATCGACTTACTAATCATGGTTATATCAAATGGACAGAAATATATCTATAGTGAGGGGAGTGCAACTACTAGGCTATAGTGGAGTGTCCTAGTAGTTAACGAATGTTGGTTAACAAGGTTAATGAATTTAGCCGGTTAATCTTGGATCGTTGGAGCCCATGATCTATAGGTTCATTAGGTTCTTCTGCTAGCTCATATCAGACTAAACAATAAACAGTGTGACGAGTGAGTTCGAAGGATTCGAATTCAAATTAGGGAATATGCGCTACATATATACGATATATTTAACCGCATTTTTGTTTTATTTATGAATTAAACAAAAAGAGAGAATCTGAGATATTTAAATAAGATTTAAATATCTTAATCAATTATGTGTCGGAATTGATTGGGATTGACATTTGAATTAATATTAAATATTAATTAAATAGTTTAATTAATCATTTAATGTTACTTTAATTTGAAATTCATTATTCAAATTAATTGTTAAATTAAAATGAAGAAAGTCAAAATGTTGACTTCATTTAATGGAAAAATCCATGTTAGTGGAATTTTGAGGTGTCAAAATTTGGTTTAACCAAACTTGCATGCTTGCCACATAATCCCAAACATTTGAGTGGAATTTTAACTGTCAAAATTTGGTGATCTCAAATTTGCATGAACATGCAAACATGACTCTTTAAATAGAGTGATCATGGTACATAGAAGGTCTTCTTCTTCTTGGTGAAAAACCTTGAGAAAAACCTCTCACAAACACTCTCTTCACATATACAAAATCTCTCCCAAGTTTAGTCACTCACCGAATTCCACAATCCCGATATAAGGCCGGAGGATAGTGGAGAAGACATTAGTGGTGGTTCAAGACCGGTTCGTGAGGAAAAAGGAGTTTGAACTACAAAAGGTTAGTATTTAAACTCATTAAGTTTTAATACTATAATTGATGTTTTAAAAGTACCTAAGATCCAAATTGCTTTCGCATGTGTTATATGCTTAACACCAACAACCTCCACCTCCGTGGATTTGGAATCGAAACTGGGGACGTTGGATAAGACTGTTGCACTTACCATGAAAAGAGCCGGCTCTTCCTCCTCGGATCGAGCCACATGGACCTTCTCTTTGTTCCTGAGCTTGCTCCAACAATAATTGCTCAGGTGGCATGGACCTTCTCTTTGTTCCTGAGCTTGCTCCAACAAGAATTGTAGAATTGTTTCTAAGCTTGCTCCAGCAATTCTTGCTCAGGTGGTATCTCTAGCAATTCTTGCTCAGATGACATGGACCTTCTCTTTGTTCCTGAGCTTGCTCCAACAATTCTTGCTTAGGTGGCCCTTCTTCCCGAAGTTCAAGCACTGGATTAGCCCGCTATCGGTTGACTCCTTATTTTGACCCCCCTCTGTGGCCCTTCTTCCTCCAGTTCGAGCACTGGATTGGCCCGCTAGCAGTCGACTCCATCTTTTACCCCCCCTCTTTCCCGCGCATTTTTTTGCGCGTGCGCCTGCAGATTTTTATGGTTTCTTCCCACCTTTGCGGCTGGAGGACCCGTTGCTCCAGCAATTCTTGCTCAAGTGGCATGGACCTTCTCTTTGTTCTTGAGCTTGCTTCAGCAATTCTTGCTCAGGTGGCCCTTCTTCCCGCAGTTCGAGCACTGGATTGGCCCGCTATCGATCGACTCCTTCTTTTGATCCCCCTCTTTCCCGCGCGTGCGTCGGCGAGATTTCCATGGCTTCTTCCCTCCTTTGTGGCTGGAGGACCTGTTGCTCTTGTCGGTGTTGTCGTGGAGCTTTAGTCGTGCAAAGTCATTCCTCCTCTATGAGGAGTAGACGACCCTCCTTGTCGACAGTTGAAGCGGCATTCTTCTTCCGCTGCTCGACGTTATGCAGTCTTCTGGTCAACTCTTCCACCGTTAGGTCGTTCGCGTCAAGTAATGTCTCGATTGGAATAGCAACTTGCTCGAGGTGATCAGGGACGACCTGTAGCATCTTCTTTAAGATTTCTGTCTCGCTGATGCTCCCACTGAGAGTGGTGATGTTGTTGGCAAGCCCCGTGACTTGCATTGAAAAGTCATCGACGGATTCGCTTGCTACTGTAATTCTTGCTCAAGTGGCCCTTCTGACATAAATTTCTAATCCATAACTTTTTAACTTAATTTTTGCCCCTCTAACATAAATTTCTAATATAAGGAGCATATCCTTAAGTTCAAACAAGAATACTGTAATGACATTTGATTTCTACTTCCCTAGAGTCACTACTATCATCATAACTTAATCATTTTGTGTTAGAAATTAGCGTCTAAAGTTCATCATAAAATATAGGCTTCATCTTAAACTGCAATAGAGTTACGTGTTCAAAAACATCTTTAAAACGACATAACAAAATACTAAATGAAATAAATTAGCATTAAATTTAAAACACTCTATTCTAATCTAACTCTAAGTTAATAAATACAACTACCCTTTGCATGTGTCATGGTCTCGAATGACTATGTCGTCGTAAGTCGTACAGAAATGCCTTGCCTTTAACTGAAATAGCAGTAGCACCTGGCATGAGTATTATAAGAAATACTCACTAAGTGACCCTACTCTTGGTGTTAGATGCAAACATATACAATCATGTGTAGGACATAATGTATCAGTTTATATTCCTTAGGCGGCTATACTAAACGAGTTAGTGGGATGTGTATTTACTGTTCTACAAACGGTCCACAAGTGCGAGTATGAACCCACCAGTCAATTCGTACAGCTCCTGGGCCCCATTAGGCATTGCGACCGTCGTAGCATTATGATAAACATAATGATCATTTTTTCTCCCTCGTAGTGGACGCGTCTGTACCATCGTAAAAAAGGGGTATTTCCTGATGCATGAACACACAATGATGCATGAGATCCCAACAATTTTATTCATTATCATGTAAGACAACCCCTTCCATTTTTCTTCGTATCATATCATGTACTATATCGCCAAACCTATTATACCATAACATTTATCATATCATCAGTACATCATCATATCACTGTCATAACGTTCACGTATCATCTCATAGTCACATTATATCACGAACATATCATGGACTTATCATCTCGTAAACATATCATAGTCATATTGTTTTGTAAATACACCTAGTCATATTCTTTCATAAAACATATCATGGTCATATCATTTCATAAACGTATCATAGCCATATCATTTCATAAACATATTCTTATCATATTGTTTCATTAATATATCATAGTTATCTCGTTTCATAAACATATCTTAGTCATATCATTTCATACAAATATCTTAGTCATATCGTTTCATAAATATATCATAGTCATGTCATTTCCTAAACGTATCGTAGTCTTATTGTTTCATAAACATATTCTAGCCATATCAACATATCCTAGTTGTGTCGTTTGCTAAACGTGTCCTAGTCATATCGTTTCATAAACATATCCTAGTCATATCATTTCCTAAAGATATCTTAGTAATATCGTTCCATACACACACCAAAGTAACATCGTTCTGTAATCATTTCACACATTTCAAGCATATATCACGTGTAGAACCACGAGTCACGTGTCATCATACAAACATCATTTTTTAACCAAACTGATAGTAAGGTCAATTACATGGTTTCCATTAGCAGACGTTCTCCTTACACTCGAGGACAATTGTATTCTGCTTCCCGATGTTGCTCCAAATATCATCAAAAGTTGTTTTCTATTCAAACGTCTATCTCATTTTCATAAATAACTCACATTTCTAGCCTAAATAAACTTGAACATGAAAATAAGATGTTATACACATCTTAGTTGCCTTATTTAAGGTCAAATTCAGCTATGGGAGAGAAAAAATGTATTAATAAGTAACGAAATGTCTATACTGAGCTGAATGATAGAGTTTTGAGCCGAGAAGCTACACCGAGTTGAGTCGAGCCAAGCTGCATTAGTCGACTGAAAAGGAGTCAACATCTACATGCGAGACACGAATCGGTTAAGGGAGAAGTCACGTGCGTGGTTCATTAATATAGCACCCCATAAATAAAGGGAATTAGCTCTAATAAGAATAAGTGGCGGATGTAAGACCCAATTGATCAAAAAGGGAAAAAATTGAATGATTAAACAAGGACAAGAGACTTAAGCAAGCCACTCCTACTTAAGTGATTGGCAAGAGATTGGAAAGGAAAATGTAAGTGAAAAGGGCAAAAATGTCATTTTTCCAATTATCAAGAATCTTTCCCGATTTTTTATTCCTTATCTAGAAGGAATTTCAAGATGCTCAAAAAGGAAAAAATGACGAAAAAGGGATGAAGAAGTTTTAGGGAAATTATTGATTTTTCGAGGAAAAGAATATTAAAATATTCAGAAAGTGGAAAATTACAAAATACCCTTGGATGAATGGATAATTACAGAAATGCCCCTTTGATCAGAGTTAGAGCATCTACGGTGACAATTTGATCAAAATGCTTCGAAACTCAAATTGCAGCCGTTGGATCTCCTCCAAAATTGGATATGATCTAGAACACGTACAGATCATCACATTCAACGACTAGTATTCAAAACCAAGGTCGGAAAGGCTGTGATCGTTTCTGATATTTTTGACAGATTATCCAAAAAGTTCATTCTCCAAATCATGATGGTTCTGAAGGTTTCAGCGTCGGTGGAAGCTTCCCCTATAAAGTATGAAGTTGGGGCAATAGTTTGGAACAAGAATCGAGCAAGGTCAAGCACCTAATCCAAGGCAATAAGCGTTTAGATTTTGGGTCTCCTACGCTCAAATTTCTTTCAAATTCGAAAATATTCTCAATCGTTTCCTTTCAAACCTTTTCCTACAATTTCTAAACAAGATTACCCACAAGTTCTATGAAGCAATAGAGTGCTAAGAGTGCTTAGAAACCATTCCCCCAATCCAATCTGCCATTGAAGAGTTTGAAAGAAAACTTTTAAAAACAAATTCGAGGATACATGATTATTCATCGAGAAAGAACGATCCTAATCAGTTTCTGCACCTCACAGGAATGTTTTCATAGAAGGCTACGAAGAGAAATAACTTCAGGAGTGTGCCCAATTGAAGGAAATTCGTTTCAGCTAGAATTTGGGGATTCCTTTAGCTTCAGAGTAAGAAGTTGAGTAACTTTGATGAAGGAATCGAGAGCTGAAACGTCGTAGAACAAGCTACCCAAGAGATCGAAAATCTAGCGTTTCGAGTGAGTTGTATACCAACAACGATTTCTAGAAATTAAGGTCTCACACTCAAAGAAGTTCATCCAAACAAATTCTTTTAGCTTGAGGAAAGGATATGGAAGAGGTTCCATGAAGAAATCAGGCCTTGGAAACCCCTAGAATTGACTACTTAATAAGAAATCCTCTGTTTTTTGCTCTAGCGAGAAATAAGTTTTTGGATGAACTTTGGAAGCGAATATCTTAGGCTACGAACCACGAGAAGGTATAAAATCAATCCCCAGCTCTTCTTTGTAATACTATCTTCAAGTTTCATGAAGAAATTGAGGAAGAAACAACATGATTGGAGCAGTGGAGCTCGAGTTTCAGATTGCAGCGCGAACGACCCTGCGTGTCCTCTTCCCATCTAGAGGAAGAAGACGATGATGTGGTCGATTCAACTGAACCGCCCAAGTCAACCAAAAATCCAACCTTCTCTCGATTTTTCTCAATTTTAACCCCCTTTCAAACTGATTCTTACCAAGTTTCAAAAACTAGACACAATAAGGAGTCTGTGGAAGAAAATTTGAAGTAATTCGGATACGGGAAGCTCAATAATGGAGGTCCTGAATGTCGATGACAAGGTAATTAGCCACCTTGGACTTTTTGTTAAGAAATACTTATAGGAATCGCTTGGATATCCATATGAATCATAAACCAAGTATGAATTAAGGATATATGAAACAAAACCCCAAAGAACCATGAGTTAAGGCCCTAAACCGATCAACTTTCTCGGAATTTAAGTAACGTTAAAATAACCTACTAGATGAACTCTGCTGCCTCTAAAATTTTAATGCTGAGCATATTATAGCATGTTGAGGTAATAAAGGATATTTGGTGGTCATTGGATAAGGATAAGTGGGTAAACCAAGAAACGGTGTAAAATGACCATAATGCCCCTAAGGTACCTTCGGTTCATGACCTAGATGACCTCCAAATGATATGAAACTCTGCAGTAGATCTTATTTTATGATATTTGATAATTTATTGAAGTTTGAAAGCCATTGGAACTCGTTTAGTAGAAAACCAAGAATTAGGGATAAAATGACCATATTGCCCCTGTGGAAGATGTCCTACGGGTTAACCCCTAAATGACCTCCAAATATTTACGAAATGCTGTATGAATCATTTTATCAGGAGGTTGTATAAGGTAATGAAGTTTTGGAGTCATTGGAAAATGTTAGGTAGTGAAATCAAGATATGGGAAAAAACACTCATCATGATTCATATGACTTTACGTCCTAGGATAACTAATGAGGTATCCATGAAATAAGAGATTCCCCACATGTACCCCTGATCGCTAATAGATGCTACTAGCCAAAGATCATGTTGGTCTATTCCTAAGAAGAACTTATAAGTTCCAAGCATGTCCCAAGACATTATGCATAAAACCTAGATCACCAAGAATCCAAGAAAACACCTAGGTTAATGCAAATATCAAGCTTAACAAGTTGCTAGGATCCATGCCCGAAGTAAACATTATCTCCCATAACGAAGTGTACCATGAGGACCCTATTCCTCTTTTGGTGAGATGCCCTGCTGTGTGTATCATGAGAAGGATGCCATGATGGACTTATTATTTCCCTCACCTAAATGAGATGCCCTGCATTACGATTTGCCAGCAGGATGCCACAATTATTACTACTCCACCTATGCACTCATGGAGAGAAAACTAAGAGTTACTTTGGAAGAGTTCTCAAGGCTCAAACACGATACATGACAGGACAACATCGGAGGCTCACTTCCTGAAAAAGAAACAAGTAGTCATATCCTAGCTTAAGGTCTAGACATGCTCTAAATTACCAATTATTTTCTATAAGGCCTATTTTATATGACATGAGGATAAGTTTAGGATTTCATGTTGGTTGGAGCAAGTTTGGAACCTTAACCAAGATGGAACTTGAGAAATGCCCTAAGGAAACACCTCAAGTTTCAAGACCCTTCTAGAACCCTCTAAGAAATCTAATATGAATCTATGACTTTCTAGAATAACTCATGCTAGATATTATGATGGATTCATATGATTACGAATTCATGTGACAACTTATGTCTTAAGAAATTATGAGCCTTACGAACTTACAAGATTGAGAACTAAGAACAATACCAAATATGCTTTACAACTACAAAGGTAGGAAGAATGCTAGGTAATACTTTAAGCATGTACAATGGTGGTCCATACCTCCCACCACGCGGTGCTTTTAGAGGCCTAAGTTTCCTCTTCTAGGTGGGATTCCCTGCACCATGTTTTCTTTGCAAGATGTCATGTTTGGCCTCATTTCCTCACCTAGATGAGATGCCCTACGTCATAACCTACTATGAAGAGAGTAGGTTGTTGACCCTCACATTGCGACAAGAGAAGCGGCAACCCTGAAGTGGAGCCCATCCGGCAACACGAGGGCCTAGACGAGTGGCCATAATGCAACCTTGGAGGACGGTACATCATCTAACACACCACACAGAGTGCGCATTGAAGACAAGTTGAGATATAAGCAAGATAGAGACATTGAATAGACTATAGTGGCAAAGATAGGCTTGTTTGAGGGCCGGGTAGGATCTTGGGCCTTAACCTCGAAAGACGAGGTTTTGAAAGGAATTCAGGCATGCAGTTTTGGAATTAAGTCCGTCTGTATGAAATATGAATGCTTGTCAAATTTGGTGTCAATCAAACATCGGACAGACGCTGCATGGCACCGTATGACCGTTCGCCAAAATTATGTTTATGCCCGATGTTGATGAGAAGGATTTTTCTTGTTAAAATAGTAAAATAAAGTTATTCCATCTCATTCTTTTGCCCACCTCTTAGACCAAACCATAACTTCTTCTCCACTCCACATGAAATCTTTTCCTTTCTTTAGAAATTGGATGCTTACTACAATACTTATCTAATAAAAGCAAGTCTATTAAAGATTTGAGTTCTCAATTATATGGAGACTTTTAACAAAATAGTTCATGTATGGTAATAAAATATCAAGTTGTTATTGAAAAATAAAATACTTACTTTAAAATAAATATACACCTCTCAAATTTACTAACAAATTTCTAGCACCAAAATAAAAGAAACATGAGAAGGAGACATCCCAATGGAGTTAGGAAAAGGATGTGATTTGCATTGGGAGAGAATAAAAGGGTAACCTAAGTTTGGGATGCTTGTGATTCCTTACTAAATAAAGCTTAACCTAATAAACAAACCCTCATAACATGCTTTCAATTTTTTTGGTATTTCTTTTAATAGCATTTTACATTAAAAAAAAATCTATCTTTAAAAGTTGTTAAAAAAAGTATTTTTGTTTGAGTGCAATGATCATATATATATAATTCAAAAGGATCCAAATCAAACACAAACAAATTCTAAGTTGATAAAGAATGAAGGCTATGAATAATCTCTATATGATTTTGTTGTTTACTTTTGCATCAACTTCTAACGTTTTCACTTGTTTTGCACGACAATATCCACTTTCTATATGGAAAGTTATAATTCTTAATTATCAAGATGTACCTTTACTGGTCCATTGCAAATCGAAAGACGACGATTTAGGTAAACAAGGGTGTTGCACCATGACAAATATTCAACGCGACCATATTATTTTTGTTTTTTTGTTTTTGTTTTTGTTAATAAATATGTTGCATGGATAGTTTTTATAGTACTTCACCTCTTCATAGATGCATATACCGTCTCAACTAGTTGAAGTAGTTTTTCTAACATTTTTTCCATTGAATTTGTGCCCATCTGACATAACTTTATGATTTAGGGGTGCATATCCTTCAGTTCAAACAGGAATACAGCTGGAAATTTAGAGAGAATTATTTCCTGAACACATTGTTTTGGTGCAACTTTAGCAGCAATTATGGGAAGCTTTCATTCGAGGTTTTTTGGCCAGAGAAGAGGGGACATTGGCTTGAATACCGATGCAACTATGCGCAGTGCATTTGGCGTGCAGATGAAAAGGGTTTTTCTTTATTTAATGGCATTACAAACGTATTCGAGTTCATTCATCCATGGAATCCTTAGACAAATCCATCACCTTTGCCTTACTTCACATCAAATCTTTTCTTTTCTACATAAGTTGTGTGCTTATTGTAATACTACTCTAACAAAATGTTTGTTAATCATTTAAGTTCTCAAATATATGGAAACATTTAATATTAAAATGAGTACATTTGCATAAAATATTGAAGTTTTTATTGAAGAATAAATATTGAGGTCAATCTTACTATCAAAGTCTAGATTTTATAGAAAAATTTGAAGCACAAAAATGAAATAAATTTGAAAGTTATACACCATTGTTGAAAATGAACTACAAATAGATTCTGTAAAGGCCAAAAAAAAAAAAAACTCGATCGCCGAAAAATACACGTTTGCACCTCATTGCGCCACATGTCGTGCTTGCAGCTAGAAACTTCTTCAGCTTACGCAGCTCAGTTGGCTAGGCTCAGCTTCGCGGCTCAGAATCCTGCTCTTCATCTCGCTAAAGGGAATTTTGCCCATGTTTTACCTTTCCGACTATCCAAAGTTGAAATTGACGTTGTTTATGGAAATTAAACTCAATATAAGGTTCATATTCTCGATTTATGTTAAACTGAGTTAAGAAATTGTAGTTACTAATGAAACCAAATAGACATTCTAATGGAAAACGACAACTAATAATACTAGGAGAAATTTTGAGGGAAGAAAAACAAACGTACTCGAATTTAGGGAGAACGCCGGTTAAGGACAACCAAGTAAGTAGTCTTACTATCGAAAAGGTTGGACGACTTGTTTATTGCATGATGATACGTGCCTAGTGGCCCTTGCACGTGTCATTTATTCTTTATATTTATGATGTTGTGACAATATTGTATAATGGTGATGTACAATGTATGATGATGTTATTCTGTGATGTGATGATGCTATACAATGTTATATGATACGTTAGAAGTCGTGGTAAGTTTATGATATGACATATGTTTGACATGATGAGATATATGATTGACAAATAATGTGATAAATTGGCATAATGCACAACCCAGATGTACACATGAAAAGTTATGATAGAATGATATGATATAAAGGAAAATGAGAGAGGAGTTGTTATACAACATAATGAAAGGAAAAATGTTGGGACCTCATGTATCATTGTGTGTTCATGTTTCGGGGGATACCCCTTCATCTTTTACAATGGTACGAATGCGCACACTACAAGGAAAGAGAACGATCATTATATTTGTTATAATGTTACGAAGGTCGGTATTCCTAACAGATGTCCGACATCAACAGCTCCCAGGTAATGCTTGCCTGACAAGAAAGGGGCCCAAGACGAGTGCGAACCGATTGGTGGGTCCATACTCGTATGTGTAGACCGTATGAAGAATAGTAAATACACATCAAATTGAACTGCTTAGGATAGCTGCCTAAGAAATATAGACTGATATGATAGGTTCCACTCATGATTGTATGTGCTTACATCTAACCCCAATAGCGATGCTAGTTACTGAGTATTTATCAAAATACTCAAGTCATATGCTACTCTTATTTTTTCAGGGAAAGGCAAGGCTCCCCTTTACAGCTAACAGTGGCATTAGAATCCAGGAGACCATGACATGTGTATAGGGGAGTTTGCAAAATTTTAGTTTCGTAGACTATACGTTAGTATAGGTTAGTATGCATTTAATTTTGTAGCATATAGGCTAGTATAGGGCAGTTTTTCTTTATGTTATTTCAATTTTTGGTATTTTAGTTTAAAGACCTTCTAGAAAACATGTAAGTCCATGACAATGTTTTATAATAAAGTTTTGAATGCATTATTTTTTCATAAACGGTTAATGATATGTATATAGTAGCGACTTTAGGTTAAATAGGAATCTAGGTTCGTTATATATTCTAAACACATCAAAAAATGAATGCTATGAATTTTCTCTATGTGATTTTGTTGTTTACTTTTGCATCAACTTTTAATGCTTTCACTTTTTTATCTCTCCAATCTAGAGAGTCACCTTGGAAAGTGATGATTCTTAATTATAAGGAAGGAGAGCCTCTAAGGTCTATTGCAAGCCGAAGGCAAATCATTTAAGTAAATAAGGGTGTTGCATGATGCCAAATTTTCAATGGTACCATATCTAAATTTATATAATTGATAGTTTTTTTAAAACCAAAAACTTACGCCATTAAAAGTATAACATACAACAGAAAAAAAAAAAAAAAAAAAAAAAGCCAAAAAATAATTATAGTTTGAATGTTTAGTTAGAAGTTTAACACAGTCAACAATTTTCAAATGCTTAATGGTTTATTACACTTTACATCTTGGTTATTATTTTTAATTCTTTTTGTAAAAAAGAAAATGAGTAGAAAGTTCAAATTTTTGACCTCTTAATTCATAATTTTTTAACTTAATTTTTGAGCATCAGACCTAAATTTTTAATATAAGGAGCATATCCTTAAGTTCAAACAAGAATATTGTAATGACATTAGATTTCTACTTACTTAGAGTCACTATTATCGTCATGACTTATTCATTTTGTGTTAGAAATTAGCATTTAAAGTTCATCATAAAATATAGACTACATCTTACACTGCAATAGAGTTACGTGTTTGAAAACATCGTTAAAACGACATAACAAAATACTAAATGAAATAAATTAGTATTAAATTTAAACCACTCTATTCTAATTTAACTCTAAGTTAATAAATACAACTACCCTTTGTATGTATCATGGTCTCGAATGACTATGTCGTCATAAGTCATACAGAGATGCCTTGCCTTTACCTGATATAGCAATAGCATGTGACATGAGTATTATAAGAAATACTTAGTAAGTGACCCTACTCTTGGTGTTAGATGCAAACACATACAATCATGTATAAGACATATCGTACCAGTTTATATTCCTTAGGTGGCTATACTATACAAGTTAGTTGGATGTGTATTAAATGTTTTACAAACGGTCCACACGTGCGAGTATGAACCCACCAATCGATTCGTACACCTCCTGGGCCCCTTTCATGGTCGGGCGAGCATTGTCTGGAGCTGTTGATGTTGAACACCCATTAGGCAAAGCGACTATCGTAGCATTATGATAAACATAATGATCATTTTTCTACCTCGTAGTGTACGCGTCCGTACCATCGTAAAAGAGGGGTATTTCTTGATGCATGAACACACAATGATGCATGAGATCCCAACAATTTTATTCTTTATTATGTATGATAATTCCTTCCATATTTCTTCGTATCATATCATTTTTATCATATCATGTACTATATCGCCAAACGTGTATACCATAACATTTATCATATCATCAGTACATCATCATATCACGTGTCATAACATTCACATATCATCTCATAGTCACGTTGCATCACCATCATATCATGGACTTATCATCTCGTAAACATATGATGGACTTAGCATCTCGTAAACATATCATAGTCATATTGTTTTGTAAACACATCACAGTCATATCGTTACATAAACATAACCTAGTCATATTCTTTCATAAAACATATCATGGTCATATCATTTCATAACGTATCATAGTCATATCATTTCATAAACATATTCTTATCATATTGTTTCATAAATATACTATAGTCATCTCATTTCATAAACATATCTTAGTCATATCATTTCATACATATATCTTAGTCATTTCGTTTCATAAATATATCATAGTCATGTCATTTCCTAAATGTATCGTAGTCATATCGTTTCATAAACATACCCTAGTCATATCATTTCATAAAGATATCTTAGCCATATCGTTTCATACACACACTATAGTAACATCGTTCCGTAAACATTTTACACAAATCAAGCATATATCACGTGTAGAACCACGAGGCACATGTCATTATACAAACAACAACTTTTTAACCAAACTGATAGTAAGGTCACTTACATAGTTTGCATTAGCAAACGTTCTCCTTACACTCGAGGACAATTGTATTCTGTTTCCAGATGTTGCTCCAAGTATTGTTGAAAGTTGTTTTCTATTCGAACGTCCATCTCATTTTCATTAACAACTTACATTTCTAGCATAAATAAACTTGAACATGAAAATAAGATGCTATACTGATCTTAATTACCTTAATTAAAGTCAAATTCAGCTATGGGAGGGTAAAAGCTGTATTAATAAGTATCAAAATGTCTATACCGAGCCGAATGATAGAGTTTTGAGCTGAGAAGCTACACCTAGTCGAGTCAAGCCAAGCTGCATTGAGTCAGCTGAAAAGTAGTCAACATCTGCATGTGAGACACGCATCACTTGAGGGAGAAGCCACATGGTGGGTCGTTAATGTAGCACCCCAAAAATAAAGGGAATTAGCTCTAACAAGAATAATGCCCATGTAAGACTAAAGGATCATAAAGGGAAGAAATTGAATGATTAAACAAGGACAAGGGACTTAATAGGTCACTCCTATACCCTGACAAGTAATCTCAAAGGAGTTAAAAGGCTTTTGTCAAGAGATTGGAAAGGAAAAAGTAAGTGAAAAGGGCAAAAATGCCGTTTTTCCAATTATCAAGAATCTCTCCAGATTTTTAATTCCTTATCTAGAAGAACTTCAAGATACTCAAGAAGGGATAAATTACCAAATGAAGAAGTTTAGGAAAATTATGGATTTTTCGTGGAAAGAATATAAAAATATTCAGAAAGTGAAAAGTTACCAAAATACTCTTGGATGAATGGATAATTACAGAAATGCCACTCTGTTAAAAATCACAACATCTACGATTACAATATGAACAAAATGCTTCAAAACTCAAATCGCAACCGTTGGATCGCCTCCAAAATTGGATATGATCTAGAACATGTACAGATCATCACATCCAACGGCTAGTATTCAAAACCAAGGTCGGCAAGGCTGTGATCCGAGCTGATATTTTCGACAGATTATCTAGAAAGTTCGATCTCCAAATCACGATGGTTCTGGAGGTTTCAACATCGGTGGAAGGTTCCCTTATAAAGTCTGAACTTGGGACAATAGTTTAGAACAAGAATCGAGCAAGGTCGAGCACCCAATCAAAGACAATAAGCATTTACATTTTTGGTCTCCTACTCTCGGATTTCTTCCAAATACGAGAAAATTCTCAACCATTTCTCTTCAAACTTGTTCCTACAGTTTCTAAAATGGATTACCCTCAAGTTCTATGAAGCAATAGAGTGCTGAAAGTGCCAGAAACCATTTCCCCAATCCAATCCGCCATTGAAGAGTTTCAAAGAAAACTTGGAAAAACCAATCTGAGGATACATGATGATTCATCGAGAAAGAACGATCCTAATCAGTGTTTGCAACTCCAAGGAATGTTTTAATAGAAGGCCACGAAGAGAAATAACTTCGGGAGTGTGCCCAATTGAAGGAAATTTGTTTCAGGTAAAATTTGGGGGGAAGTTTCGGATTCCTATCTACGGACCCTTTTCCTTCAAATTAAGGATTCCTTTAGGTTCAGAGGATGAAGTTGAGTAACTTTGATAAAGGAATCAAGAGCTGAAACATCGTAGAACAAGCTACTCAAGAGATCAAAAATTTGGCGTTTCGTGTAAGTTCCATACCGAGCAGGATTTCTAGAAATTAAGGTCCCACACTCAAAGATGTTCCTCCAAACCAATTCCTTTAGCTTGAGAAAAGGATATGGAAGAGGTTACATGAAGAAGAAGTCAGGCCTTGAAAACCCCTAGATCGGCTACCCAATAAGAAATCCTTTGTTTTTGTTCTAGCGAGAAATAAGATTTTGGACGAACTTTGGAGGCGAATTCTTAGGCTACGATCCACGAAAAGGTATGAAATTAATCCCCAGCTCTTCCTTGTAATACCATCTTTAAGTTTCATGAAGAAATTGAGGGAAGAAACAGCGTGATTGGAGTAGTGCCACTCGAGTTTCATATTGCAGCGTGAATGGACGTGAGTGTCCTCTTCCCGTCCAAAGGAAGAAGACGATGATGTGGTCGGTTCAACTAAACCGGCCAAGTCAACCAAAAATCCTACATTCCCTCGGGTTTTCTTAATTTTAACCCTTTTCAAATTGATTCTCATGAAAAAAATTTGGTTTCAGAAATTAGACACAGGAAGGAGTTTGTGGAAGGAAATTTGAAGTAATTCGGATACGGGAAGCTCAATTATTGAGGTCCTGAATGTCGATGACGAGATAATTAGCCACCTTAGACTTTTTGTTAAGAAATACTTGTAGGAATTGCATGGATTTCCATACTCATGGTTGCTTCTGAAATTTTAATGTTGAGGTTATATAGGAAATGTGGTGCATTGGATAAGGATAAGTAGGTAAACCAAGAAACGGTGTAAAATGACCATAATGCCCCTAAAGTAATTTACCTTCAGTTCTAGACCTAGATGACCTCCAAATACTATGAAACTCTACAATAGATCTTATTTTATGATATACGATGATTTATTGAAGTTTGAAAGCCATTCGAAGTTAAGTAACAAAAGCAAGAATTGGGGGTAAAACGACCATAATGCCCCTGAGGAATACTACCTTTGGGTGTAGCCCTAAATGACCTCTAAATATTATGAAGTGTTGTATGAATCCTTATCTCAGGAGGTTGTATGAGGTAATGAAGTTTGAGAATCATTGGAAAATGTTAGGTAACGAAACCAAGATATATGAAAAAATGTACCTCACGATCCATATGACTTTTACCTCCTAGGATGACTAACTTGGTATCCACGAAATAAGAGATTCTCCACAAGTACCCTTGGTTGCTAATAAGATTCTATGTGAACAAGATAGTGTCGGGCTATTCGTAAGAAGAACTTATAAGTTCCAAGCTTGACCCAAGACGTTATGCATAAACCTAGGATCATCAAGAATCCAAGAAAACACCTAGATTAATGCAAATATTATGTTTAACAAGTTGCTAGGATCCATGCCCGAAGTAATCATTATCTCTTGTCACGAAGTGTACCACGAGGTCCCTAATTCTCTTTAGGTAGGATGCCCTGCTATATGTACCATGAGCATGTTGCCATGATGGACTTATTATTTTGCTCACCTAAATGAGATGCCCTGCGTCGCCATTTGCCAGCAGGATGCCACAATTATGACAACTCCACCTATGTACTCATGGAGAGAAAATTAAGGGTTACTTTGGAAGAGTTTCAAGGCTAAAACACGATGCTTGACATGATAACCTCTGAGGCTTACTTCCTAAAAACGAAAAAAGTAGTCATATCCTAGCTTAAGGTCTAGACATGCTCCAAATTACCAACTATTTTCTATAAGGCCTATTTTATATGACATGAGGATATGCCATGTTCATGCATGCATCAATCACGTGACCTTTATGGTCTATCATGGGGAGTAGTCTAAGGCCACGATGGAGCAAGAAGAGATTAAGTTATCTTATCCAAGAATCAAGAATCTCCTAAGACCTCCCACGGTATATCATGCTCATGACTTAGACTACGCTGCTTGGAACACATGAAGCCTTAATCGTAGGTATTAAGATTGTGTCGCTTGGAACGCATGAAGCCTCGGACACAGGTCGACAAGTTTATGATTAGTACCGTAAATCATAAGGGGAGTGTCTTGGAGAATGAATTAAGAAACAGTACAAGAACTTACGACACGAACAAGAACAAGAAAAAAAAAAGAAAGAGTGTGGTACCCTAGCTTATCAAGGACACGATTAAGATCTTACAAGTAGGCTGCTTACTGATTCTTTGTACCCATTCCTAATTCTCAATTTTTTTTTCATATAATAAGGAGCTAGTCGAGGTCGAGAGGGACACTGGAGAAGATGCCATAGACAAACCTCACTTATCCTCAACTCTTTTGTTTTAAAAAAAGAAAGTGTCTTGTGTCGTTCCTTATTTTGTACTTTAACAGTTGTGTTGTGTTTTAAATACTTTATATAAACTTTATTTTGATATAATATAAATATAATGTATGTTACGTTTTAAATTTTGTTTGTTTTATTTCACAAAAAATTACCTGTCTTTTTAAAGTCATCGAGTCAGCCTGGTCCTTACAGCGGGCAATTTCCCCCCGCCCCATGAATACCATGTTGGTCTTTTTCTCTATGCTTCCTTCTCCAACTAATGGAGATATATTCTATAATATCAAGGGGAGATTGAGGGCAATTTTAAAACAAGAGGTGGGGTTCGATTTGCCTTCACTAGTTTGCGTTCATCGAAAAACCACAATGATCGTTCATCTTCTTTCTATTACTCACATTTCCTTTATTATAGGCATGTGTTGTGAGGGCAGAATGGGGCAATGGCTTCTTTTGGTGTATCCTTGGTGTTGGGAAGGGCATGTGGGTAGAGTGAGTGAGGATTCCGGCACCTCACCGAAATTCTCAAGCCCTTTTCGGCGACTGGATTTTTTTTTTTTTTTTTTTTTTTTTGTAGACTACAATGTTTTGGTACAACTTTACTAGCAATCTTGGACATGCTTCCAACCTTTTCACTTGTTTTGCAAGTAAATATCCACGTTCTCAAAGGAAAGTAATGATTCTTAATTATCAAGACGTATCTTTTACTGGCCCATTGCATATCGAAAAAACGACAATTTATGTAAATAAGGGTGTTGCAAAATGACAAATATTCAACGAGACCATATAATTTTATGTATATCTAAATTTATGGATTTTGATAGTCTTTTTATTTTTTTTTTTTTATTTGACCCGGGTGGAATTTCAAAACTCCACAAATTTAAAAGTATAATATCCAATATAATTAAAAAAAAAAAAAAACCTAAGTTTTAGTAAAAAATATGAATTTGATTATTAAAAATGAAAGTCACAATATTTTATTTTATTTTATTTTATTTTATCTTTAATTAAAATTACTTTTAGGTTGGTTTTATTTTTTATTTTATTTTATTTTTGTTAACAAATATCCCAGTTTGAATAGTATTTGACCTCTTCATCAATGCATACATGGCCTAGTGGAATTACGCATAAATTGTTATTTAAGAATTTTTATTTAGTTGAACATTTGATTATGTAATTGTATATGCTCTTACCGTTCTATTTTTTTTTTTTCATTTTTTCAATTGAATTTGTGCCCATCAAACATAACTTTATGATTTAGGGGAGAATATTCTAGTCTACCGTTCAAATAGGAATATAGCGGAAAATTGAAAGAAAATATTTTGCAGACAACATTGTTTTGGTGCAACTTTAACAGCAATTATGGGAAGCTTTGGTTCGAGATTTTTTGGCCAGAGAAGGGAATTTGGCTTGAAGACTAATGCAACTATTCGCACTGCATTTGGCGTGAAGATGAGAAGAGTTTTTCTTTATATAATAGCAGAACAAAGGTATTCGAGCTCATTCATCCATGGAGTCCTTAAACATATCCATCACCTTTGCCTTACTTCACATCCAATCTTTTCATTTCTACGTAAGTTGCGTGCTTGCGTAATACTTTAACAAAATGTCGTTTAATCATTTAAGTTCTAAAATATATGGAAACATTTAATATAAAAGAGTTGTTATTGAAGAATAAAATATTGACATCAACCTTAATATCAAAGTCTAGATTTTATAGAAAATTTTCAAGCACAAAAATGAAATAAATTTGAAAGTTATACAGCATTGTGGAAAATGAAACACAAATAGATTCGGTAAAGGCTAAAAAAAAAAAAAAAAAAAAAACTCAATCGCCAGAAAACATGCATTCACGCCTCATTGCACCACATGTCGCGCCTGCACCCATAAACTTTTTCGCCCTACGAAACTCAGACCCCACCGCTAGTTCCTATGGCTTCGAAAAACCGAATCATGACTAAAAAGACGAAATTGAAAACAAATAAAAATAAAAAGAACATAAAATAGAAGGTAAAAATCCGTCAAAATCTAAAACAAGAAAAGGAAAGCAAGGACACCAAAATTAAATATAAAATGAAAGTCAAATGCAACAAATGAGAATTACAAATATAAAATAAAATACAGAAGACTTCAAATATGAAAACAGACGAAGTACTCTAAAAGACCGACAAGGGACTGACGCTCCGGAACGACACCCCTCTGTGACAGTGCAGCTCTCAAACACCTCCCCATATTGACTGGTACTTGAAAAAAAACAAAGAGGAGAAAGGAGTGAGTATAAAAATATACTCAGTAAGAAACTACTTTGTTAGGAGCTCTTTTTTTCGCATCCAAACTTATCTGAGTAGGTATACACGGTCTAATCTCTGGTTTCTAGTGAGTGCGAATCACGCTACAACTCTCTTTCTTGTATCTTAGGACGCTTGCCCATCTTATGCAGTGGAAGGATCAGTGTCCCTGAGGTGAGGCGCGACCTCAGAAGTAAATCTAAGGGGATCGTATGGCTAATCTGAATACGTGGTCCTTCTCTCTCCCTGAACATCATCCTGGAGGTTAGCTGACAACCCTCACACGGGACCATACATCCATTAATTCGGGGTGCGACCCCCTGTGTGCCAGTCAGCTACTAGGTCATCCTACTGGCTTCCACATCTCCCGCTCAGGGACGGGTTTCTATGGCCCTAGAGTCCTATTTAGAAGACTCCTTAGCTTATCACCACTAGGTCTGGGCACCTGTCACACTTCCCTATCGGATCGGATCTGCCAAGCTCAACGATCTTTGTATCGAAGCTCTGTCCTCGACGGGTACGATATCGGAGTCAGAGAGGAAAAAGTGGAGGTTCTGATGACCTATCCACAACTGCTCAACGCTAGCGGGGCTACTTACAGTTACTGTGGTGACCTACTATTCTTTCTAGGGTGGGAACTTGGTGGCTTAGACTTGGATTCATGCATCTCTAGGATTCTCGTGCAAGGTATCACAAACCCTATCATGTTTTGGAATTCTGGGCTCTAGATCCACTGCTAATTCGTCTTCGCATGTCTAAATGCATGGTATTCTAGAGATCCCCCCAACCTAGGGTCTCGTCACTAGGCCTACTTAGTCACAAAGGCCACCCTAATCTAAAGCTCACATTTTCTTCCTATTCATCAAGAAAGATAACGCAAGCAAACATCATGCATAGAAGTTAACACGTAGCAGTTCATGAAATATTAACAAACTGCTCAATGGGCAGATAACATTAAAAAACATCTTCACCCGAGTGCAAGCTTTCCCACAAAGTTTCCCATCCTCCTCGTGCAAATACATACACATTATCATAATCGTCAATCCCAAACAAAGTTACATCATCATTCATATCTAGAAGTCATATACTTCCTTATTTAATTTCATTTTCATGGGTTTCCATACTAATTTTTTGCTAGGTACGGCTAGCTAAGTTTATGGG